>JAXFYN010000196.1:448866-497290 GCA_036172215.1 Camellia granthamiana
GCTCGAGCGAAGAGAAGCTCGCTCGAGCGACCAAGCCAAAAACTGAACATGCAGACTTGGTTTCTAAACCCAACCAATCTGCAACCAACCTGCTAAACACATCCTATAACCCAAGAATAAGGAATTAAAGGACAACAACAACAAATATAACAGCGGAATCCACGGAACGTAAGTCCGGATACAATAATCAAATAGAAAAAAAATCAGGGTCGCTATAATTTTGTTACTCACTACTCTTGTTTTGGCTCCGCCATTCTTTGTCGAAGAATGGGAGCCTTGTGTGATGGTTTCTTTTCACTTATCAATAATATCTGTTTGGAAATTGCAATCAATGCACAAGTTGCGGTGGTAGCTGAAGGGATAGGCAATTTAGGTGTTTGTCTAGGCTCAACAGTAAAAGAAAGCGTCATTTATTATATATTTCTTTTCTTTTTAATATTCAATATACTGAACTGGGCATACACCCAAAAAAAAAAATATAGTTACAATAATTCTTGAAATAAAAAAAAAAGTAGCTAAAAAATCTCTCAATAAATAAATAAAAGTATTTAAATATTAAATTATCAAATAAGAATTCCATTTCATCATTAGACTCTCAATAAATCAGACAGGGAGCAAGCATCCTCTTTTATTGGATACAAAAAGGGCCTCACAAAATTATGATAACACAAAAATAAATAAATAAATAAAATTGTAAAAAATGCTCTGATAAGATTTTTGTCTTCATTAATGTTTGAGTAGCCTCTAATAAATTGACTTTCATTAATGTTCAAACTGGTTAATGAACTTTTAATAAACACTGATGACTTGTAGATTGTGTTTAGTTGGAGAAATGAAACTTTTTATTTGGTTACAATAAAAATACAGAGGAAAAGAAAGTGAGAAAAAAATGTAATCTCATTTTTTTATTTTTTGGATTTGCTTATGTCTTTTTTTTCCCTCTATTTCTCAACTAAACTAAACATAATTTGAAATTCAAATCCTATCAATTTTTACTCATTTTTTTTTTATTTTTCTTTTCCTTTCCATTTCACTCATCAAATGTTTCAACGAAATGCAGCTGTAGAGTTCCTCAAAAGTGTAGAAAAGAAATTGGATAGTCAAGTTGCTTCAAAATTCACTTTGGACAACTAGGAACAGGTGTAATACATTCTTCTTTTTTTTCTTTTCTTTTTTCATGAGCGAACCAAACAACGGAACCCCTAACATGAACAAAAATAAATAAATAAAGGAAACCAAGCTCCTCTATTGAAAATACATTTAGTCATATGGAATTAGAATACTGTTGTTGATTTCCTCACATTTCTAAAGTTTTTTTTTTAATTTTTTATTTATTTTATTTTTTTATCTGCATTTCTAAAGTTTTACAGGCCTTTGTAAAATGTTTTTTTTACATGCTTTTTGAACAATGACAGTTAATCAGCACTTTAATTAAATGATGGTACGGTATCACCTTGTTGCGAAGGTTACAGACTATTATTTCTCCATGAAAAATAATTCATACCTCTAAAAAAAGACTACTAATGAAACTCTAATTTATCCTTTTCTTTTCTTTTTTTTGTCTTTCACTTCACTATTTTTTTTTTTTTATAATTACTTGACCGCTCACTAGAGCTGTACGGCTGCACCTCTAATTAGAGGTCTGCAGCAGCGTTGTTTCTGCATTTATTGTGTGCTTATTAGGTTTGGTGATTTGAGAGACTAGGTAAATTTTTTGTCATAGTTGGACACGTGGTTTAACGAGGTGGGCATGGGTGATAAATTTTTTAATTAATGGACACGTGGCAGCTTAGGAATCACGTGACAGGAAATTGGGACAGAAAATGGGTACAGGTGATCTCAACCCCGTAGATATGCTTTATTGGATTATAATTATCTAGTTTGATTTAATTATTTTTATATTAACAATTAATTTCATACCAATTAAAAAAAGAAAAATTTATTTATAAATCTCATCTCGAGGAATGGTGATTCGATTTATCTCAAGAATTTTTTTATAAACCAATTAATTTAATTGATTTTAGAAAGATAAATTTAATATATTATTTAAAAATTAGATTTAAGGTTATACTCTTATTTTTATCATGTTTTCTTTTTCTTTTTTTTGTATGTGTGTGTGTGTTCTAGAAAGGTAAGATATATCACTTATGATAATCAAATTTAGAATTATTTTTTATTAGTGGAAAACCCGTGCTATGCACAGAATTTTATGTGCTAAATTTTATAATTTAATAAAATAAAATAGATAATCTTATACATATATAATAAATAAAATAATTCATAAACAATAATTGTGACATGGATTTGGGTACCATTTTTTCACATTGGCCGACCGTGTTCGATTGTTT
Source organism: Camellia granthamiana (assembly GCA_036172215.1). Taxonomy (NCBI): domain Eukaryota; kingdom Viridiplantae; phylum Streptophyta; class Magnoliopsida; order Ericales; family Theaceae; genus Camellia; species Camellia granthamiana. The sequence continues at coordinate 451,215 of JAXFYN010000196.1, forward strand.
TTTGATGCCACCAACCTTGGGCCAAGTTTGCCAAACGCCTAAAATAGTTAACAAATTAAAAAATTATTATAAAAAAATCATTTATTTTCTCTATTTTTTTTATACATATTTTTGTAAAAAATTAAAACCATTCTCTTTCTACCATTTGATATTCGTTTAGAATAATTTTATGGATACTAAGGCCAAGTTTGGCATATAGTCAAAAAGTTACTCAAAAAGTTAAAAAGTTAATACTATTCACCAAAAGTCAACAATTACGGCTGCACAACTCCCAAGTCGAATTTTTCCTTACAAATCAATTTTTACAATTTTTTCATAAAAAATCAAAAAGTTAACCCAAACATTCATATTTTCAACCTTTATTTTTTAGTCTAAAAAAACAAAAAGTGGACTTATTTAGAACACCCCAAACAACCCCTAATATTTTTACTAAATTTTACCAAAAGTGTTAGAGGCTAAGGCCTATTTTGAGAAGTGGGTTATAATCCACTTCTGAGATTATAACTTACTTTCTCTCTCACAAAAAAGCTGCTTATGAGCTGCTTATAAGTAACTTTTCATCAAAAAACTGATTATAATCATCTTCCCAAAATAACCCTAAATTTGATTGACTGTAAAAAAAAGTAATGATACTTCGATATTCAATAATATTTAAACACATGTTTTTATTAAGAATTTTAGTACATGTATTGCTTATTTTGTTAATATATTTCTCTTTTTCCAATGATCTACTATAATCTTCCCATATCTTCCTCCATATGTATGATATATATATATATATATTTTGTCGTGATCAATATACAGGCATTATATTTCTATATATATATATATATATATTTTTTTTCATATGGAATTATAAGTTCTGAAAATAATAAAAATTTACATAATTTAAATGAACTTTATTTTGGCAATTCAAAATGACTGCCATATAATATTCTCAACGCAATATGAAAGGAATGTTGAAGATATTATTGCTTGTTTGTGTTTCCTGGTGTGCCCCCGATCCGCAACAATTGGTATCAGAGCCTCGTCGGTGGCGTTTCGGCACAAAAACAGTGCGATGTCCGAATCTGCCCAGAAATCGAATTGCTCGAAATCGAGTTTTGAGCATACCAGGAGCAAGGGCTCGACGAGAGGATTCCAGAACTGCAAAGAACACCCAAAACGGAGCTAAAACGCGCCCTCACGCGCCCCTGGAAGTAGGCGCGTGAGACCCAGTCTCAACACGCGCCCCACGCGCCGAGAATGATACCGGCGCGTCGATTCACGCGCACGCACGCGCGCCACGCGTGGCAGAAGGAGGAAGACGACTGAGATGCTAGCGCGTGCCGTACACGCGCTCTTCCAACGCGCATGCCACGTCCGTGCCACGTGTCCAGTCAGTGAGCGACACGTGGCGGCGAGTCAGAGGCCACGTCAGTGACAGGTGGCGTGCCACGTCAGTGCCACGTGGGACCCGTGGGCCAGTCAGGGACTGCCACGTGGCTGACACGTCAGCAGAAGCGTTGACCAGTCAACCAGAGGCAGGGTGTGATCCTGTGCGACGCGGCAATGGTGCAACCGCGGAGGAAGGATCCAGTGCTTCGCGGCTATGGTGCAGCCGCAGATCTGAGGCGTCCAAAATGTTTTGGCTTGATCTAAGCCATTTGGAATCCGTTTTTGGCGATCCAATAGTGGTTTCAGACTATTTGGAGTATTCCGGACACATCTGTACGGTCAGATTTTGGAGACGGAGTTTCGGTAAAAAGAAGGCAGATTGAAGGGACGGACGGCATCGGATGCAGTGGACGGAATATTCTGTTGGTACACGGAATATTCCCTGAACTTCTGAAAATTGTAATTGTGGCCCAGAATTTTCAGAAAATTGTGGTGTGGCCCAGCTTCCGGGGATATTTTGCAGTGAGGTCCCCGGACATGCAGCGAAGGTTGGTCCTAGCTAATTGGACCGTTCCGGACACAACCGCGAGGTCAGAATAGTGAAATTCTGAATGGTTTAAAAAGAGTGTCAAAACGTGGGAGTTTGTCATCTTTAATACTCGGAGGGAGGTTGCCGAATATTGTGGAACGCTACAGTGTCACTGAAGAGGTTAGAATGGATAGATTCTAACGAGATTGAACAACCAGGTAGAACTCGAGATAGATCATTGAAGACCAGAGGAGATCAGGCTTGATGGCAGATCGAGGGAGATCAGGATTGGTCAGGGGCGATCAGAGGATTGCAGGTATGATTATCTCAAGATCAACAATGTCTAGGAAAGTTCTGTCAAAAAGACAGTGTCTAAAGAGACTGGTTCTTAAGTGGGACCGAGTGTGACCCCACCAGTCTGTCCTGGGAACTTTCCTGGTTGTTGACGTCATCGGAGGATCTGGTTCAATCAGAAGAGAAGACCATTCATCGACAGATAGATGATTTGGCAACCAGTGCAGGCTCAGGGAAATGCTGTGGCTGTTGGAGCTACTGTATGCGAGTAAGTACTGGTGGTATGTGGACGTGTAGAACAATAGTTGCAGAAGAGCATACTAAGCGCAGGGGCACAAATGCAGACGTGCAGTAGTGCAAGGGTACGGTAAAGTATCGTACAGAGGCGCCAGAAGAGTGTGCAGCAGCGGGTTGTTGAAAGTTCACAGGAACTTCCAGACAGAGAAATTAAGACAGATAAGACGCAAGGGTGCGCGCCAAGAAGTGGCAAGTTTTTTTCTCTATGGTGGTTTCTTTATGTTTGTGGCAGCGAACGCACCTCTTAATGAAACAGAGTAATTGCGGATCTCTCAGGCAAGCTCGAGCGCAGGAGGAGAGATGGAGCCACGATGAGCACTCAAGAGCCATGGGTGCGAGTACTATGCCCAGAGTTGCATAGTGGTAACTTGTACAGACCGGTGGAAGTTGTCTTGGCAGAAGGGCTAACTGTCAAACATCAGTACGGACATACAAGTGAGACAGAACCGAACATCAGAGATTGCAGCACAGACAACAAGCGTATGTGGAAACGCGCAGGAGGTTGTTCAGAAGTGCAGAAGCAAAGGCTGGTTGTTCAAGAAATAAGCTCCAAGCAAGGAAAATTGAGGATGTTAATGAAATTTTCTAGTTGCTCCCGTGTTCACTATGCAAGGAAGTGCATAGTTGACGATGCTTTGACAGATGGAGCTACTGTCAACCATCAATCTACTGGACAGCAAATCAGGGATTGCAAAGGCACAGACAACAAGCGTATGTGGAAACGCGCAGAGGTTGTTCAGAAGTGCAGAGGGCAAAGGCTGATAGTTCAGAGGAAAAGCTCCGAGCAAAGAAGACAGAGGACGTTGATGAACAACGATTTTTCTATTGCTCCAATGACTTGTTCTGCGAGATAAGGCATGACAGTCAAGGGCATCCCAGCAGGGGGGTGCAGGACATCCAAGCAGGGGGTGTCGGATATCTTGGTTGCACAAGTTCAAGCATAGCAGGTATAGACATCCGAGACAGAAGCGTGGAAGAGATCTGGGGGAGATAGGAGCAGAGGCTCTCTCCATAAGCATCTAAAATCAGAAGCATCTAAAATCATAAAATTAAAATATAATTATATAATTATACTGAATGGACACGTTTCACTATGCGTACGTATATATAATTCAGACATACATACATATCACACTTACATTGCAAAAGCAAAGTGTCAATCACACAATGTTGAAAGCACCTATGAATCCTTAAATTATAAAATCTACATGCTACCAAGCTCATTGTATTGCAACAAATGTGAATCTGTTGATATTATTCCCTTCAGTCAGCGTCACCATGCTCAACCTCGCCCCATGCAACCAATTTCCAACAAATGTGAATCGATGGTTGTCTAATCAATCTTCCATCAAATCATACTTTGCATGCTTCATAGCTTAATGGTGAACTGGGAATTTTTGTTTTTTATTTGTTGGTGATGGTGGCATGGTTTGTGCTACATAATTTATAATGAAGATATTGAAATATATTATAACTATAGACTGTTATATAGAGAGAGAAAAAAGAGTGTGTGACTTGATATGGAAAGAGATATCATAAATCAAGGAATTTTATAATATAATTTAAAAAAAAAAAAAAGTTGATTGGATTAATTAGGTTTCCTTTTCATGCATAATTGAATTTTCTTTTTCCATTCTTTTTTGGATTTCTTTGTAGATAGATTATCCAATGGTTGTTTTTTAAATTAAAAAAAATAGAAAATTTGGAATGAGATTTTTGAACTCTCACAAGGTTTCTCATTAGAAACCAATTTTTGCTTATATCATATATAGATTTGATATACTTTGTAAGGTCCCAGTGTCTCACATCAGGAATGGAGGGGGAGTTCCTAGGCTATAAAAGTAAAAACTTGAACCCTTATACAACATCGAGGCCTTTTCCTGGGTGGTGAAATCCCTAGCAAAACTTCCCAGTTAAGCGTGCTTAGTTTGGAGTAGTTATGAGATGCGTGACTCACTAGAAAGAACAAATTTGTGCAGGCATGGCCTAAAGCGGACAATATCGATGACATGTGAAAGTTGTGGCGTTACAAATGGTATTAGAGTCGATTCTCCGAAGTACCGAGTATGGGCCCCTGGCGTCTCTCAGTGCATGTAGGCGGGCTTGTAAGCTGGCAGGCTTCTGGAGGTTTGGACGACCAAAGAACTGGAGCGCGATTTTGATTTCCGCAAGCACAGCATCATCGGCCGAAACCAGAACTTTCTTCAAACCGTTGTCTGCATAAATAAAACGATAAGTGCTTGGAAGGAAAGCCGGGTAAATATATAGTAAATACACGTAAGGAACTATATGGCCACCTGGTTTGCCTTTTCGTCTAGGCACATGATCTAGGCAATCTTCGCCCTCGCCGAATTCCCAGTTGCCTCAGACAACGACCATGACATCGTCAACACGCTTGCCAGAGTTGGCAAGCATAGTCATCAAATGATGGTCGGTGTCTTTAACCCTGAGAAAGTAGCGCCCCTACCGGCCAGAAGATTTGGCCAAGGCATAACAATGCCGAATAGCAGGGATACCAAGGTTGATCCTAAGGCGTCGGTTCAACTCTACAATTCCCATTATGATTCGGTAAAAATTTACATTAGGTTGGGAAGGAATTAGACCCCAGTGGCGAAGGACGACCCTTAAAAATGGGTGAAAGGGGAAACGGACTCTGTCCTCAGCAATTGATAGGAGAGGAAAGATGATTGTACTCTCATTAGTCCTCTTCATATCAAGTGTGCTCTCTGCCACGAGTGACAGATGGACGTCGTCAGGAATGGAAAAATGGCGTCGAAAACCAGAAACTTGATCCGTATAAAGAAGGGCTTTCAAATGTTTAGCCATCCTAGCCAGTTTAGGGAGTATACTAAACTAAAAACAAACAAGGAAATGAGATTCGAAATAGAGGAGAAGAGAACTTACAAGAAACGGAGAAGACAATGAGAAATGGGAGGAAGTTACAGAGCTCGTGAAATGAAGAAGGTATACTGAAAGGCAAACCAGAAACTTTGCGTATTCAAAAAACATACATTCGAAGGGACAACATAGTTTCAAATCGCATTAAATGAAGGAAGCATATGAAGGGGCAGGAAATTGTAATGATGCCTAAAAAGCGTATGTGTTCTGACACTTACGTTGGAATGAGGTCAACCGCCGTATTTTTGGACTTTTCAAGTTCGAAACCAAACACGCCGACTAACTGGTGTTTGTAGGATGTTTAGGGGGCAATTGTGGGAGCCTAATATCGGTACATGCATGTGAGAGCCGAATAATGGAACAAGACATACAAGAAAGCCAAATACATCTGAAGAAAATTAGGATATATTATATTCGGCTTCGTCCTGGATGATCCCGAAGCCGAATAGACTAGTTGGCCATAGAACCAGTTGAACAAAAAGTCGAGTAGGATTTGGCATACAACAAAAGGGGCCGAATGAGCAATCACGCGATGGATTAAGAGTGGGCCCGACCCTAGGGCCCAAAAGCGAATATAAATAGAGGAACATCAACCAAAGAAAGGTATGTGAGAACTGGCCCAAGAAACTTAAGACTCAAGTAAACAAGAGACCTATACTAACTTGTCCATCGGAGTGCTAATTCCGGCACCCTCGACTGGAGTGTTAACCCCTTTTTCAGGTGGTGATCAGAGGATCAGGAACGTCCTTTAGGATCCAAGAGTATTTCCAAACCTACTTCCCCAAATAATCTTATAAGTGTTTCAATTTCATTAGGTCAGATATTTAACTATAATTTAAAAAAAAAAAAATCAAACTCAATTATTGTTATTTTGTTATTCATATTCATTTGTTAAGTTAGAAATAATTAACTACAAATTTAAAAATATTTAAAGCAGCTATTCTGAACTTATTTATTTGTAAATATTCATTTTTGTAGAAGAGTCAAAACCCCAATTAACTAATTTTGCTATTAAATTTTAACATAAGTTTTGAAATGTTAAATCACCTTTTCTTTGTAAATAAATCTTGATAAACAATAAGATAAGGTAAAGAAATCATTGTGAAATATAAATATAAGTTTTCTTTAAACTAAGAGAAGAAAAATTAAAATATAGTTATTGCAAAAGAAAAAAATATAACCTAAAAAAGAAAAAGAAAAATTATGACAGTAGTCCCTATATTTTAGCTCTTATGTCATTTTGGTCCTTGGAATTTCAATTAGCTCGATTTTAATCTTGAATTTATGACTTTGTCTCAATTTGGTCCAATTGATAATAACTCTTATCATTTTTTTTGAATAAAAAATAAACATATAAGTGGCATATATTATATTTTTAAGGGCAAAATTATAAACTTACTTAACTCAGTGAGTTAATCTCAACCAATTCAATAATATTTTTTCATCAAAATCACTAACAACATTATCAATTGAACAAAATTGACACAAAATTTAAAATTAAAAGATTTTTTTTCATAATAGGGTGATACGTACTATAATCTTTTCTCAAAACAAATATTGGCAATGGTAAAATAAGGTTTAAAAAAAATAATAATACATAATTATAAGGTGCATTTAGATTTTTTTCAAATCTCTTCTTAAAGTAATGATTCAAATTCGGTGTAAGTATTATTTAAACCCAGAGAAATAGAAAAAATAGTTATTGCATTAAAAAAATAAAGGGTAAATTACACTAATTTCCTTTTAAGATTTAAAAAAAAAAAAATTAATCTCATACTTTTTAAGATAATTGCATTAACTTCCGTTTTTAGTATCGTGGTGTGTACCACAATCTTTCTCAAAACAAATATTGGTAATGGTAAAACAATGTAATGTAAAAATTACACTCACTTCTCTTAAAATTTAGATAAAAAAATACAATTAGTGTCGAATCTTTAATATAATTATACTAATTTTCTTTTTAGTATGATTAAAGTAATCGAAATTAATGCTAAAAAATCTCTCTCTCTAAAAAAAAAAACTCCACCTCTAACCTCACCGTTGGCCAGCCGGCCGCCGCCTTTGGCCATGGCGGTTGGCTGGCCTAATTTCCTCTCTGTGTGTTGTTGTTTTCTCTCCTAATAATCTTGAGCCCCCATTTGGTTTCCGCTCTCCTCATTTTCGGATCTAATCTCTAGATTTGTTTAGGGTTTATCATTTCGTTTTTGGATTGGTTGCTTGTGTTCGCAGGTTTTGGTGTTTTGGAAGCTTTGTTGGGTGGTTTTGGTGGGCTCTTTTCTTGATTGATGTGGTTCGGTGGTAGTGCTTCGGCCATGAGCTTCAGTTTCGGCCATGGGTGGGTTGGTTCAGGATCTTCATTCGGGCACTTCGCTGCGAAGAGGGAGTTTGAGGGGTGGAGGTTCCAGAGTAGAGGATCTTCATTCGAGCGCTCCGTGCGAGTGAGAGTTTGAGGGGTGATGTCCGTGCAATCCTATGGTGGTCGATGCTTGTGTCTCGGGTGGTTCTCGATGGTGAAGCAAGAAGAGGCTGGCGATGGTGTTAGGTGTCTGCGATGGAGGGTGTTGTTCGGGTCACGGAGACGAGGTGAAGGAAGCAAGAAGAGGTGAGTGAATGGTGCAAGAAGAGGCTGTCAAGTGGGTGTGTGTAAGAAGAGGCTGTCAAGTGGGGTGTTCCAAGAGTCAGGTGCAGAGGAGCGTGGGCTGGCAGTGGGTGTGTGTAAGAAGAAGAGCTTGGGTTTTGGATTTGCAGTGGGTGGTGTTCCAGGAGAGTTTTGGATCTGCAGTGTGTGTAAGAAGAAGAGCTTGGGTTTGGGCGTGGGTGTTGAACTGCAATGTCAGTGGGTGTTTTTCGGCAGCTCATGTTCAGCCAGACTAGCAGATCTGGCGGTGGTTGGCGTGGGTCTTCTCCGCCGGATTAGTTGGCGTGGGTCTTCTCGGACGGAGTAGCAGCACAGGTGGTTGGCCGGACTAGCAGCAGCTTGGCGTGGGTGGCGTGGGCATAGGGTGATGTAGCAGCATAGGCGTAGGTGCAGATGAGTAGCGTGGGCTGGCAGTGTGGGAGCGTGGGCTGAGCATAGGCATAGGGTGGTTTGGTTGGGGGCTCAAGTTTAGTTTATTTTATTTTTTAGTTGTATTTTAAATTTTAAATTCGTGAGACTTAGGGATTGGTTGTCAAAACGCGAGTAGCAGTAGTAGGAGAGTTTTTACTCTTCGAATCTCTCTCAATACGTTTTATTTCCTTGTACCTGTAATTTCATATTTTTAATGAAATTTTTCTTTGCCGATCAAAAAAAAAAAAAAAAAAATAAATAAATAAATAATGGGTAGACACTAAGGCCTCGTTTGTTTTCCGCTATCACAGTCCACTCCGGACTGTGATAGATGAACAGTGAAGATGGCTCATGTTTGTTTTGGTTTTGGAACTCCAGATTTGTAGTCCCTTCAGATTATGATAGGCCTTGGTAAGTGGTATTAGCAGTTTGAGCTGGGAGATGGTATTAGCAAAATAGTTCATTTGGATTGGGTGTTATCGGACGTTTGCCTAGAAGTCTGGCGGTCAATTGCAATTTTTTTTTCCCTTACTTGTTGGACATTTTTTTTAAACATTAATGTTTAATGTTTTTGTATTTTTTGTTAAGTAAAAATTATAGTTTCATTTGTTTTATTATTTTATATAAAAATAATTTAACAATCCCCACACTAACAACTATTATCAAAACAAACACAATTTTGCTAATCCCCTCACTATCAATCCTTTTTATTTTACATTTTAAAAAAAACGGGGCCTAAAATAAATAAAGATGAATATGCACTTTAATATAAAGAATATAATAATATTATTTTTTATTCAGACAACTAACAAACGATGAAAAATGGCTTAAGTGTTTTGTAAGTTAAAATATTAAAGAAAATCTTAATTATATCAAAAGTGTGGAGTTAACTGTATATTTTTTAAATTTGAAAAAAGAAAAATGAATATAATTTATTATATGAAAAGTGTGAAGGTAATTCTATATTTTTCAAATTTCAATGAGGTGAATATAAAATAAAAAAATAAATAAATACAAAAACGTAGTTTAATAATTTTGACAAAACTTATGAGACATTAGGGGTGTGTTTGATTTGTGTTTTGAGATAAATTTTTTTAAAAAATTTGGGAAGAAAGTTTAAGATTTTTTTTGATTTGTTTGGTTGTATATTTTGAAAATAGTTTTGGAGTTTGAGAGTTTGAGATGATTTGATATTTTATTGTAGTTGAGTAGATGTGTGTGAGAGAAAAAGTGATTGAGAAGGAAAGATGAGAGAAAAAAAGTGATTGATTAATGTGTAGGAGAGAAAAAATGATTTTGAATATTTTTAAAAAAAAAAAAATTTGAACCAAACAAAATTTTTAAAAAAAATTTCAAAAATTATATTTTGAGATACAAACCAAACAAGCTCCAGATATGAGATGGCATGAGATGCCATGTGATGATTATGATGATGATCATGATTTGAGACCAAGGGGCAGTTGGGTAATTTCAACAGGGCCGTTTGAAGGGATTTGCTCTTTATATATAGGTCCTGTTTGTTTTGGGAAATAGAGGGAGGATTGTGATTGAAATTGAGATGAGACTCATTAATATTGTGTTTGTTTTGAGAAATGGAGAGGAGATTCATAATCTCTTCCGGATTAGGATGGGCCTTGGGGAGGGGATTATGATGGAGACTTGAGACTTCATATTAAAAAACAATCTGCCGGATTATTATTATTATCATTATTATTTTTTTTTTACATATTGGGCATTTTTTTTAACATTAATATTTAATTTTTTATTAAGTAAAAATTATTGTTTTATTTTTTAATTTTAATTTTAATTTTTTATTTTTTACATATTAGATATTTTTTTTAAACATTAGTGTTTAATATTTTTGTATTATTTATTTATTTTATTATTTTATATAAAAATAATTAATAATTCTTATACCAATAATTTTCATCAAAACAAATACAATTTAACTAAATCTCTTAACTATCAATGCCCGCACTACCACTATGAATCCCCTCCACTCAGGATAGAATATATACGGTCCAAAACAAACCAATCACAAATCCACATTGAAAACAAACAGGCCACAGGGATAAAATATAGGGGATAGATGACATACAGTCCAAAACAAACCAAACACAAATCCATATCTCTCTCTCTCTCTCTCTCTAATAGAGATGGCAATTTAAACCCGACGTGACGCCCCGGTCCGTTGCCATTCCTACTAGCTATCTCTCTATCTATACTCTTACACGCCACCGCCACTGGCGCGACACCAGAGTCGCTGTCCGCTTTCCGCAAACACCTCATCTTTCACCTCCTTCCATCCTCGCCGTCCGTCCTCCACTCCACCGCCGGCAAATGGTAATTTATTATTACACCCACATTTTAAGAAGATATTTATTTTAATTTTATGCTTAAACCAAATCATCACTAGTAGGCCTTTCCCTACCACTTGCTCCCACGGATTCTCCACCATCAGCACACCTTCACGACACCCCTCCCTCAAATCATCTCCGATCGACGTAATTTTTTACAGAAATAATATACTTAATAAATTTTAAAGTATAAACGGTTCAAATTATTAAAAAAAAATCCAAAATCTGTCCAATGGCCGGACTGGACCCTCCACCATGTGGTGAACTGCAAGTAAGTCACTGCTGTTATGGAAATATGTAATATTCAAATACTATTTCATGAATCCCAATGAGTTCATTTTATTTTAAAAAAAATAAAAAAAAGTTAATTTGTTTTAACTTCTTAAAAAAAAAAAAAAGAAATTCAAATAATATAAGTAATAATTAAAATAATAAGTTTTACCTTTGTTTACCTAGTGTGAAATAGGTCTAATATTAAAATATTAAGATGTTATCTAATATTGATTGATTTTAGAAATATTATTTCTTTTTAGGTATTTTATTAATGAAAATTAGTTTTTTTCTTGTCAAATTTTTTAATAGAGTAATGCAAATCTACAAATTTATTCACAATGATGTGGCATAAGAGTTGAGTCAACCGTCATTAAATATGTAAAAAATTAAAAATCAACACATCTTGTCATATCATTATGGGTACATGGTGAGGACTTTTTTAAGATCTTAAACATTTTCCTTTTTAATAATATTTTAAAAATTTAGGGATTTTGTTTAATATTATATAGAATTTAAGAATTGTGTTCAACATTGCTAAAATATGCATCAGTTGTTTGTTAATTTCTATGCAAAACTTTAGGGAGGTGAGTTAAATTTACCATTGAATAAATAAGGTAACTAAGGGCTATCTTGGCATTTTAGGCCTTATAATGTTTGACATCAGCAAATTCTATTAAATGGTTTAATAGAGGATTAATAGTTGGGAAATGTTGATAATAATTTCAAATGTAAGTTTGGTCAGTGTTATTATTAAAATCAGGAGAGAGGTTATTGAAATTATGCTAAACCTCAAGGGACCTAAGTGTAATTTATCCTTATTTTTCAATTTTGTTGTTATAAGAGTATTCAACATTGAAAATTATATTTTATTGTCTTGTTCATTGTCTTTTAAGAAACTCAAGTCTGAATTTGCATTTTAATTCATATTTCATAGCAATGAAAACAAGTTGAGAGAGACATGCAATTTGTACATGTGGTTTCATTGACGGCATGAAATTTTCTACAATTATTTTTGACATCTGGTCTTTGAAATTTGTGTGTGACAGATATTGAACATGGCAGAGATTAATGTCATTCATGAGCTCGATATTGTTAGAAAGCTTGCTGAGTTGACTCCTATACCATTTGAACGTAGCATCTTTAGAGTACATGATCGACTGCGCAACGAAAATAAAAATGCTTATGAACCACAAGTAGTTGCCATTGGTCCTTATCACCATGGTAAGGACAATCTACAACCAATGGAAGAGCACAAATTACGCTACTTGCAACAGCTTCATAACCGAAGAAATGAAGGTACTGTGGAAAGATACATCGAGGCGATGCGAGGATTTGAACACAAAGCACGTAAGTTTTATGCAGAACCCATTAGCCTTGATTCAAATGCGTTTGTAAAAATGATGCTTCTTGACAGTTGCTTCATCATTGAGTTCCTTTTCAAGTCTATGAAGCTGGACCTGAGAGGCCGAAACAGCCGCGTTTCTCGGATTGAACCAAGCGACCCCATTTTTCAGATTGAACATATTAGACGTGGCATATTCCGTGATTTAGTGTTATTTGAAAATCAACTTCCACTCTTTATCGTTGAGGAGTTGTTCAACATGACCAACAATTCTACAGTCTCACTAGACAACCTCCTTCGCACGTTCGTTGGGTCTTTTGATTGGATAACACCAGATGAAAGTTTACTAGGTACTACGTCTGACATCAAACATCTTCTAGGCGTGTTGCATTATTGTTGTTGCTACCGATTTCATTCAAAGGCATCCCAAACTGTTGAACTAGAAGATATGCCCCGAAAATCTGCAACAGAGCTCCATGAAGCTGGGATCAAATTCAAGAAGATTGAGAAGACTGAGAGAGTAGGATGGTTTCGCGGTGCTATGTCTTCCACTCGCTATGATCACGCTGTTTCGGTTACGGCTTCCGCTAGCCCAAAAACAAGAAAAAAGAAGATTTGGGAAAGGAATTTGTTCGACATAAGGTTTGTAAATGGGACAATGGAAATCCCAACTTTAGTAGTTGAAGACGATACAGAGTCTGTTCTCAGAAATTTAATTGCATATGAGCAATACCTTCCAGATAATACTTGGCATCATTTCACTGCTTATCACAAGTTTATGGATTACCTCGTGAACACCTCAAAAGATGTCGAAATACTTACTCACCATGGAATTATTCAGAACTTTTTAGGTGAAAATGAAGTGGTTGCGACTATGTTAAACAACCTCGGCAACAATACCACAACATCTGATATACGTTACGAAGAAGTTTATAACAAACTGAATGAGCATTGCAGGAAGAAATGGAACGTATGGTTGGCGATCTTAAGACGGGATTATTTCAACAATCCATGGGCACTCATCTCATTTCTTGCTGCTGCTGGGTTGCTTTTGCTCACTCTGTTACAAACCACATTTACTATTCATCCTGCTGGAAAATCAAACTAGATGTCTCTGCTTCGAGTATTGTTTTGTTTCTTGTTATGCCACTAAATAAAAGAAGCTAGACAGTGTGAATGAGGTAGGTAGGTTGGTTGGTTTTGTTACTCACTACTCTTGTTTTGGCTCCGCCATTCTTTGTCGAAGAATGGGAGCCTGGTGTGATGGTTTCTTTTCACTTATCAATAATATCTGTTTTTATTGTTCAACATACCAAAAAAAATAAATTAAAAAAAAAATATATATATATATGTATATATATAGTGATCAATGTTGAATGGTTTGGAAATTGCAATCAATGCACAAGTTGCGGTGGTAGCTGAAGGGATAGGCAATTTAGGTGTTTGTCTAGGTCAACAGTAATAGAAAGCGTAATTTATTATATATTTCTTTTCTCTTTAATATTCACTATATTGAGCATACACCCAATAAAATAAAATAAAATAAAATTATAGTTACAATGTCTTGAAATAAAATAAAAAAAGTAGCCAAAAAATCTCTCAATATATAAATAAAAGTATTTAAATATTAAATTATCAAATAAAAATTCCATTTCATCATTAGACTCTCAATATATCAGATAGGGAGCAAGCATCCTCTTTTATTGGATACAAAAATGGCCTCACAAAATTATAATAACACAAAAATAAATAAAATTGTAAAAAATGCTCTGATAAGATTTTTGTCTTCAATCTCAAATAGGTTTGAGTAGCCTCTAACAAATTGACTTTCATTAATGTTCAAACTGGATAATGAACTTTTAATAAATACTGATGACTTGCAGATTGTGATTAGTTGGAGAAATAAAAAGGAAAAAGAAATGCAACTTCACTTTTTATTTGGTTACAATAAAAACAAAGAGGAAAAGAAAGAGAGAAGAAAATGTAATCTCATTTTTTAATCTTTTGGATTCGCTTATGTCTTTGTTTTTGTTGTTTTTTTTTGTTGTTTTTTTGTTTTCCTCTCTATTTCTCAACTAAACTAAACATAATTTGAAATTCAAATCCTATCAATTCTTACTCATTTTATTTTTATTTTTCTTGTCCTTTCCATTTCACTCATCAAATGCTTCAACGAAATGCAGCTGCAGAGTTCCTCAAAAGTGTAGAAAAGAAATTGGATTGTCAAGTTGCTTCAAAATTCACTTCGGACAACTAGGAACAGGTGTAATACTCTTCTTTTTTTCTTTCTTTTTTCATGAGCGAACCAAACAAAAGAACCCCTAACATGAATAAAAAAATAAATAAAGGAAACCAAGCTTCCCTATTCAAAATACATTTAGGGCATGTTTGATTGACAGAATTAGAGCATAGGATTGAAATTATTAATCCGTGGACTCAATAATCCTGTGTTTGTTTTGAAATTTTATTTCAGATTGTTAATCAAATAGATAATTAATTTAACAAATTTGTAGGATAATTAGTAATGGGGTAGGGTTGGATTATATATCTTGAGTTGAGAAATAAAATAAAAAGACTCTTTTACCCTTGACTAAAAATTAAAACCCTTATTATTTTTATATAATTTTATATTTTAAAAGACTAAAAATAATTTTTAAAATTTTAATTTTTTTTTTGATATTTATTTTATCAAATTAGTTTATATTTTTTTATTAAAAAAATTAAAAAACAAACCAAACATGGCCATTGTATTTTATATTTTTATTTATTTATTTATTTATAATTTTTTTCAAAACCACGTTTATGAACAAATTTTGATAAAGTTAAGATTGTAAAGAAACATTGATAGAGGATAAGATTGGAAAACAAGATAAATATAGTTATAATCCTACATTCATATAATTTTTTATCCAATGCAAATCAAACAATGGACAAGTGGATAATTTATTCTACTAATTCAATTGGATAGTGAATACCACACTAATTTAATAAGATTATTAATACTTTTACTATTAATTTTGTAAATCAAACATGACTTAAGCCATATGAAACTACAAGATTGGACAAGTTTTATTTTTATTTTTATTTTATCAGCATTTCTAAAGTTTTACAAGGCTTTGTACCAGTTTTTTTTTTTTTTTTTTTTTTTTTGGGGAGGGGGGGGGGGGGGTTGGGAAATTTTTTTTTTTACATGGTTTTTGAACAATGACAGTTAATCAGCACTTTGGGAAGTTTAGAATAAGTGCACTTTTTGACTTTTTTTGTATTATGTGTAGAAAAAGTAAAGAAGAGATGTTGATTGATGTGACCCAAAAAAGATAAAAAGATGAAATAAGTGCACTTATTTTGGTTCCCCAAACTTGGCCTTAATTTAATGATGGTTACAGTATCACCTTGTTGTGAAGGTTATAGATTCAGTGATATTTTGAAAAATTAATAAAAAATTGTCTTTTTAATTTTTTGACTTTTTTTATGACTTTTTGGTAAAAAAATTGGTTTCTTTTAAGAAAAAAAGTTCACTTTTTTAACTAAAAAAAGTTAAAAAAACTAAAAAAATTAACTTTTTTACTCCCTTCCCGAAGTACTCAAATTCTATATAGAGGAATTTGATACCTATTATTTCTACCTTTATTGTGTGCTTCGTACCTATTATTTTTCTCCTTATTGCGTGCGTATTAGGTTTGGTGATTGTTGAGAGGCTAGGTAAATTTTTTTGTCATAGTTGGACACGTGGTTTAACAGAAGTGGGCATGGGTGATAATTTTTTTAATTAATGGACACGTGGCAGCTTAGGAATCAATTGACAGGGGTTTGGGACAGAAAATGGGTGTAGGTGATCTCAACCCGTACATATGTTTTATTGGATGAAAAATGCTTTGGACCTCTAATTTTTGAGCTCTAAAGATAGCTTTAATGAGTTGGCAGTGGGCTCCACCCACAGTAATGTGATGTTTTGGTCTTAGTTTGTTTTTATTTTATTTTTTTTGTTTATTACCATGTCATTAGTGCTCTATTAAAGTACCAAAATTAATGATATCAATCATTGTTGTTATTGGATTATAATTATCTAGTTTGATTTAGTGGGCACTTTTTTCATAAATACTTTTTCAAGTACTTATATTTTATTTAATTTATATTTCATTAAGTTCTATGAATGATATAGTTATTAAAATATCCCTAATAATATTTACATTTACAGTGTAAATGTTCCGTGATGTGAATGTTCATATCGTCAATGTGAATTTTCACACCATGAATGTGAATGTTAACATGTCAATGCGAATGTTCACATTGTGAACGTTCATACATCAATGTGAATATTCACATTGTAAAATATGAATGTTCACATCACTAAATTATTAACCATTAAAAAAATATTTGTAAAGGTAGAAATATCTATAAAAATACTTTAAATATGAGAATTAGGATTCGGTAAATCAAATGTTCAAATAATAGGACTTATTGGAATACAAGAATATCTTATGGACTAATTGAGATATAAACACTTGAAAAATAATTTTCTAATAAATCTCCATTGATTTAATTATTTTTATATTAACAATTAATCTCATACCAATTAAAAAAAGAAAAATTTATCTATAAATCTCATCATGAGGAATGGTGATCTGATTGGTTCCAAAAGTTTTTTTATAGACCAAGTAATCCCACTGATTTTAGAAAGGTAAATTTAATATATTATTTGAAAATTAGATTTACGACTATACTCTCTCTTTTTCTTCTTCTTCTTCCTTTTTTTATTTTTTATTTTTTATTTTTTTAATGTTTTGTGCTAGAAAGATAAGATACATCACTTATAAAAATTAAATTTGAGATTAATTTTTATTAGTGGAAAACTCGTCCTATGCCCATGATTTTATGTACTAAATTTTATAATTTAATAAAATAAAATAGATAATCTTATACATATATAACAAATAAAATAATTCATAAACAATAATTGTGACATGGATTTGGGTGCCAGTTTTTCACATTGGCCTATCGTGTTCTATTGTTTTTTGATTATCGTGTTCTATTGTTTTTTGATGCCACCAATCTTGGGCCAAGTTTGCAAATCACCTAAAATAGTTAACAAATAAAGAATTACTATAAAAAATTACCTCTTCTCTTTATTTCTTTTATATGGATTTTCATAAAAAATTAAAAAATCATTCTCTTCCTATCATTTGATATTCATTTAGAATAATTCTACGATACTAACACTTCTACTAAAATTTTTATTTAACGTGTTAAGAGGCTAAATTTAATTGATTGGAAAAAAAAGTAATGATACTTCAACATCCAATAATATTTAAACACATGTTTTTATTAAGAATTTTAGTACATGTATTACTTATTTTGTTAATATATTTTTCTTGTTCCAATGATCTACTATAATCTTTCCCTATCTTCCTCCATATATAAGGTAATTGTGTTTTTGTCCTGATCAATATACAGGTATTATATTTCTATATGTATATTTTCATATGGAGTTATAGGTTCGGAAAATAATAAAAATTTACATAATTAAAGTCAACTATATTTTGGCAATTCAAAATGACTGCCATATAATATTCTCAATGCAATATGAAAGGAATGTTGAAGATATATATTTCCAATTTACAATTAAAAAAAAAAAAAACTCCAATAATCTATTATTATGATAATTTTTTTAATTTAATTTTATTGTGAACTGTATCATTTGACCTAAATATTTTCTTTCATTCAATGTTGTAAAACCTCTGTCTTTGCTAATTTACTCCAAAACTCAATCATAACTCATAACTCTAAGATTTCGTTCAACAATATGTAAATTTGTATTTATTGAATAAATGAAAAACATATTTTCAAGAGATTTGATCCCTAATTTATGGTCGTTTGTGAGTTAAGAGATTTATTTATATTGAATTTTATTTCCTGTTTGGCTATTAATTATGAATCTAGAAGTTTGCTTAAGAGAATATTTGTATGGGATTTGACTCCCTAAATTATAATTGCCGAATTATATTTAAGAAAAGATTTATATAAAATCCTTCTACAAGAGTATTTTTTTTGGGGTCATTTTTTGATAAATTATCTTTTGAAGTGTTTTATTCCATCCAATTCATATTCTTTTTGAGTATTCCATTAAGTCCTATTTAATGTAATATGACCAAATCATTCTTTCTAATTTTTTTGCATATATTTCTATTTTGAAACTAATACATAATAATAGTCCCTCATTTTATGGAGAAAATCTTTCGCTCATTCTAAAGAGAAAATCTTTCCCTTATTCCATGAGAAAATCTCTCCATTGTTCTAAGGAGAAATCTCTTGCATTCTATAGAGAAAATATAAAATTATGAAATTTGAACCTTTTTATAATTTAAAAATTTTGGAAAATAACGCAACAAAAAACCTGAATAAAAATAAGATACAATGTGAATGTTAACAGTAAATAACAAACATACAACTAATTTTTGAAAAAACTAAACACATATTAAAGTACAATGTGAATGTTCACAATAAACAATAAACATACAATTAACCTTTGAAAATAAAATTCATACCAAAATACAATGTGAATGTTCATAATTTATAATTAACATACAACTACCCTTAAAAAAAAAAAAAAACTGATACCAATATAAACATTTACACTGCAACATGAAAACATAAAACAAAATTAAAAAAAAAAAAAGAAGTGAAAATTGACTATTTCAATTGTTCAATAGTAACAAAAATGATTGTTCAACTAACAAGTATAGTAACAAAAACAACAAACATACAATTAACTTTCAAAAAAATAAAACTTATATCAAAATACAATATGAATGTTCACAATTTACAATTAATATACAACTAGTTTTAAAAAAAATAAACTCATACAATTGTGAACATTCACATTGCAATGTGAAAATATAAAATAAAATTGAAAAAAGTGAAAATCGACTATTTCGATTATTCAATAGTAACAAAAATGATTGTTCAACTTATATACGTAGTTAAAAAAAAAAAAAAAAGAGACAACCAACTTTCGAAAAAACTTTAACCAAAAAAAAAAAACTCATACCAAAATATAATGTGAATGTTCACAATTTACAATTAATATACAACTAAGCTTAGAAAAACTAAATTCATACCAATGTGAACATTCACACTGCAATATGAAACAAAATTGAAAGAAAAAAAAGAAGAAGAAGACTATTTCAATTGTTTAATGGTAATAAAAAATGATTGTTCAAATAACAAGTATAGTAACAAATAAACAATGATATGTGAACATTTACATCATGCAAAATATATAATTATGTCCATATTTATATTCCAACACTTATTTCTCAGACTTTCAAACAATGTGAAATGTGAACATTTACATTGATTGACCAAAAAAATAAAAATAAAAATAATGGCAGCAACAGAATTAGAAATTAAAAAAAAAAAAAAATTCAATCACTCTTAAAAAATATATATATATATATCACTCACATCCTTATCTTTATCATCATCACTATCATTAACAATCTATGCAATTTCACCGTTCCACCAATCTAAATCAAACCAAACCTGCCTTTGAAGAATATGTTTGTAACAAAATCGACTGAACATAAGCAGAGCTTTGACTTACAACAATGGAGAAACATAAAGTCTTGAACACAGAGCAACAATGGATGAATACAGAACTTCGAACACAAAGTGACAATGGAGGAACACAGAGTTTCACCACAACAATGGAGGAATATAATATTATTTTACTATCATGTATAAACTGGAGTTTCTAAACCCTACCAAATAGAGAGTTTCGAAACCCTAGTGCAATGAAACAATACCACAAATGTGAATGAAATTGATCAAAAAGAAAAACGTGAATAATGGTAACTACCAACCAAATGTAGCAACAAAAAGGAAATGTGTATGTCCTTTTTCTATATAATATATATCAACAATAAATATAAGGGTATAATAGTCCAACAAACAATATAAATCAGGAAAAAAGGATATCATAGCATAAAAGTATACATGGGACTAATTAGGTTATAATTTTTCTTGGTGGATTTGTTAGGTTAGAACACCTTCAAATGGGATTTATCAATAAAAAAATTCTTTTTTTATTTAAAAAAAGGCTTATATTTATTTATGAGTTAAGAATTTTTATTTTCATGAATTTGAAAGAATTAATAAAAGACGCCAATGATTACCAAATTTAGGCTACTTATTAGTGAAGTCATTTTATTTTCATTGATTTTGATTGACTTATGTTTATTTGTGAGCGTAGATTTTATTTGAACGAAGAATTATATGGGATTTGAATTATTCGATTACAATTACTTATAAATTAATAACTTTATTTAAGTAATCCTGGATTATAATCTAATCATAACATAAATTATCAATGAGTCTTAAATATAAAGATCAAATCAATTCTTTATATTAAGACATGCATAAAATGGATGAACTGACCAAATCACACAAAAAATTGTGAAATTATCAAATGCAATCTAAATTCATTTTTTGAGAAATCAAATATACAAATTCTCAAAATTGTACAAATAAATTCATTAGTCACTAGGGACATTGGCGAATAACTCAAATGAAATCCAACATTTTCATAAACCAAACATAACATAGAGAACAATAATCAAATTAATAAAATTCATAAAATATTATGAAGATGCATATATAACCCATACAAACTTCAAAATAATTTTACAGGCTTTGATGATAGAGATACCAAATTGATATAACCCAAGTTGACTGCAAAAAATAACTGATTCTAGGCTACTTATAAATAGAATTCATTAATATAATGCAGTTTATTTGAAAGGCCAGTTAAAAACTCAGAAGCATCTAAAATCATAAAATTAAAATATAATTATATAATTAAACTGAATGGACACGTTTCACTATGCATACGTATATATAATCCAGACATACATATCACACTCACATTGCAAAAGCAAAGTGTCAATCACACAACGTTGAAAGCACCTATGAATCCTTAAATTATAAAATCTACATGCTACCAAACTCATTGTATTGCAACAAATGTGAATCTGTTGATATTATTCCCTTCAGTCAGCGTCACCATGCTCAACCTCGCTCCATGCAACCAATTTCCAACAAATGTGAATCGATGGTTGTCTAATCAATCTTCCATCAAATCATACTTTGCATGCTTCATAGCTTAATGGTGAACTGGGAATTTTTGTTTTTTATTTGTTGGTGATGGTGGCATGGTTTGTGCTACATAATTTCTAATGAAGATATTGAAATATATTATAACTATAGACTGTTATATAGAGAGATAAAAAAGAGTGTGTGACTCGATATGGAAAGAGATATCATAAATCAAGGGATTTTATAATTTAATTTAATTTTTTTAAAAAAAAAAGTTGATTGGATTAATTAGGTTTCCTTTTCATGCATAATTGAATTTAATTTTTCCATTCTTTTTTGGATTTTTTTGTAGATAGTTTATCCAATGGTTGTTTTTTAAATTATTTTATAAATTAAAAAAAATAGAAAATTTGGAATGAGATTTTTGAACTCTCACAAGGTTTCTCATTAGAAACCAAAGTTTGCTTATATAATATATAGATTTGATGTACTTTGTAAGGTCTCGGTGTCTCACATCGGGAATGGAGGGAGAGTTCCTAGGGTATAAAAGTAAAAACCTGGACCCTTATACAGCATTGAAGCCTTTTCCCAGGTGGTGAAATCCCTAGCAAAACTTCCCAGTTAAGCGTGCTTAGTCTGGAGTAGTTATGGGATGGGTGACCCACTGGAAAGAACAAATCCATGCAGTCATGGCCTAAAACGGACAATATCGATGACATGTGAAAGTTGGGGCGTTACAAATGGTATTAGAGCCGATTCTCCGAAGTACCGAGTGTGGGCCCTTGGCGTCTCTCAGTGCATGTGGGCGGGCTTGTAAGCTGGAAGGCTACTGTACGGGGACGTGCAGTCTTAAGGGGGGTGGATTGTAAGGTCCCGGTATCCCACATCGGGAATGGATGGAGAGTTCCTGGGGTATAAAAGTAAAAATTTGGACCCTTATATAGCATCGAGACATTTTCTCGGGCGGTGAAATCCCTAGTAAAACTCCTCAGTTAAGTGTGCTTCGGCTAGAGTAGTTATAGGATGGATGACCCACTGGGAAGAACAAATTCGTGCGGGTATGGCCCAAAGCGGACAATATCGATGACATGTGAATGGTTGGGGCGTTACATACTTTCCATTTGGAAATCATAAATCAAGGGATATTAATTATTGTTATTATTATGGGAGCCCGAAATGGGTTTGGGCCACATTGGTATGAGCGGCATCCATTACCCATTTTATAACTTGACTAACTCCTCCTAACTAGCATGAGGCATTTTCTAAAGAAGAACAAAACCGTGAGGTTCCAACCAAAGCGGACAATATTGTGTTAGTGGGGTTGGGTTGACTGCTTCATTTGGGGCCGTCTGGGAATTTTTGTTTAATGGTGAACCGGGAATTTTTGTTTTTTATTTGTTGGTGATGGTGGCATGGTTTGTGCTACATAATTTCTAATGAAGATATTGAAATATATTATAACTATAGACTGTTATACAGAGAGAGAAAAAAGAGTGTGTGACTTGATATGGAAAGAGATATCATAAATCAAGGGATTTTATAATTTATTTATTTTTTTTAAAAAAAAGAGTTGATTGGATTAATTAGGTTTCCTTTTCATGCATAATTGAATTTTTTCCCCAATTTTTTTTGGATTTTTTTTGTAGACAGTTTAGCCAATGGTTGTTTTTAAAATTATTTTATGAATTAAAAAAATATAGAAAATTTGGAATGAGATTTTTGAACTCTCACAAGGTTTCTCATTAGAAGCCCGTTTTTGCTTATATAATATATAGTTTTGATATACTTTCCATTTGAAAGTCAGAAATCAAGGGATATTATTATTATTATTATTATTATTATTATTATTATTATTATTATTATTATTCTGGGAGCCCGAAATGGGTTTGTCCCATATTGCTCTGAGAGGCATCCACAATCCATTTTATAAGTTGACTAACTCCTCCTAACTAGTATGAGGCATTTTCTAAAGAAGAACAAAACCGTGAGGTTCCGATCAAAGCGGACAATATTGTGTTAGTGGGGTTGGGTTGACTGCTTCATTTGGGGCCGTCTGGAAATTTTTGTTAAATGGTGAATTGGGAATTTTTGTTTTTTATTTGTTGGTGATGGTGGCATGGTTTGTGCTACATAATTTCTAATGAAGATATTGAAACATATTATAACTATAGACTGTTATATAGAGGGGGGAAAAAAAAAAGTAAAGAAAAGAGTGTGTAACTTGATATGGAAAGAGATATCATAAATCAAGGGATTTTATAATTAAATTTTTTTTTTTAAAAAGAAAAAGAAAAAAGAGTTGATTGGATTAATTAGGTTTCCTTTCATACATAATTGAATTTTTTTTCCCAATTTTTTTTTTGGATTTTTTTGTAGATAGTTTAGCCAATGGTTGTTTTTTAAATTATTTTATAAATTAAAAAAAGAGGTAGAAAATTTGGAATGAGATTTTTGAACTCTCACAAGGTTTCTCATTAGAAACCCATTTTTGCTTATATAATATATAGATTTGATATACTTTCCATTTGAAAGTCATAAATCAAGGGATATTATTATTATTATTATTATTATTATTATTATTATTATTATTATTATTATTATTGTGGGAGCTCGAAATGGGTTTGTCCCTGAAAAATCTAGAAACCCTAGATGTTGATTTGTGATTATGTACCAATTTTAAGCAAAATATAACAATATCAATCAAACAATCAAAAGAAAGAGACACAGATTTTACGTGGAAAAACCACAATTGGACACCTTCCAATTGTGATCAAAAAACCACGGGCAACAGCCACAAGAACAATCCACTAAGAAGATTTAAAGGAATTACACAGGTATCACTCTCAATTATCTAGCGAATCCACAACGCCTAATTGAACCAACCTCTATGTGCCTCTTCCAACCCCTTCTTCAGCACGGAATTGTCTTTCTGATGAGCCACTCCGGATTCCCTCCAAAGCTTCAGGCTCGAATTCTTCAGAATTCACAACTGAAGAACAACTCTCTCTTTTGTGTATAACAAACAAACCTTTGATGTACTCTCCTTAAACTATGAGTTGAATACTCAATAAAACATCAAAGAAAAATAACAAAATATCCCCAGATATAAACCTTTAAGAACCAAAAAGAAGATCTGGAGGACTTCAATCAATTACTTAGTTTTGGGAGAAAACCAAGTATTTATAGAGAACCAAAAGTAATCCAAGATTAGGAAGAAAACAAACTCCTTGAGAAATCCGGATTCTGAGGCTCGCTCGAGCGAAGATTTCCTGGCTCGAGCGAGGAGAGTAATTTTCATGATTTCTACTAGTGCCTTGGCTCGAGTGACGGATCCTTGGCTCGAGCGAGGAATACACGCTTTCAGGTTTTTGTATGGACGCAATCCTTGGCTCGAGCGAGAAATCCTTGGATCGAGCGAGCAAACCTTCGCTCGAGCGAGCACTTCTTGGCTCGAGCGACCAATGGCAGACATGCAATTTTGAATGCAATTTTGAACGCAATTTTGCATTTTGCTTCGGCCGCGAGCTGACCCCCGTAATAATCAGCGAAGTGGCAATCTTGAAAGCATTAACATCACAAAACTTCTCTGCATGGCTCGATTCGGATTTGGATTCGCATCTGATAAACTCAAGGCCTCACTGAAATAAAAGTGCGAAAATAAATACATCTGAAAGGAGTTTTGTCAAACGGGATTGCCAAGAATAAAAACCTAACAGTCCCACATTGCTCTGAGAGGCATCCACAACCCATTTTATAAGTTGACTAACTCTTCCTAACTAGTATGAGGCTTTTTTTTAGAGAAGAACAAAACTGTGAGGTTCTGACCAAAGCAGACAATATTGTGTTAGTGGGGTTGGGTTGACTGCTTCATTTGGGGCCGTCCGGAAATTTTTGTTTAATGGTGAACTGGTAATTTTTGTTTTTTATTTGTTGGTGATGGTGGCATGGTTTGTGCTACATAATTTCTAATGAAGATATTGAAATATGTTATAACTATAGGACTATTATATAAAGAGAAAAAAAGAGTGTGTGACTTGATATGGAAAGAAATACCATAAATCAAGGGATTTTATAATTTAATTTTTTTAAAGTGTTGATTGGATTAATTAGGTATCCTTTTCATGCATAATTACTTTTTTTTTTCAAATTTTTTTGGATTTATTTTGAAGATAGTTTAGACAATGGTTGTTTTTTAAATTATTGTATAAATTAAAAAAAAATAGAAAATTTGGAATGAGATTTTTGAACTCTCACAATGTTTCTCATTAGAAATCGATTTTTGCTTATATAATATATATATATATGATATACTTTCCATTTGAAAGTCATAAATTAAGGGATATTAATTATTATTATTATTGTGAGAGCCCGAAATGAGTTTGTCCCACATTGGTCCAAGAGGTATTCACAACCCACTTTATAAGTTGGCTAACTCCTCCTAACTTGCCTGAGGCATTTCTAAAGAAGAACCAAACCGTGAGGTTCTGACCAGAGTGAACAATATTGTGCTAGTGGGGTTGGGTTGACTGCTTCATTTTGGTACCATTTGTGGGAACTTCCTTCGATGTGAGTTCCTTGGTGTTTGGAACCAGTCAACTGGGGACTTATGTGGGAGCCCAAAATGGGTTTGTCCCACATCGGTCTGAGTGGTATTCACAACTTACTTTATAAGTTGACTAACTCCTCTTAACTAGCATAAGGCCTTTTCTAAGGAAGAACGAAACTGTGAGACTCTGGCCAAAGTGGATAATATTGTGCTAGTGGGGTTGGGTTGACTACTTCAATTATTATTATTTTGCTTGAATAAGAGTTAGTCAATTGAAGATTTTTTTTTTTAAATTTTTAAAAATCATAAAATTTAGATTGAAAACTTGGAGCTCTTAGAGGCTTTATGGGTTAGAAATCCCCTTTTTCTTTTTATAATATATAGATATGAGAATCTTTTTTATTTGGAATGACTTGAAATGTAAGATTTTTGAAACATTTCAAAAGTAGTACAAAAATGACTTGAAATATGAAATTATTCAAACATTCCAAAACGATGTGAGATTCTTCAAATATTTCAAAAGGAGTACAAAAACTCCTTAGCAAGGTTTGAACAAATGTATAATTTCAAGATGTAACACTCAACCATAACACTCCAAAAAAACTCTTTATTATTCTTTTTTTCAAACGTAACACTCCAAAAAAGCTCCTTAGTGTAACACTCTAATGTAATATACAAAAAAAATTGCTTAGTGTATTTTTTCCAAACGTAATATTCCAATATAACACTCTAAAAAAAAGAGGTGGGATTCTTCAAACCATTCCAAAAGGGTGTGAGATTCTTCAAACCATTCCAAAAAGAGTGCAAAAATTCCTCAGTTAGTTTTGGGGTAAATGAATAATTTCAAACTGTAAGTGTTATTGTTTAGAAAAAGTAAATTAAGTAGTTTTTTAGTATTTTTATGTATATTACATTGGAGTGTTACGTTTGAGATTTCATTGATTGGAGTATTACATTTAGGAAAAGTAAATTAACAAGCTTTTTTTCGTATTACATTGGAGTTTGTTACATTGGAATATTACGTTTGGGAAAAGTTTGGAGTGTTACATTGTTACGTTTGGAAAAAGTATACTAATGAGTTTTTTAGTGCATTACATTAGAGTGTTATATTATTGAAGTGTTATGTTCTTATTCATAATATGAGATTTGTTCCAGAAAGATGAAAAATTCAAAACTTCTATAGTGCGGATTGCCTAATGTGTAATTGCACATTTAGAGAAACACACTTTTATCCCTCAAAAATTAAACCCAAATGTGTAAGTGACTACGCTTTTGTGTAATTTCCACTTTAATGGGACCTTTGGGTTTATAAGAAAAAAAAAGAAGACCAACCAATTTACAAGATTACATTTTGGGATTTATTGGTGCTTTATCTTAAAAAAAAATTGACAACTTTTAAAAGCTTTTACTATTGAGGACCTTTTAATGTATATTTATTTATTTATTTATATTTTTTTTTCAACTTTTACTACTGGGTCAAAGAAATAACTTTTCCGCTTTTAACGATGAAGATTTCTTTTTGTGGCTATTAGGGTTGGTTCTATTGATCAGATCTATTTATCTATAAGTCCTGTGCATTTTTTTACCTATTAATATCCACAAAATGCCCTCTCTCACCTATAAGATCATTACTCTGGCATCCTATCACTGACAACTACCGGCGATCACCTTTAGCTGTCGGAGACCAACTCCGGCCATCGGCGACCACTTTTGACTGCCAGCGATCACCTTTGGTCATCGTTTTTGACTACCAACGACCACCATCGATCTCTAGCGACCACTATTGCTGCTATCTTTGACTGTCGGTGATCATTACCTCCAACCTCTAACAATAGTTTTTTTGGTCAATTTTGATCTCCAATACGTCACTACCACCACCATTCCTTATATTTGGTAGTGAGAAGATAAAAGGAGAAGAACAATGAAGAAGAGGGATAAGGAGTCCTTCCAAGAAGTTCTTGTTATTCTTCACATTTGTAAATCAATACAAAGAATCAAAGATAAATTCGATGATAATTTATCACTGACTGTTTATGAAAAAATTACAAAAGGAAAATCTACTCATCATGTCACAGATTAACACAAGAAACAAAGACATATTCAGTGATAAAGTTATGCCTGATATATTAAATCCTAGTTTGCAGCATGTTTGGTTTGAGAGAAATAAAGAGAAAAGGAAAGAGATAGAAAGATGTGAGATTTAGAGAATCACTATTGCTTGGAGTCATTTGAAGTTAATTTCACCATGGAAACAACTAGATCGGTGTAGGTCTAGAACATTTGAATTCACTAGAAAAATCGTAGATAACGAAGATGATAGAGACGAAGATGGTATAGCGATCCGGGCTTAGACCCGACCCATTTAACGCTTTTGAATTTGGGAAACCATGTCCGTAGCTATTGTTCACTCTCTTTCCTTGTTTTGGTTATGCTCCCAGGGTCGACACCCATCTTGGGGGTGTCGACACTTGTCTTGATTTTTTGGCCTCTAAGGTCGACACCGATCGGGGTGGTGTCGACACTTGTCTTGTTGTGTTCTTGGAATTTGTTACTGAAATTTAGGGTTGACACCATGGGTTCCTAGGGTCAACCCTTTTCTTCCTGTGTTATTCTGGGTTGTCTACTAAAATATAGGGTTGACACCATTGCTTCTAAGGGTCGACCCTTGTCTGCTGCCAAACACAAGTGTCCTCAGATTTTTTTCTTGGGGGTCGACACCACTGTCACGAGGGTCAACCCTTGTGAGTTAGTTTTCAACATTTTGTTCGGCTTGGGCCCTACTTTTTGGGAATTTTTGACTTGTTCTTTTCATTTGACTTTGGAGCAATTATTTTATTAATACCTAGTCACTATAAATAGACCCAAAAACACTTTTCTTCCATTACTTCTCTTTTTCTCTCTCACCCGTGACTTTCCTCTCTCTCTCTCTCTCTCTCTCTCTCTAAACTCACTTTTTCTCACTTAGATCTTCATATTTAATCATCTAGAGGTACCACCTCATCTTGGTCCTTTGAAATAGATTAAAGATCGGGTCAATGGCCTTTTTTTGATCCAAGAGGTTCGTGGTTTCACCAACTTTGAGTTTTCTGAGTTCTTCTCTTCCACTCTTCTAAGCTTGAGATAAGGATTCTCCACACATCTTGATGCAAAAGGGAAAAGTGATAGCTTATGACTCACATAAGTTGAAAACACACGAGAGAAACTACACTATACATGACCTAGAGCTAGCAGTGGTGATCTTTGCTTTGAAGGTTTGGAGACATTATTTGTATGGTGAGAAGTTTGAGGTATTCTCCAATCATAAGAGTTTGAAGTACCTATTTTTACAAAAAGATCTGAACTTAAGGCAAAGAAGGTAGATGGAGTTTATGGAGGACTATGATTTTGAGTTGTATTACCATCTGGGGAAAGCCAACGTAGTGGCTGATGCCTTAACTAGAAAATCCTTTAGCAGTTGTAGGGAGTATTGCCATCCAGAAATAGGAGATGTTGGGTGCTATTGGTGAGCTTGACTTGCATCTTGGCAAGTCTGTCGAGACGACAGTTTTGTTTTCAGTAGTTGCACAACCTACACTTATGAGCTGAGAAGATATCTAGTGGAAAGATGGAGAAGGGCTTGGATGCGTATTTTGACTTGAGTGTTAGATACCTTGATCGTCTTTTCATGCCGGAGCCTTATCGAGAGAAGGTACTCCAAGAGTTTCACCATTCACGCCTTGCAGTACATCTGGAAGGCACAAAGATGTAATCACGACCTTAATCGGTGGAAGGAGATAAAGAAGGATGTAGTCATGTTTGTGTCGAGATGCCTTACTTGTCAGTAAGTGAAGGTCGAGCATTAGAGACCAGCAGGTTTGTTGCAACCCTTACCTATAGCCGAGTGGAAGTGAGAGCTTGTCACGATGGATTTTGT
Organism: Camellia granthamiana; assembly: GCA_036172215.1. Classification (NCBI taxonomy): domain Eukaryota; kingdom Viridiplantae; phylum Streptophyta; class Magnoliopsida; order Ericales; family Theaceae; genus Camellia; species Camellia granthamiana. Next base: position 481,183 of record JAXFYN010000196.1, read on the forward strand.
TGTGGGTCTTCTAAGGACTCAAAGGGGTAATGACACCATTTGGATGGTAGTTAAACCGACTAATCAAGTCAATGCACTTTGTACCTATACGCACGAGTGACTCGGTAGATTATCTAGTCAGCCTTTACATTAGGGACATTGTTCCACTTCATGGGGTCTTGGTGACAATTGTCTTGGATATAGATCCGTGTTTCATAGCTCGGTTGTGGTAGAGCCTGCAAAATGCCTTGGACACTAAATTGACTTTTAGCACTGTTTATCATCCTCAAACTGATGGATAGTCATAACGTACTATCCAGATACTTGAGGATATGCTTTGGGGTTGTGTTCTTGACTTTAAGGGGTCATGGGAGAGACGTTTTCCCTTAGTGGAATTTTCCTATAACAATAGCTTTCATGCGAGTATTGGCATGACACCTTTTAAGGCCTTGTATGGCCGACCATGTAGATCTCCTGTGCGTTGGCCGAAGTGGATGATGCACCTATGTTAGGTCTTGAGTTAGTCCAGGAAATGACGAAGAAAGTTGCGCTTATTTGTAAGAGGTTGGTTATGGCTTAGAGTCGCCAGAAGAGCTATGTCGACCGTAGGGAGGAGACCATTTTCCTTTAGGTAGGATATCACGTCTTTTTGAAAATATCACCTAGACAGGGTTTGATGAGGTTTGGGAAGAGTGGGAAGTTGTCTCCTAGGCTTATTAGGCCTTTTGAGATCCTAGAGCGGATTAGGGAGGTAGCTTACTGTTTGGCCTTGCCGCCACAGCTTTTCGGGGTTCATGACGTGTTTCATATCTGTATGCTCCGGAAGTACGATCCGGATCCATTGCACGCGTTGGATTGCCATGAGAAGTATCCGGACCTATTTGTTGATGTTTGAACCTATATCAAAAATCATGTCGTATTAATGTTATATAAACATTGTATATGTTTTGAAAATATGAATTGTATATTCAGTAATGGGCACGTGTTTATCTCGATGATGAAAATGAATGATCGGTGGATGGGTCATGGTGACGAAATTGAATTGCTATCACTGTTCTAGTTGATTTAATTACGAGTTTTGTTGTTGATTTAAAATTTCGGAGACAAAATTCCTTAAGGGGAGAGGTTATAGCGATCCGGGCTTAGACCCGACCCATTTAACACTTTTGAATCCGAGAAACCATGTTCGTAGCTATTGTTCACTCTCTTTTCTTGTTTTGGTTCTGCTCCTAGGGTCGACACCCATCTTGGTGGTGTCGACACTTGTCCTAATTTTTGGCCTCTAGGGTTGACACCGATCGGGGTGGTGTCGACACCTATCTGCTGTGTTCCTGGAATTTGTTACTGAAATTTAGGGTCGACACCATGGGTTTCCAAGGTCGACCCTTCTCTTCTTGTGTTATTCTGGGTTGTCTACTGAAATATAGGGTTGACACCACTGCTTCTAAGGGTCGACTCTTGTTTGCTGCCAAACACATGTGTCTTAGCTTTTCTTTTTGAGGTCAACACCACTATTGCGAGGGTTGACCCCTGTGAGTTAGTTTCAATATTTTGTTTGGCTTGGGCCCCTACTTTTTAGAGATTTTTTATTTGTTCTTTTCATTTGACTTTGGAGCAATTATTTTATTAATACCTAGTCGCTATAAATAAACCCCAAAACACTTTTCTATCTTTCATTACTTCTCTTTTTCCTTCTCACCCGTGACTTTGCTCTCTTTCTCTCTAAACTCACTTTTTCTCACTTAGATCTTCAGATCTACTCACCTAGAGGTAACCACCTCATCTTGGTCCTTTGAAATAGATTATAGATCGGGTCAAAGGCCTTTTTTTGATCCAAGCAGTTTGTGGTTTCACTAACTTTGAGTTTTCCGAGTTCTTCTCTTCCACCCTTCTAAGCTTGAGGTAGGGATTCTTTGCACGTTCTAATGAGTTTTAACTTAGTTATTTGTTTTTATGAAACCACTTTATGAAAGAAATGAGTTTTTTTAACAATCTTGAGTTTTTGGTTTGAAATCAAAAGGAGGGGTTTTCAAATGGTTTACTGGGAATGGTTGTGGATCTATGTGTATAAATGAAATATGTTGAGAAATGGGTTTTACCCTTAAAATTGATTCATAAAGGGAAGAGTGTTTTGCCCTAGAAATCACAAATGTTTGATTTTTGTATTGATAAATGGAAATGATGTCAAATTGTGAAATTGGGTTGATGTTGATAAGGATGGTGGAGTTGGGTATGCATTACCACTCCCATCTTGAAATTTGAAAAGTTTATCTTTATGGAATTTATTTATCTATTTAGAGATTTCTGTTTTGGGCTATCAGTGGAGGATAGCTATGATTGTTGTAGAAATTATATGAGGACTAGGGGAATTGAAATTATTTTCCCATTCATTTGCATCCGGCATTGTTGCACATTAACACATTGAAAATGTTTATTGTTTTGAGAAAAATGGTGAATACTTGGTGAATCTGGGTAGGGGCTGTGGTTACAATGCTAAGTTGGCTTGTGTGTCCTTGGTGAAAGACCAGAAACCCGCGTGGATAGGTGTCGAGCCTTCCGGTTAATACTGATAAAAATGACAAATTGGTAGTACTTGTATAGTCTACTTGCAGACACGTACTTAGAGATTCATAGAGTTGTATTCATAGTCTTGTTTTCTATTGAAGGGAAATGTTTTAATGAATTGTGATATAAATCTAGCATTGCATGGTTTTGAAAGAGATATAAAATATTTTGGCACGAGTATTGCATATGCATTCACCTTATAACTCTGTTAAGATTCATATATTGTATTTGATTATTTCTACTGGGCTTTGGCTTACCCCTATGTGGGAAAACCATTTTAGATGCTGATGACATACCTCCACCAAGGCAATAGCTTGGGAGGACTTTGAGCAAGAGCTTCATTTTGTTTAATTGTGTATTTATTTTTTTGTAAAAGCCTAGGGCTTTATTTGTAGAGGAAACATCATTTTTCCCTCCAAACTATCACACGTTTTTCACGTTGACCCCTATACTTCAATTTATTTTAATTTAGTACCTGAACTTTCCACAAATTGATCAATTAGCTGCTGTCACCTTCCATCCACAATTGGACGGAATGTGATGAGCTGCCCCCCTAAACTAATCTTTTGGAGAGAAAATAGAGAGGGTTTCCCACCATATGCAACCGTCTCCCTTCTACTAAGAATAAGGCTAGGTTTCCCAAAAAAAATAAAGAAAAAAGTAGAGCATCTTTTCGGTGGTGAGAGAGAATGAGGAATAGAGGGTCAAGAAATCAAGGAAGATCAAGCTCAATTGAAGGAAGATGGAGTTCAAGTGACATGGAACACTTGAGATGCATTTTCTGTGGAAGATGAAGGGTGATACAAACATCATGGATTGGTGCAAATCCTGGTAGGAGGTTCCTCAGTTGTCCCACTAATGGTTGTAATCAGTTCACCTGGATAGACCCACCTATGTGCTCACGTGCAATGCAAATCATCCTTGGGCTGTTGAAGAAGGTCAATAAGCTAGAGCAAGATTACAGACAAGGAATAGAAGAGAGAGAAAGCTATGGATATGCTTGGCTGCCTCATGGTGCATCATTTTATCAATGTGGTTTGTAATGTAGTGTAAGAAAGAATGTAATAGGGGGGACTATTATGAATGAATGAATGTAATGAGGTGAAATATTATGAATGAAATGTAATGAGGGAAGTATTTTGAATGAAAATTTCAGATTTTGTGTTAAGGTTTTACTCTTAAAAAAAACATAGCATCACAACATTTGTTTTTCTCTTAAAAAACAATTTGTGTTCACCCTTAAAAAAATAGGGCATTATCATTTAATTAAAAAAAAAAAGAAGAAAAAGGAAGTGGCATTGTGTGTTACTTTAACTATTTGTCATCCATCCATCAAAAAAACTAATTGGTGGCCTCTTTGAATGGCTCCTTGGCAACCAATGAATAAAATACCTATCGCTGGCATCCATTCATCAAATGGCAACCAATGAATAAAAAACCTATCACTAGCATCCATCCATCAAATGACATTCATTCAATGAATAAAAAACCTATCAATGGCATTCATTCAAAACACACAATTAGAATCCATCCATCTAATGGCAACCAAAACCAACACATGCCACATTTACATAGAAATGAGTACCATCCATTAAAATAGAGCATCATGCACAAAAGCAACATTCATAATTTGTCATTCAAGTTTTCAAAACACACAATTGTTTATGACAACGAAAATACTACCTTTACATAGTTAACAGGTTCAGGGCAACCATTCCAAACAAAAAATCATTACACGTACAAAAAGCCCCAATAAGAAAGTCATGTAGATGCTTCCTTTTTCTATCTTAAAAAAAAAAAAAAAATTCAATCTTCTGTGCAATGGATGCTTCCTACTTCCAATCTCCAGGTGCTCACTTTTCTTGTCCAGTGGATGTTGTTTTAAGGCCACTAGCATTGTACACTAGCTTGCCTCTCCACATCATTTGACCCTCCTTTGGTGTGCTGGTTAAACTCATTGGAGATGGAGTTGACTGACTTTCTTGTACTACTCTCCTTTTAACCTGCAATAATAGTGAATTATCCATAATTAAACACAATCAAATATAAGACAATTAAGTTAATATTTAAAATAAAATAAAAAAGAGAAGGAAGAACATTGACAACCAGTTTCTTCTGTCTCATGTGTCTCTTGACCTCAGGTGCTTCTGCAGTTAATTGACTCTAAGGTTGGCTTGGTTCAGTTTGGCTTCCCTGAGGTTAGCTTAGTTCAGTTTGGCTCCCCTAAGGTTGGCTTTCTTACATGTAGCTGAATCTGCCCTTGACATTGCAACCTCTCCTGTTGTGTCCCACCTTCCCACAATTATTACAAGTGATTTTAGTGCCCTGCCTTTCCAGCTTTGTGCCTTGAATTGGTGCCTCATTCTCCTTTCTTTTATTTTGTTTAGGCCTCCCAGCTCTCTTCTTCACATCAGGTGGCAGCACCTTTGCATACTCAGTTCTTGGCCACATTTCTCTACCATTAATAGGACTCAACATATTGTCATAGACCTTCAAATAAGTCTCCGCCTTGTAGTACTGATGAACATATTTTTTTGGTTCTTGACCCAAGAAATTTGCAGCAGCCACAACATGGGCACATGGAATGCATGTTCCCACTTCCTGTAGCCACAAGTCCAAGCTTGCAAGTCCAGCTTGTATTGCTCACCATATGGCCCTACAACCTCAAATTGCTCATTGCCATTCCATCTAGGAATCTATCTAGCTGCATCCACTTTCATTTTCTCCAAATGATTTTCAATCTTAGGACATATAGGACCATTGTGTCTTTGCATTGCATCTCTTCTTTTTTGAACTGTTTCCATCAACAACAACGTAATCTTCTCCAACATTATAACCACAGGTTTACTCCTAGCTTCCAAGATACTTGAATTGAAGCACTCACATAGATTGTTTAGCAAAAGGTCACACTTTGGAAAAGTGTTGAAGTGGCTCCTACGCCAATGAATTGGTGGTCTTTCAACTAGCCAATCATATGCCTTACAATCAACTTCTTTAATCTCTGCCATCACTCTGGTAAATGTAGGAACAGTTGTTGCCCTTGCAACCTTCCACAATAGATCTTTTAGAACCAGCCCCTTGTGTTCACCCTTAAAATTGTTGTACAAATGCCTCACACAAAACCTGTGTGAAGCATTTGGGAACAACTCAGCCACTGCATCAATCAAACCCTTTTGTTTATCACTCATAAAGGTATAACAATGAGAGTTTACAATATTCAGATCATGTCCTAGCAGCTCTAGAAACCACAACCATGTTTTCTTCTTCTCTTTCTCAACAATTGCATAGGCAAATAGAAATATGCAATTGTTTGCATTTATCCCAATAGCAGTCAAGAGAATACCACTATGTGACCCCTTCAAATGGCATCCATAAACTCCTATGACTGGCCTACAAGCATTCATAAAAGCTTTCTTCAATGGACCCCAACACAAGTACAACCTTTTGAACTTTGACTCTGTATTGCTTCCATCACTAACCCTTGGATTACTCCCTTCATTAACCTTTGGGATCTGTTTCACCTTCATGCAGACTGTTGTCTCAGGATTGGTATTCCTAATCTCCTCAATATAACTCCACAACATTGCAAACTGCTCAGCTGCAGTGCCAACACCTTGTTTCTTGCCCTTCTCACTTTTTGTAAGTCAACCTTCACATTGTGCTCACTTGAAATAGTGTCTGCCAATGACTGAATTGGCTATGTAGGATTTAACCTAATTCTTTCAAAGTACCTCTTCACAATCCATTTGGAACTCACATGTGCTACATCAAAAGACCTATTACAAGTGTGCTCATCAACGAGTGTTTTGATCCTATACAACCCATCATGTTTTACATATAGCATAACAAACCCAAGGACAACCAACGTTGTACTCTGCCCTCACCTTTTGTTTGTCATTCTTGGTAAATGTTATATGTTTGCCCCACTGAATTGCATACTCCTTCATAGTATCCCTAAACATATCATGACTCTTGAACTCCATACCAAGTTTGAATTGAGGATTGTGCATAACAAAGTCAACATTAAAAATAGGGTATTGCCTCCTATGAGAAGTACCTCCATCATCAGATGAGCTGTCAATACTTCTTAGCTCATCAAAGAAGCTTCCAAGGCTTTGTAGGTCATCAATTGCCTCAGCTATTGCATTCTTACTACTTCCTACACCAGCAAACTCTAGTTCTTTGTCAACATTAGCCTCATACAATGCATCACCTTCAAAAAAATCCATAGTCACTATCCTCATATTTCTCAGACTCATCAAATGAGGAAGAGTCTGAGAGATTAGGATTATAGTCATCACTATTTTCCTCTTCTGCTACCTGTATAACTACAAGTACTCCATTGCTCTGACTTCTTTTTGCACTTGACCCTACTTGATTTGCTTGGGCACCTATAACACCATCCATTCCTAAACAACCTACATAAACCTCTACTACTCTGTTTCCATCCACAAGTGTTTCTAACCTCATTACATCTTGATCAGTGTTAATTAACTCTAAACCAACACAATAATTAACCATATAGCAATAGATGTTACATCCAGTGTAGCCTACTTCCTTGGCCATATTATCCAACTCTACAAGTGATATTTCATCAGAATTACAAAAGTCAAAATAACGGATAAATCCACCATTATAAACCCTCTGAGAATTATAACTAACCAAACCCCCATGATGCATTTTGATTGTGAAATAACAAGATCCTTTCTCTGCATTTTTAAATGAAAAAACATGTTATTATGGACTAATTATACTAATAAATAAATAAATAAATTATTAAACTACTATTACCATGAGACAGTTCCAATTGAAGAAATCCATGTATGAATACATTTAAAAAAAAAGAAAAAGAAGAAGCTTTGTTTGTATTCTTGGTAAATTGATTTTTAATAAGCATTACATAAAAAATGAGTTTCTTTTAAGGACTAATGAAACTAAAACGAATCAAGTATTACACTATTCAAGTAAAACAATTACGATTAAACAAATCCTTTTGAAAGACAAACAAACAAAGATGTATTCTAAAAAATGCTAAATCAAAATAGTATTATATCAGAAATCGATTTTTCATAATCGTTAGCTTCAAAATTAAAGAAATATTAAAAGTAAATACCATAAACAATTGGTCAATTCTTTCGTTTGCCATCCTTCTCTTTTCGAACCCAACCCATGATTCAATGTTAGTTCGTGCCCTTCGTTCAATGATGAACTTTGATTTCGATTTCGAATAAGGAATTTCAAAACCCTAAAACCGATTTTGATCCCAACGAAGCTCTAGTTGAACTGTCTATCACACTAACTTATTTTGTAAGGAAACCCTCTTATATTCCCTCCAGAAGATAGTTCAGGGGGACAGCTCATTACATTCCGTCCAATTGTGGACAGAAGGTGACGACAGGGGTCTAATTGATCAATTTGAAGAAAGTTTGGGTACTAAATTGAAATAAATCGAAGTATGGGGGTCAACATGAAAAACGTGTGATAGTTTGGGGGGCAAAATGATATTTCCTCTTATTTGTATTGAGTTTAAACTCGCTTTTGTTGTAACCAAGTATTTTCTTGGAAAGCTGTAAGCCTTTAGGGTTGTTTAACTTGTGTTTCATATCTTTAACATGTAACACATGCTATAGATTCAAGGTTTGGGATTTTGAATGTATAACTGCATGTGTCATCTTTTGTATTATGTGATCATATGGAATGGAAGGGTCAATGTATTTAGAATGGTATGATTATTCATTAATACAGTGGATGGTTTCATTGTTATTATTTTGGGGTGTTACAGACAGAGGATAATGGCAACGATGACGATGCATCTGTGATAATGGAGTGTAGATCAGTGATATGGATTAGAGATGGTGAAGTGTAGATAAGAGATGGTTGTGAACAGTAGTGGTGGTAATGGTGGCTAGCAAAGGTGGCGATAGTCTGTGATGGGTGGTGATAGTCTATGATAGGCGTGGGTAATGGTGGCAGTGGCAGTGGCGGGTGGATGACTTTAGTGACGGTGGCAATGGCAGTGGCGAGTGGATCTCCCGTGTGTTGGACCGAGGTGGGTGATGCACCTATGATAGGTCCAGAGTTAGTCCAGGAAACGACGGAGAATGTTGCACTTATCCGTAAAAGGTAGGTTACGGCTCAGAGTCGTCAGAAGAGCTATGCTGACCGTAGAAGGAGACCGTTATCCTTTGAGATAGGAGATCACGCCTTCTTGAAGATATCACCTAGACGGGGTTTGATGATATTTGGGAAGAGTGGGAAGTTGTCTCCTAGATTTATTGGGCCTTTTGAGATCTTAGAATGGATTAGGGAGGTAGCTTACCGTTTGGCTTTGCCGCCACAGCTTTTCGGAGTTTATAACATGTTTTATATTTGTATGCTCCGGAAGTATGAGTCGGATCCATCATACGTGTTCGATTGGACGGAGTTAGAGGTAAACGAGGATGCCTTGTATGAGGAGAGACCCGTTAGAGTTTTGGATACTCGAGATGAAGTCTTGTGTGGCAAGACCATTCCTTTGGTAAAGGTGTTGTGGCGACACCATGGAGTTGAGGAGACCACTTGGGAGTGTGAGGCAGAAGACCATAAGAAGTATCTGGACCTATTTATTAATGTTTGAATATGTATTGAAAACTTTAGTATGTTATGTAATATAAACATTGTATAAGTTTTGGAAATGTGAATTGTATATTCAGTAATGAGCATATATTTATCTTGTTAATGAGAATAGATGACCGGTGGATAGGTCATGGTGATGAATTTATATTACTATCATTGTTGTAATTGGTTTAAACTTGGTTTTAATGTTTGGTTTGAATTTCGGGGACAAAATTCCTTAAGGGAGGAGGTTATAGCGTTTCTGGTTTAGACCTGACCAATTTGATGTTTCGGATCCAGTTTTCATTGTCTTGTACCGTTGTTCATGTCTTGTTTCCCCTTACTTCTCTTGGGTTTGGCTATTGGGTTGTGTTGGTGGCATTTAGAACAAGTTGGTAGCTTGGTTTTCAAACTATTGCTGTCCTGAATTCCACTTCTTCGCTCGAGCGGCATTTCTTGCGCTTAAGTAGTGTTTGTGAACTTTCAGTACTTTTGTAGGTCTGCAAAGATACTGGGAGTTGGCATTTTATGCTCGAAAGGTCTTTGTTGCACTCGAGCGGTGTTGGCTCGAGTGGTCCTTGTTGAGCTCGAGCGGTGGTCTTCTGTCTACAAAACTACTGGGAGTTTGTATTTTATGCTTGAGCGACAACTTTTTGCACTCGAGCGGTCACATCTTTTATGTCTGGATGCTCGAGCGACACTTTTTGCGCTTGAGCGGTTTGCGCGTCTATCAGTTTGTAAAAGTCACTTTTTACATCACTTTTTCATCTCTCTCTCTCTCTATAAACATTTCAAAACCCTAAGTTAAGACTCTCTCTCTCTCTAAAACGCACATTCTCTCTACAAATACACCTAGATCTGTTGAATTCTTCACTAGTGTCCCTTTGTTAAAAAGGTACAGCTCGGCGAGGGCTTCATTCTAATCGAAGCAAAGTTGATTTTTGGCTTCTTTGAGTTTTCCACACTTTCTCTCTCTTCTTCTAAACTTGAGGTAGGGATATTTCCATACTTTTTATGAGTTTTAACTTAGCTATTTGTTATTTCTAAACAATATTTCAATTTTGGAAATTTTGGAACAAACCTAGAGTTTTGTGTAAAAAAATCAAAAGAGAGATTTTTCAAATGGGTCCTTGAAAATGATTGTGATGTTGAAAATAATGTTGAGTTGGGAAGAAATGGTTGATTTTGATACTTGGGATTGATTTTGGAAAGAAAAGGGATTTTACTCTAAATGTCTCAAATGTTGATTTGTATAAATAATGAGATTGATATTGAAATTGTGAAATTGGATTGATATTGATGAGGATGGTGGAGTTAGATATGTATTGTCATTCACCTCTTGAAAATTTAGAGAGTTTATCTTTATTGATAATTGTTTATCTGTTTAGAAATACCTATTTTGGACTATCGATGGAGGATAGCTATAATTGTTGTAGAAATTGCATGAGAATTAGGAGAATTGAAACTATCTTCTTATTCATTTACATTGAGCGTTATCTCACACTTATACATTGGAAATATTTATCATTTTGAGAAAATGGAGTGAATCTTGGAAACATGTGTTGTCTTGTTGAAATAAGTTGGCCTGGGTGTCCATGGTGAAAGTCCTAAAAACCGTGCGTATACATGGGTGCCGATCATGCGGACGAAATATTCGTAAAATGGCAATAGTAGTGCTTGTATAGCCTACGTTTACATGGGTACCGATTTACGATTTCCCATGGACAAAATTTTCGTGAAAGGTTGTATTGTTTCTAAGATTTCCAGAGTGTGATTCCCTACCCAATTTTCTATTGTAAAGGAAATGATTTATGAATCGTGATATTAACTTTGCACTGCATGGTTTTGGAAAGAAATGTAAAATGTTTTGGCATGAGCATTGCATAATCATTCACCTTATATCTTCGTTAAGATTCCTACACTGTGTTGGATTATTTCTACTGGGCTGTGGCTCGCCCTATGGGGGAAAAACATTTCAGGTGCTCATGAAATGCCTCCGCCAAGGCAATAGCTTGGGAGGACTTTGAACAAGAGCTTCTTTTGTGTATTTACTGTATTTATTTTTGTACAAGCCAAGGGCTTTAACTGTATTGGATTTAAGTTCACTTTTGTTGTAACCAAGCACTGTCTTGAAAAGTTGTAAGCCTTTAGGGCATTTATATATCTGTTTTACTTTCATATCTTACCTTTTATTGTAACATATGCTATAGATTCAGGGTTAGACTTGTGAATTTATATCTGTATATGTCACCCTTTTGTACAAGTAATTGGGATAAATAAAATATAATTATTTTATCATGCATTGTTATGTAACTAATATTGTGGATGGTTTATAGCAATTATTTCGAGGCGTTACAACTTGGCATCAGAGCGTACTAGGTTTGAATACTTTGGGTACGTAGGAAGTGGTTCTTACCACAATGGTTTTATCTCGCTTGACAGAAATGTTTGTATGTTTGGCATGTTATGTGATAACATATTTATGTAATTATATGGGTATGAGATTTGATTTCTAATATATTGATTGGATCTACAGGTTTCTAGAAGTCTTATTAGAAGAGCACTTGATCACTGTTATTTCTAATTGAAACTCTAGCAATGCCATGAAACGATCATTATCTAGGAAGGAAATTCGTATGTGTTTATGTGACTACGTGCTTATGTGAAATGAATTACTATTGTCCATTGCCTTAGGACGCGAGTGAGTTAGCTTCAGCACATTTGCAAATGTGCTAATCTTTTTTGTTACCTTCATAAGGATGTTAGGATGTGGACGTGGTGGTGGTAGGTGTGGTAGGCCTAGACGGCATGAGGTGTCATTACCGGATGAGATTCCGGCACAAGAAGAAAGGATTGGTCAGGCGAATGTGGTCGAACAAGTTGGTCAGCAGGCCTTGGGTGCATTGGCCCATGAAATGGCCGGAGCCTTGTGGGAATATATAGACATTCTTAGGGCTGAGAATCAAGTCCAAGCCTAAGTTGCTGAAGCAGGGCCGCCATTCTTTAAGATGGAGTTCTTCCGATCTAATTCAGATGAGTTTTTGGGTGACCCTAAGGAGCCACTGAAGGCGGATGAGTGGCTAGAGCAGATGGTGAAGACGTTTGAGATGCTTGGCATTGAAGATGATGGGTTGATGGTGACCTTGGCATCTTTCTAGCTAAAGGGAGATGCGGGTCAATGGTGAAAGTACGTGCGTGGGCGCATTGGGGTGACTTGGGAGGCCTTTGTCAATGCCTTCCAGGACAAGTTCTTGCCTCCCATTGCTAGGGAGAAGTTGAGAGATCAGTTTTTGAAGCTCAAGCAGCTTAGCCTGCTAGTAGCCAAGTTTGAGGCAGCTTTCACAAGCCTCTCTAGATTTGCATCAGAACTCGTGGCGACAGAAGAACACTGTTGTATCGAGTTCGAGAAAAGATTGAGGATGTAGCTTCTTTTCAAAGTAGCTAGGTCAATGATTAGGGACTATGGACGCCTTGTGGAGGTGGCGTATCATCTTGAGACCGTGGTTTAGGCGGAGAAGGAATGGACGAGGGGCTCTAGGAGGAGTCAGGAGCTTCAGGGGGAGCGTTGGGACAATAAGAGGCAGAGGGGTTTTGCCCTACAGTAGTCCTAGGCAGCACAGTCTAGATCCACATTTCCTGTGCCGATTTCGAGTTCAGAGAGAGGTAATAAGGGAGGCTTCTCTTGTTTCAAGTGTGGCCAGTTGGGTCACAAGTCTCCAGCTTGCCCATAGAGAGGAGGCGGACAACAGGCTGCATCGCCTACGGCTCGTTCTCAGAGCTAGAGTTAGAGAAGAGGGCAGCCGCGTACCTATTGTTAGTGTGGGTAGTCAAGGCATGTGAGGAGGTTTTTTCCTCAGTCAGGTGACACAATTGGTGCGTCTAGTTCGAGTCAGACACAGAGCCACCAGCCTGCACAGTCAGCACAAGGCTTGAGGGCCAATCTGGGGGCCTCTTCGGCCTAGTCAATGTATCAGATTTATGCCTTGAGGGGTGAGCAAGTGGAGCAGAGACCTACAGGCCATGTGTAAACTGTCACCATGCCAGATTTAGTACCAGTGCTTTCGGTAGTGCGAGGTAACTTCTTGTTGTGTAATTCTATTGCCAATGTGTTAATTGATACGGGTGTATCCCATTCATTCATCTCGTTTGCATTTGCATCAGCATTGGGATTAGAATTGGCTCAGATAGCATCTCCACTCAGTGTGAAGTCACCTGTGGGTGGTGAGATTATATTGGAATAGGGGTGTCGGGTTTGTGAGATAGAGGTTGCTGGTCACAGACTCCCTTTTGCATTTGTGTTGAATGACATGTTAAGTTTTGATGCTATATTCGGTATGGATTGGTTGTTATCGTATCGGGCTGTCATAGATTGTTACTATCAGAGGGTTACTATATGTACCTTGAGTGGTGATTGTTTTTATTTCATGGGAAATAAAGCTGATAGAGCTTCATTGCCAGTATGTAATCCGTGAGGTCGGAGTGAGCTTAGTTGCCTTTTTGCAAACTTCTTAGGTAGTGAGTGTGATGAAGTTCGAGTTGAATTGCCAAGGGTAGTTTGTGAATACTCGGACATTTTTCCTAAGGATCTCACTAGTTTGCCACCTCACCATGAGATTGAGTTCTCTATTGATTAGTGTCTGGCACGACACCGATTTCTATGGCACCGTATAGATTTGCACCCGTCGAGTTGAGTGGGTTGAAGATTCAACTCCAAGAATTTGTAGATAAGGGTTTTATACGCCCTAGTATGTCACATTGGGGAGCACTGGCTCTCTTTTTCAAGAAGAATGATGGCACATTGTGACTTTGTGTAGATTATCGAAAATTGAACCGGGTGACTATTAAGAACAAATACCCAATGCCTCGTATAAATGATTTGTTTGACCAGTTGAAGGAGTCTTGTTGTTTTTCTAAGATAGACCTGAGATTAGGTTATCATCAATTGAGGGTGAAGGAGGAGGATATCCAGAGCATGACATTCTGTACATGGTATGGCCATTGTGAGTTCCTAGTGATGCCTTTTGGGTTAACCAACGCACATGCCATATTTATGGACTTGATGAATCGGATCTTCCATGAGTTGTTAGACCGCTTTGTAGTTGTCTTTGTTGATGACATCTTGATTTACTCACACTCTGAGGAGGAGCACGAGGAATACTTGCGAGTTGTACTTGAGTTGCTTAAAGCTCACAAGTTGTATGCTAAGTTCGGGAAGTGTGAATTCTGGCTGAAGAAGGTGAAGTTCTTAGGCCATGTGGTATCTGGGGAAGGAGTGACTTGTAACAACCCCGGCTTGTGATTAGCAAATAAACCTTATTTAAAAATGCTTAATCTGTAATTAATATGACATTCCGGGTTAATTGGATGTGCTATGTGTGAATTGTACTTTTATTTATCCATGGTAGGAATATCTGTCTGCATTTCTGTTTCAGTATGTGAATTGAAGGCTTTTTTGGCATCCGATCACGAAATTGCCTAAGGTAATGTGTAATTTCGAATTTTTAGAAATTTATAGTTGGTTTAATTGAAATTTGATTCGGAACCACATAATTAGAATAAAATAAACATAATTGATTAGCTTAATCAAAATTTAATTAAACCATTAACTAAGCCTATGTAAGGCTAGTATGAGCTTCTATAATGCATTAGACCACTCCACTTCTCATCCTTGTGAGACAACAAACGTGAGAGGGAGAGAGAGAGAGAGAAAGAGAGAGAGAGAGAGAGAGAGAGAGAGAGACCAAAGGAAAAGAGTGAATTCAAGGAGATAAGAGCGAATTGTGATAGAGTGCTAGAAGAATTGAAGGTTTGGCTTATGGGAGCTCAAGAATTTGTTAATTAGAACTTAATTGGAGACCTTAGGTGAGTAATTGACTCCTAATCTTTGCATCTAAGTCATTAATGAAGAGAATCTAAGAAGACTTTGTGATCAAGTATAAGAATTGAGCTAAAATTGAAGAATTTGAGTCATATCTTGCATTCATATCTATTTCTTGTCCATTTCATCATAATTTGAGTTTGATTTCAAGGAATTCTCATACGCATGTTCTTATTTTGGCTATGTTTTAAGAATTCAACTTGGTTTTGTGCTAAACATCTCAATTCATCATGTTTTACAAGTATACAAGTGTTTTCTCAAGTTTTTGGCCCAAAGGATATGTTTCAAGCTTTCAATTTGAGTTGTGCATCTTTTATAGCAATCTGGAAATTCCAAAAGTCTGCATCATCACTCGAGTGACCAAAGCCGTGCTTGAGCGACCACCCTTTGTTTTGAACCCTCCCTTGAGCAACCAAAAGTTGGCTCTTGCATAAAATTCAAGCTCCCAAAAGTTTTGCAGTCAATTGCACAGTGGCTCGAGTGACAAAGTGTGCGCTCGAGCGAACCCACCTTTACTCAGTCCTTGGCTCGAGCGACTGTCAAGCGTAAAAATCAAGTAACCAATACTTTTGCAAAGTTTTGCAGACCGCTTGAGTGACCAAAGTTGCACTCAAGCGAACGGCCCTATTTTTTAAAATTTGACTAAGTTTCTTAACTTACATTTTGGCATCCTCATTGTATCTTAGGCAATCTGTAACGCTCCAAAAATTGGACAGGGTATATCTATTTACGCAACAAAACCCACTTGATAGACAAACACATATATATAGCTAACTATTCCATACATCCATTTCCATTAAATCCCAAATGCCAAATACATGTTGTTCACATCTCAATGCCCCAATTCCCATCCTAATTCGAAGCATGCATTTTACAACAAGTATGAAATGGAAACCAAACAGATAATAAGTGCCCTACATGCTTACAAATTTATCCAAGAACATTCTTGGTTATACAAAATGGAGTTTCAACTCAACGCAAATACAGCCTTGGGCTTACATTCAACAAATAACCATAAAACAAAAATGAAGCCTCAGCTCTAAGTCCTTCAAAGTCAATGCCTTGGCGGAGGTATATCACCTGTACCTAAAA
>JAXFYN010000197.1:0-90479 GCA_036172215.1 Camellia granthamiana
TTCCCTTTTCATCTTTCCTCTTCTCTCTCTCTTCCTCTTCCCCCATTTTCAGTTTTTTTTTTTGAAAGAAGCAGTTCAGAACCGTTACGTAACGGTGCGTAACAGGCCGTTACGGCCATTACAGCACCGTTACGACCGCTACGACAGCCGCTACGACCGACATACCTGTGAATCTCAATCACACTGCAAAAGCGGCAGTAACGGGTGGCGGTAACTACCAAAACTGTTACGTAACGGCGTTACGTAACGGTCCGCGGCCGCTTTTTAAAACCTTGGTATACATATAAACCCCCCCCACCCACCCACCCACCCACCCACCCACACACACACACACACACACACACACATATCTATATAATTACGGGAGCTCTTTTTTTATTTTTTGAAAATGACATCGTTTCATGTATGAAAATAAGACTGAATCGCAATTGAATCCTAAGATTCACTCCTATCGAATTGAATCACAAATCATAAGATTCTAACCACCATGAATGAAACCAAGTTGAAACATGTGGTTTGATTGGTTCAGCTTTCAGTGGTGCAACAGATGAGTTTCTGGGCTTGTATAGCCCTAGTTTCTTGTAGTTCTGCTCAATATCATGAGTACATTGTTTGTGAATGGAGCTACATGTTTCAACTTCTTTCTGGTTTAGATTGGCTAAATTTCTTTAGATTTTCTCGTGTACGCACCTTGTACAGTATTCTGGTTTCTTGGTAATTTAACTGTCTGGATCCATGTTTTGTGTTACAGTTGTTAAAATTTATTATGTTCTACTATTAATGCAGAGTTGTTTTCCAGGTCCTAAAACTGTGAAACTTTTTGCAAACAGGGAACACATGGGATTTAGGTAGTCTCTGAATTATGGTTGACTGAAGTTTTTGCAAGACATTGTCACATTTGATTTATTAGTAAATACTGTTCATAGTAATCATTTGTAATTATCATCTTTACAGCAATGTCAACGATTTCCCTCCAAGTGACACAGCTGTTTTATCCCCAGATACTCTCGAGGTAGAGTTTCAATGCTTGCATTTATTTCTACTGAAAGGAATGTCTCTTATTCATGAAAAAATATATATAGTTATGATATATCACATGTTATGTTCTATTTGTAATTTTGTAGGGTAAACCAGTAATCTTAAAATATGTCAAGTTTCAAAATGTTCGCAGGTACTTCGAATGTCTTTGTATGCTCCTTTTATGTTTAACTTGAGCTCTAGTGAAAATACAAGTTGATCTTACTAATGAATCCTTGTCAGCTTGACAATTTTTTTGGAGGACAATCAATCTGGTTCTGACATTACGAAAGTGCAAAAGATTGTCCTTTATGGAACGACGTAAGTTTCTATTGAACTTTCCTTTTTATTTTCATTAACTACAATTATGTTTTAGCCACCTTCAAATCTTGTTGGAATTTACATTGTTCTATTGTTCTTTTTATGGATATTTTGTCATTAGACAGTAGGTGATCTTTTTGATATTGATTTTGGTACTGAAGTGGGTATTGAAATTATGTAGTAATATTATTTTGGTGTTCGATTTTTTTTATTTGATATATTTTTGGAGTGGGTGTTGGATATCCGGGGGACCAATTTTTATTTTTTTACCTATTAGTTTTTTTTCTTATTTAAGCCATCAACATATTTGACGAAGCTTCTGAAAATCTTTAATGTTTGCTAGTTACCATCACATTGTCTGCCCTCTAGATCTTCAGATAAAATAGTTGAAGCTCTTCTTATTTGGTCCGTTGTTTGTCGTGTCCATGTGTATTGTATATTTGTTGCAGTTTATTTGCGTCTAATATGTTAACATGCTTTGTTGTCCGTCACGTATGTTCTGATTCAGAACTTCTGAATATGATTTCGGTGGCCCCCTTTTTCTTTTTCATCTTTTCCTTTTCCCTTAATTGCAGGGTGGAAACGACAGATATGAAAGGTTTGAAAAAGATTGAGGATCACTGACCCTGAATGAGCAAGAAATGGGGGAAAAAACAAACAAACCATCTGTGTACTTGTTTAAATCTTTTGGAAGCATCTTTAAACTAGAATCTTTTTGTTCTGAATTCTATCCAACTTTACATTTACACTCTATGCATGAACTTTACAATTTATTCTTGTCCAAGATTCTGAAAGCCGCCTTCACCTGCCTTTGTGCCATTGCTGCTGTTATTTTCAACTTACTGTATTGGAATTACAATATTGGTGCCATTATCATCTTTAAATGAAAAGAACATTTAGGGGTTAGAACCATGGTGGTTAGAATCTTGAAGTTATGATTCATTTGAACAAAATTGATTCGGATTGTGCGGAGAATTCCTTGTAGGTAGGATTTTTTTTATTGTTTATTATGATTCACGGATCTTATTGGATTGTGGAATCCCTATCCAAATCTGATCCAATTTCTAAGCTTGGTTTTGTTTTGTATGTGGGTTTCTTTGTTTTTTTGTTACTTTTATGTTTGTGGCCTAAATATCCATTTTATTAGAGGTCCAAATGAAGTAAATTTAGTCATATTAAATCAATAAGCTTAAAATAGAAAACCAAACCAATATAATAGACATTCAGGCATTGTCGTAGAATGGGGCAAAATAGTAAAATAGATTTATTTATTTTTTCCAACACATATCTCTGTTTTGCTTTTATTCTTCTCTCTTTTAAATTTTCCGTCTGTATACAAATCCAGTTCTATTTATTGTATTGTCTTTTCTTATGTGCTACTACTGTAACGGATACAAGCAAACAAGTACAATGCTTAACACGATATGACGTTTAGTGCAATAACTGTAACATGATAGTAAAATCAACCATGGTCAGAGGTTAGTATAAATATCTAGAATCTCCCAAAGAGATTCATTTTTCCTAATGGACTTGGATTATTTGGTATTCTTTCTTTTGTTACTTTGTAAAACCGTACCTTGGATGCTTACGTTGGTTCTCTACCGTATAGTGCTAATCAAGGATATCAAAAGAGATTGTTAAAAACAACGGGTCAACATCCGGAATATCGTTGACTAGATCCAACATCATCCTTCCAATAAACAAAGTGACACATAAAGTTTGAATACAATCGAGCTTATCCTAGGGTTATAAAACAATCACTTGCGAAAGACTTAGCATGTTACGTAACATATTCGTTCACCTTTTATTTCATAAGTGACGATTTCAAAGTCTAATCTAAACAATACAAGTGAGCGTCACCTCTTATCACCCTATTATGTTTCTCGATTATTAGATATGTTATGATATAAATTAGCCACAATCAATTAGTACTAAAATTGAACATGAGACAAGTATATGTGAAGAAATATAACACATAAGGATGTATACAAGATATGGTAAAGCAAGAATCATCATTAAACCAGTCATTGGAAACACTTAAAACAAATCGACACATAGATTTATAAATTTCCAGCATTTCAGATTATCAAAGGTGAAAATATTAAATTAGTGAACATACTTCTGGGTCACCTTAGGGGGCTGAAATTGAGAAAGATATAAAACAAGAAGTCTACTATCATCTCTAATTTGTATAATTAGGATAGCATAACCAGAACTCTATATTCTTGTATTTTACTAAACTCTGTCTAGATTTATTACACATTGGAAAAAATAAATTCTCTCAAACCGCTCAACCTTTTTTTCTCAAATAAATTGGTTAGAAAGATGACTCAAAAGTTTAACATTTTACTTAAGAACCAGCATGAGAGAATTTTTCTGGAATTTTATAAAATGAAAGAAGTTGACTATTTTCAGGAACTTTGGGCCAGAAATTTGAAAAAAAATGTTTAGGCAATGAAAGCACTTGATTAGGTTTTATCAAAATTCCTGCATGCTCTACATACCTCAAATATTACCCCATAAAAACAAAACTTGAAACCAAGAAGGTTCATATCATCATAATACATACCTAAAAAGACGTACTTGAAGATTGTAGGGAGTGGTTCGATGTGAGTAGTAATTAGAGAGGCAAAAACTATGCTAATGGCCCAACAATGGTGGAATGGCTGGAGAATGGGTCAGCAAAACTCTAGGGAAGTTGGAGAATGAGTAGCCAGGTGAGGGTGAAGCAAGTAGCTCAAGAAGAAGAGAATGACAGTGCACAAATGGGCAGTATCTCTCCCAAATCTCCAAAATTCCTCTTCTTGGACCTTGGGAAATGGGTCCTATTATAGGCTTTTCCTTGATACCACCAGGTGACCAAATAGAGAGAAGACATGTGTCCCTAAGGATCACATAGAATATTCTACCTTGAGCCACCAGGCTGAAGGTGCCACGCGTCTCTCTGCATGTATTGTGTACTATCTGTTTGCCTTTGCAACTACTTTTTTGAGTCTTAGCAAGTGTAGTTGCGACGAGAGTGTTGGGCGCTGCAACTACCTTTTGAGCCTCAGCAAGTGCAATTGCGGCGAGAGTATTTGCCGCTGCACTTGCATTCTCAGCTCGAACCTCAGCAAGTGCACTTGCAACGGTAAACCTTGCTACTGTACTTGCCTTCTCAGATCTATTTAGCCAGTACATGCATTCTCAGAGACTCCATTAGCCCACTATTAACTATGTTTGTGTTCACTTCAGCAAAGTGTCCATTCTTAGCCACCTAATCACAAATTCCCCAGCTTCCTAAGGCGAAGGCCACAACCAAGCCTGCTATTAGTCATGCTGCACCTTAACACCAAGCCCAAGGGGGCTTCCTTAGTCCTGCCTATGCGACTAAGGTAGATTCATGACCTGGGTAATGGAAAGGGAGTCCCTTATACTTGGGCTACCCTACTCCCATCTTCGTGGGATCATTGCGGTAAACTGGTATCTCTAGGTCTGCTATCAGTTCCAACCAGTAAGCCTTGGGGCCTGCTATCAGCGCCAAGCTAGTGAGCTCTGGGGACTGCTATTAGCGCCAAGCTAAAAATGACTTTGGGGAGGCCTGCTATCAGCCCTAGGCTAGTAATGCCTCGGGGCCCTGCTATCAGCGCCAAGCATTAGCCTCTACTTGCAGAGAGGAAACTTCTCCCAAAGGCTGCTATCACCTTGCCGGGATGTTCCCTCTGCAAGTTGGTTGTGGCGATTGTAGTTGTTGCAGTAGTCGTTTCCTGTAGCAAGTTCAGATGGCAGTCCCGACAATATCAGAGATGGCAGCACCGACAAAATGCCTCCGCAACTTGGTTGCTACAAGTGTTGCTTCTACAACTTAGTTGCTTTGGTTTTCTCTTTCCCTCAACAACTCCAGATGGTTGTGGTACCGACAATACTTGGAATAGCAATAGTACTGACAATACTTGGAAGACGGTGCTAAGACAAAGTACCTCTGGAACTTGACCGCTGCAAGTGTCGCCTCTACAACTAAGTTGCTTCAATTTCTCTTTTCCTTAGCAACTTCAGATGGCTGTGGAACCAACAATATTGGGAATGACAGTGCTGAGGCAAAGTGCCTCAGCAACTTGACCGTTGCAAGTGTTCCCTTTGCAACTTCACTGAGATATTTTCCTTCATGGAGTCTGTTTGGACCTTTGGCGGGTCAGACTTGCTTCGGCCCACCGTTGGCCCACTTCTCTTGGGCTTTAGCCCATGCTCCTTTAGACATTTTTGGTCACCTAAAAGGGGCGACCTTAGCACTTAGGTCTATACTTAATTTGGACCTTAATTTTTGACCCTCTACATTTGCCTCTTGCGTGCGTGGGGCACGACGTTCCCTTGTTTTCCGCGCGTGCATGATGTCAACAAGTAACCCTGGGGTTGCGTCGGTTGGGTCAGAAGTTGCGTCGGCTCTTTGTAAGGTCATGATGACTCTGGAAAAATGTGTTTGACTGATGGGTCATAATGGTCCTGGGGAAGCGTGTTGGCACCTTTTCGCTGATTTCTTTATAAATAGGACCCTCTGGGTCCACTGGTCCCCCACTTTCTCCAAAACCCATCTTTTTGTCTTCTTCTCTCTCTAGCCTCCTTCTTCCAAAGTCTTCTTATCTTTTCTTTATTCTTTTTCATGGCCACAACCAGATTCTTAGCAGACAGGGTTGTCCCACCTAGGGCTGAATGGAGAAGAGCCCC
Organism: Camellia granthamiana; assembly: GCA_036172215.1. Lineage (NCBI taxonomy): Eukaryota > Viridiplantae > Streptophyta > Magnoliopsida > Ericales > Theaceae > Camellia > Camellia granthamiana. Next base: position 6,040 of record JAXFYN010000197.1, read on the forward strand.
ATACTTTGGGGGCTCGCCAACCCATTCTAGAAAGCTGTTGACTCTTTTGTTCCTGATGCCCCTTCTCTAGAAGAACTTCTGCTTCCTTTTGGCGAGGCCTCCATAGATGACGCTGACACGGTCAACCTGGTTTCAGTATTGCGATTCCGAGTTGAATGTGGTGATTTCCCCCATTTATACATCTATTACTGCACTCACTCAGGCCCTCTAGCCAACTGGTCCTTTGGGTCGATGACGTCATTGTAGACAACGACTTCGAGCAGCGTTTGAGGGCTGTTCGTCTCTTTAATGCTATATTGATTTCGAGGGAGTTGTCTATACGCAAGGTACAGACCAATACAAATATGGTTGTTTCTCATTGGAGCCGCGACACCCATACTTTTGTTCTTGTTTGGGGAGAGGAAACCCCAACTCTTGAGGATGTTGCTATTCTATTACGCCTGAGCACCCATGGAGACTATCCTTTTGACCTTGCATCCCTAACTGTTGCGGAGCAAATTGTTGTCAGTGGTCTTCAAGGTGCCTTTTGAGAAGCACGGAATACGGCTATTGGTATGATCCCAAGACTGGAGAATTGCTTCAAGAGAGGCCAAAAAGGGACAAGACAACTTACCTCTCTTTTCAAGGACATGCAACCAATCGTGGGTGACATTATAGAGGACAACCGCAACTCATAGTTGGCCCGGGTTACTGTGGCAACTTGTACTTGGCTGCATTTGTTAGTTATTTCATTTCTTTCTTCGTTCTTCCCAGCAACCTTGCCAAGAGCATTAACCTATTGGTGTTCCCTCTTGACGTCAAACTCTGTAGCGGCAATCAGATTCCCTTGGCTCCTCTCTTTTTGGGGAATTTGTATTTCCGTCTCGACCTCATTCACTTGGACATGGAGAGATCCATGGGCCGGTATGATGTATGGAGTTTTGTGCACACCCAGTTCTTAACCGCTTTCTTTTATGAGAGGTTCCCTACTATGGGTCCCGTTCCCAAGGAGTATGAACCTTTCTTCACCGAAGACATTCTTGATACAGAGGGTTAGCATGTCCTAAATACAGAGGGACGACTTGTTACCAAGCAAGTATGCAACTCTCTCCCTTGCATCTCCAGGTGGTCTGGTGTTGGCACTAATAGGCCTTTTGTGGATTACATTGATCGTATGGAGGACTGTGTATTCCGTCATTTCTCCTAGACTTTTGTAGGCATTTCTGTTGTCCCTTTCTACTTCTTAGAGGCCCGTCATGTTGACTTTTCTCTTGACAATATCCAAGCTAATTCTCTCCTAGTGGTTGCCATGGTACGCCCTGGATTCCTGCCAGTATGGAATGAAGAAGGCATGTCCAGCGTTGTCTATCGACCAGATAGGGTCCTTAGGCAATTTGGCATGGACCAAGGTATCCCACATGCTCCTCCACTCTAGATAGACTTCCATTAGAGTTTTTAATGGTTCACTTGCGATTACACTGCCTTGCTCATAGAGGGCTTGGGTTTCATGGAGTTGCCTTCACTCAGGAGAGAATATGTCTTCACCCCTAGCAACAGACTATTTTGGCATCGCAACCTCACTCTTTTTTCAACTTTTGTAACAGTGATCCAGTCGTCTCCGCGGTGGAACCCATTCCACAACCTGACTTATCTATTTGTCTCTCTTCTGGTCATGAGAAACAGACCAGTCTGTTTTGTCGTTTCAAACTTTTGTCTTTGCCTACGGTAGATGAGCCTCATCCATCTGAGGTGATGTCTGTCCAACCTCTGCAAGCCGTTCTTCCCCCTATCGGTACAACAATGCGTATGACCCGCTCTCAACTAAAGGCAGTCCAGGAGGTAGTGGCATCAGTTGCTGAGGTTCATGCCTCACCAACTAGGAAAAGACTTTGGAAGGTACCCTACACTTGGAACATGTTCTGCATTCTTCTATACCTCCTTGGGCTTTTCATCTTTAATTTAATATATTTTGTTTTTAGGGCCTACTGGTCTCGAGACGTAGCACTACTTCGGCTATACCACCTTCAGGTCCCGGAGGTCCTTTAACAGCCATCAGACTCTCTTTAGATTCAGACGATGACGACAACCTCCCTATCGCCTCAAGGGTTACCAGACTTAGAACCCGTAGAATGATACTCCCGGAGATTGAAGAAGAACCAACTGCTGAGGCTGAGCCAATTGCTGAAGCTAAGCTAGTGATTGAAGTTGAGCCAATGGATGAGGCTGAGGCTGAACCGGTTGCTGAGGTTGAAGATATGGAAGAAGGTCATGATATCCCTTCTACTGAAAGTGGACAAGTTCCCCTTACCGTGGAAGTTACAGAGGGTGGTACGATTGCTAAGGGTGTTGAGGCTCCAAACCCTGTTGATTCATTTATTCCGACTATTCCTCCGTCGGTAGGGAGGATTTTGTTCCTAAAACTCCGAGAAAAGAGTGTAGAGCAAGAGAGCCACTTGAAGTTGAGCCACCCCCAATGGAAGCTGGATCTAGGAATTCGTTCTAATCCACTAAGTCTCCTCTAGTTCAGTAAACCATAATTTCCAGCATCCCAGCTGCTAAGGAGGATGAAGATGTAGCGGCTGCTCCTGATATGGGTGTAACAACCCTACTCTGTGTTATGCTAATTAATCTTAATTATGCTCATAATTATGTGCTTGATATGATTTTGTGTGCTAATTATATGATTATATGTGTTTTTGAAACTTTATCTGTCCACCGTAGGAAAATCTATTCTGTATGCGTCTATAAATTGAAAATTGAGAGCCGCAGAGGCATCAGAAATCAAAATTGATTGTACCATTGTGATTAGCATAATTTTTAGAGCCTATGGTGAAATTTAATAAAAAATTGATTTGGAACAAAATAATTAGATTAATTTAATTTAATTTAGTTCATTTGATTAGGCCTAAGCCCTGATTAGCCAATAGGATTAGTGAGACCTATATATGTGCTAATTAAACACAATTCTGGAAATTCTAGAATTCGACCAGTCCGCTCGAGCGTAAAAATCAAGCTCCCAAAAGTTTTGCAGAGAATTGCACTGTAGCTTGAGCGGCAAATCTTGCACACAAGCGAACTCTGTTTTGCATGGCTCGTCGCTCGAGCGACAAAAATCTCGCTCGAGCATAGAAATCATGCAACCAAAAGTTTTATAGAGTTTTATAGACCGCTCGAGCGACCAACGCTGCGCTGGAGTGGAGGACCCTGTTTCAGAAACTTTTGAAAGCTGTTTTATGTTCCAAACTCCATTCTTTTTCATTTTTGAGTATTCTTAGGCACTCATTGAGCATCCTAAATGAATTAAAGGACACAAAAGAGGCCTAAGAACATTAAACAAACTAAAGAATAGATTGAATTGTATTATGACCCAATGTGTTATGAATTATGTAAGGTCAAGTGCAAAGACGAATCAAGCACCAGAACACAGTGAGTAATATCTTAGTAAAGATAATTTGTGTATATATTATTTTCTAAATGTTATCTGTGTGGTAAGTTTCTAAACTTCTGATTTGATACTGTGAATGAGTATTCTATCCGCTTGGTTCGTAACGAAATATGTGAAGTATTGATATATGATTATGAAATGGGCCCAAGGCCGTTCGGTTTACTTGAAGAGGATATAAAATGGGCCTAAGGCTGTTTTGTATAACTGTGAAATGGGCCAATGGCCATTTCGAATAAAGAAATGATTGGACCGAAGGTCGTTTTGAACGCAAAAGTGAATGTGAACATGATCATGGATCATAAGACAAATGTGAATATGGATTGGTTGGACCTAAGGTCATTTTGTACACAAATTGGATCCAAAGTTGTCTTACATATGATGGACCCAAGGTCATTTTGCATATATTGGACCAAAGGTTGTTTTGCCTATGAATTGGACCCAAGGTCGTTCTACATATAAGGAACCAAAGGTCATTTTGCAATACGAGTTGGATCCGAGGTCGTTTGGTATATAAATATGGATATGATATATGATGTGTTGGACCTGAGGTCGTTTTACTTTGATATCGATCAACAAGTTTAGTTTATAACTTATGATTAAACGAATCTTATTCATGAACTCCTTTACTTTGGTATTATTCACTGGGCGTTAGCTCACTCCTTATTTATATGTATGCAGGTGAGCAATAGAATGTCCAGCCCCAGCCCCAGCCCCAGCCCCAGCCCCAGTGAGCAATGAGAAATAGAGTTTTGAGGAGTCAACCAAGGTCGCCTCACGCAAGAGGCCTTACTTTGTTTTCCTTTTCCTTTTTGTTCTTCTGTGGTCACGTATGACCAAATCTGTGTATTACCTTGGTTTTTGTTAATACTGACTTTTGAATGATTCTGGACTTATGTAATACATACATAATATGGATGTTTGTATAGTGTGAGTTATTACATATATGAGAATGTTTTGATTGAGCCATGTATGCACAGCTCATTGGACAATCTGTGTAAATTTTGTTTTCACAATCTGGCCCCTTATTATTAAATTTGATTTGATTTGATTTTTGACTGAGGCCGTAGGTATCTCTTGATTACTGGCTGGTTATGACTCTAATTCATAGGGGTGGGTTTGGGTCATGATAGTGGGTCTCCCAAATTTGGTTCAACTTGTAGAGGTAGTTGCCAACTTGGCCACTCCTGGTGCTACTGCTGTTGCTGGTACTTCTAACCCAGTTGCCTCGGCAACTTTTGAGCAACTTGTTGACTTGTATCCCAGTCATTTTCCTGAGGTGCCAGCTAATCTTAGGGAATCACAAGACTTTTATGCAGGGATGGACACCACCGTTGTGCCATATTTGAATGTTGAGGACTACCGCATGGACGACCTCTTTTCGGAGCGACATGACGATACAGACAGTTTTGGCCTATCCCGCGAGATCAGTTCACCGGGCCACCTCCCAACATCTACCCATTCCAATGCTACTGGGCAGTCATCTTCAGAGGAGGTGTGTCGCCCTCAGACTTTTGGTTGATCTGCAAGTCTCCCTCTTGTAATTCAAGTTGGCAGTGGTATGAGAGAGTCCTCACAGCCTTCAGCAAAAGTTTCTTTTCTGAGCTATTGGGTCTCCTTCGAAGATGCTCCCATCCTTGTCCTCATCTAGACGTTGCACCTTAGCACCTTTAGTGCTTTTAATGTTCCAGGCTTGATGGTGCAGATAGCGCTGTTGGAGTCCTTTGCCAATTTCATTCGCGACCTCGCCACAAAAAAGGTTCTGACAACTTCCGACAAGTTTGTAGAGAGTGCTTAGTGGTTTTGAAAGGAATGGTTTGGACTTATCATAGATGAGGGCTAGGTTCCAAGCAGTCGATGGTTTTCTCAAGCACGCGGATAATGTGGCTATGATTGCCTCCTTGGAAGAGACCATCAGAGACTGTGAGGGTGTTTTAGAGCAACACTATCAGAACCTAGCTCGGTTCAAGAAGAAAGACTCTGCTCTTATTGCTCAGTTGCCTCGGGATGTGACTTTGATGGACTCCCTGATAAAGGGTTTAATTTGATGTATTGTGACCTTGTTATGGCTTTTTCATTCTTTTTTCTTTGCACTCTTGCTATCTTTTTTCTTTCTTCTATTTTCCTTTGAACATTGTAATCATGCTTTGGGAAACTTTGATTTCTATGACAAGCAAAGATATTGAGTAGTTGAATTTCACTTTATTGCCTTCCTTTCATTGTCTTTATATAACTTGTCAAGACAATTAGTACTTTTGCCATGAACATGATTTCACTGTGACTTAGTGTTTACAAGAGTTATAAGTTTACTAAGTGTATGACGCTTTCTTTACACTTTGTTTTGGAAATATTAACAAGAGAAACTTACAACTCTTTTCTTAACAAAAGGAAAATTAAGGAAAATATTCCTTTACATACTTGGTGTTGATAGGGCCAGTTCTGAACCCGTCATCGACTCTTGTCAACTTGTAATAGCCACTGCTTTTTGCCTCAACAACTTTGTAGGGGTTTTCCCATCTTGGCGAGAGCTTGGGGATTGGTTGCCCCCGTATAATTGCGTCTACCGTCTTCCATATCAAGTCCCCCTCTTTGAACTCCCTATGTTGAACGGATTGATTGTAGGCGCGAGCTATGGACTGATGATACTTTTCCATTGCCCGCGAGACTCGATCTCTTCTTTCTTCAACTGCCTCTATGTCGTTTCTTCTGCTGTCTGGGACTAGGTGTGTTGACATAGCCATTCTTGTTGAGGGTACTACCAACTCAACTGGTAACATAGCTTTAGACCCATATACCAGGGAAAATGGGGTTGCCTGAGTCGACTTCCTCTTTGACATTTTGTATGCCCAAAGTGCTATGGGGAGTTGTTCAGACCATGTGCCCCCTGCTTCATCCATCATTTTACTCAGTATTCGGATGAGGGTTTTGTTGGTTGCCTCAGCTTGTCCATTCCCTTGTGGATAGTATGGAGTAGACTTGTGGTGCTTGATCTAGTAAGTGTCCAACAATTTTCCCACATGGCGCTTTACAAAGGGAGTTCCATTATTAGACAACATCACTTTGGGTACGCCAAACCTATAGATGATGTTTTCCTTGATGAAGTTGGCCACTCCTGCTTCATCTGCTTTCCTCATTGGTATGGCCTCTACCCACTTGGTGCTAACTTCAGGTGCTGCGAGTATCCATCTGTGGCCTTTGGATTGTTGCATTATAGGACCTACTAGATCAAATGCCCAAGTATGAAATGGGTAAGGGGTCTTGATGTTGTGTAGCTCAACCATGGATGCATGTATCAAGTTCCTAAACTTTTGATGGGACTGACATCTTCTTACAAAGTTTTTAGCATCTTCTTCCATTGTAGGCCAATAGTAGCCAAGGTGGATAAGGTGTCCATATCTGCCCTCCTTGATGGTTTGCCTTGTGGGCTTCCCTCAGCACTTGATTTGCTTTATCTTTTGATAAATATGCCAAAGGTGCCCCTTCAAAGCTTCTTCAGTACAACTTGCCTTGGTCAAGGAAGAAGTAGAGGGCCCGCCTCCTAACTCTGATTGCATCGGCTTTGTTCTCAGGCAGTGTGCCGTTTCCAAGATAGTCAATATATGGCTGTCTCCATTATTCACTGCTTAAGAAATGAGCTTCCTCCTCTTTAGGATGTGATTGACATTTTTCACATTGCCTCTGCAACTCAATACTTTTCTTTTCCATTTCTGGCTAGTAATACCCTTGCCTCTACATCCATTAGTATAGGCTAATATCTCTATCTTCGCAGCACTTAGCATGGATCTGCTTAAGTCTGTAAGTTGTTTCTTGTCTACCAACGCATCTTGCTAATAGGTTGTTGGGACCACGAAAATATAACTCTCCTCTGAGGAGCAAGAATAATGCAAGTTCTGCTGGTCTGATTGTTCCTTGGCCTGTTTTCAGCTGTTAGATTATATATGCTTTGTAACCCTCAACATCTTGCTCTGTACCCCTCAACATCTTGCTCTGTATGTTCTTCGGCTAACACTGCTGGTATTGTTCTTTTCTCGATGACGATGGCTATACTATCATCTGGTATGTCTACATTTGCCCCTAGTGTAGCCAAGGCATCGGGGAAACGGTTGTGTGTTCAAGGGGTGTGTTAGATTTGGACATCATCAAACTGAGTGAGCAACTTCTGAACTATGGTGCGATATAGGGCCAACAAAGGTTCCTTCAAGGTGAAATCACCCAGTGTTTGCTTGACAACTAACTTGGAGTCGCCCCAAATTTTCAACTTGCGGAGGCCTTTCTTTTGGGTAATAATCAAACCTAGTATCAGCGCTTCATATTCAGCCTCGTTGTTTGAACATTCAAAGTCAAGCTTATATGATAAATGGAATTTCTCTCCCTCTTGATTGGTTAGTGTTATGACAGCTCCACCTTTCCCAGCTCTAGAGGCTTCATCAAATTTTAAATCCCAATAAGTCTTAATTGCAGTTGCTGAGACATAGACCTCACCAAGTAGAGATACCTCTACAGGTTTATGTTCAACAGATGGGAATTGTGCTAGCAAGTCTACAAGTGCTTGGCTCTTAATAGCCTTGGGCATAATGCAAGTGATGTCATATTTTGCTAGAGCGAAAAGCCATTTTTCCATTTTTCCAGTTAGAGTGGGCTTGCTCAGTAGGTAGTGGACTAGATCACTCTTGGTCACAACCTGGATCAGGTGTATCAAAAAATAGTGGCGCAACTTCTGTGCTGTGAAGATTAAAGCCAAACAGTGCCTCTCAATTGGGGTATATCGTGATTCGGCACCATTGATTTTGTGGCTGATGTAATAGACTGGCTTTTCAACGCCATCTATGTCTTGGACAAGTGAAACTCCAATAGACCGAGGTGTAGAGGCAAGGTACAATAACAGAGGCTTTTTAGATTGTGAGGCAATTATTGTAAATGGAGAGGTAAGTGCTTTCTTCACCATATCAAATGCCTATTAGTGTTCTTGTAACCATTCAAACTTGTGATTCCTTTTCAGCAGTGTCCCAAAGGAAATGGTTATCTTAGCAAGGGCTGGGATGAACCTCCTGAGGTATGACACTTTGCTTAGGAATTTATTCAAGGCTTTTTGAGAATGTGGCGGTGGCATCTCAATGATTGACTTGATTTTATCTCCGTCTACCTCAATCCCACGTTGGTGTACCAGGAAGCCAAGAAACTTTCCTACGGTAACTTCGAAGGCACACTTGAGAGGGTCAAGCAGAATTTTTGGCAACATTGAAAAACTTTTTCTAAGTCGCAGAGGTGTCGGTTTGCCTCACTAGACTTGACCACTAAATCATCCACATACACTTCTACTTCATGACGTAACATGTCATCGAAAATTATTGTCATAGCCCGTTGATAGGTTGCCCCCGCGTTTTTCAAACAGAAAGGCATCACCGTATAGAAAAAAATTTCCCAAGGGCATTCTGAAAGCTGTCTTTTCTGCATCTTCTGGTGCCATTTTTATTTGGTTATAACCGATGAACCCATCCATGAAGGAGAACATCTGATGGCCTATGGTAGAGTTGACAAGTGTGTCGACATGGAAACTCATCTTTCGGGCAGGCATTGTTCAGGTTGCGAAAGTCTACGCAAACCTTGATCTGGCTGTTCTTCTTCTTCACAGGCACAATATTTGCTAGCCAAGTTGGGTACTGTATAGGCTCAATGAACTTGGCTCTCTGTAACTTTTCTACTTCTTCTTTAATCTTTGCCTCAAGGTCAAGGTGATAGTTTCGGGCATGCTGCTTTATCAGCTTAGAGTTAGGTAAAGTGTCAAGGTAATGAGTGACAAGAGATAGGTCAAGACCAGATATCTCGTCATACATCCAAGCAAAGACGTCACTGTACCACTTCAGTAGTGTTATCAATTCTACCTTAGTTGCTGGAGCCATTGTATCACTGATAAACACAGGCTTGCTCTGCCCTGGTAAGTCGTTGAGGTTTACCTCAATAAGTACTTCCTGCTGTGGTTTAGGCCTATCTTGCATGCATTCGGGGGTGGGTTTAGGCGTCTCCACCAATCCTTCTTGGGACTCGTCACCATCACATTTATTTGTCTTGGGGCCATCCTTCCAAGGTAAAAAGTTCGGCCTCCAAGACCGTCATAGGTAGTAAACTGTCTTGCCACCCTCACGCACCTTAACAATCTTTGGTGAGGGACTTGTGGACTTGCTACTCGTCTTTTGCCCACTACTTTTTGGAGTAGCCTCTGCACCTCGAATGTCTTCATACTTTAGCAACTTGACCGCCACAACTTTTCCAGTCCTTAACGTTTCATCTGTTGACAGTTCAGTAAAGAAGACTGCATTAGAATAGTGTGCCTCCTCTACTCCAAATGGCTTTTTAGAAGCATTTATAGTCACTGTTCGCTTTCCCAATTTGGCCTTCACACATTGGTGATAACTCAACAAGATAGCTCCATATCAGTGCATCCAAGCTCTGCCAAGTATCATGTGGTAATTTGTGTCTATTTCAATTACATGGAACTTAGTTGCGGAGCGGATCTTGCTAACTGCTAAGTCCACTACAACATGGCCCTTAGTAACTTCTTTCTCACCACCAAAGCCCATCACAGTAATGAGTTGGCAGACCATCCTAGACTTTGGGGTACCAATTTTTGCAAAGGTGTTGGTAGTGATGATGTTTATGGACGCCCCGCTATCAAGGAAAACACGCTTGAATTCTACATCACTGATGTAAGTTGTGACAAAAAGAGGATGGTTATGGGTGAATGGATATACTTTGTCAGCTTGTGAAAAAGTAATGGCCCCATAGTCTTCCTGGATATGCCGAGGCACATACTTCTTAGCCTCAGCAACTTCAGTGTGATACACTTCAGAGATGTTGATGAGGGCCTTTGTTGTTTCCAACCTGGCGGCCTGGCTTAGCCCTAACTGGCCAAAGAAGTTATGAAACTTAACATAGTTTTGTAAGGCCTGAGCATGAGTATCCTTTGCTAGTTTTGCCTCTGCAGGTACTATTTCAGGGAGCTGGCCCATGACGACTTCTTCTAACTCATCATAGTAGGACGCCATGTGCACTTAATCGCGCACAGGCCCGAGATACCTAATCATATGTACATTCTTTCCCTTATCTTTGTGGTTGGGATAAGGGTCCTTTCTCAAATCACGGTTACTGGCATCTTTGAACTTTAACTCATTTGTAGTAACTTTCTTCTTATAGATACCTTTTAAAGTCCAACAGTCCCTAGTAGGGTGTCTAGTGGCTCTGTTATAGACACAATAATCTGGGCTTTCTTTGTCTTTCTTGGTTGGGGAAACATTAACCAGAGGTAAAGTAAGTTCACCATCGGCTACCCATTCTTTAACCAAAGTTTTAACATTCTTAAGGCTGCAAGGATATAGGTTTCTGTCCTTATAACTCTTCCTCTTCTGGGAGGATGATGCTTCTCCTTGCGAGCGGCTCTCTCTTGCGGAGGTTATCGCAACAACTCTGCTACTGCGGAAGTAGCAATGACTATCGCGAGATCTATGCAAAGGACCTGTAGTACTGAGGTTCCTAGCTGCCTCAATCAAGGCTGAAAAGGTAGGCAGATTATGGTTCACCAAGAAGATTTCGTAGTCGCGTATGGCACCCTCCACATATATGCTGACTAAGTGGGCCTCATCTACTAGTTCATGACAGTCAATGGCCTTATCTTGGAACTACTTGACATAGTCTAGTATATCTTCACCCTCTTTTTGGACATCTCACCTAAGTGTGAGGGTTGTAACTTTCTCTTGGACTTGGAAGAACTTTGTGTGAAACTTGTTCACCATCTCCTCCCAACTCCTTATTGAGTTGGGAGCCAAGTTCACATACCAGCTGTAAGCCTTTTCAGTAAGTGATTTAGAGAACTCTCGAAGGCACAGAGAATGGTCACTACCATGGACACCAAGAGTTTCAATGAACCTTACCACATGTTCTCTGGCATTACCTTGCTTCCCATCAAACTTTACAAACTTGGGTACTGTATACCCAGTTGGGTATGGCATGTCCAATATCTCCTGAGATTATGGGGGTTTCACATTCGGGTCGGGGAGAGATAGTAGTTGTTTTTTGCTACACTCTTGCTTGAGCATAGCTTGTACGTTGGCCAGAGTAACGAAATGAGTGGGTTGGAATGGACCAGTCTACTCTTGGGTAGCTGAACCAGTAGCCGTGTCGTTTGCTTGAGGTACCACCGGAGGTCTCTGGATCAGAGCCTGATTCTCAGGGAACAAATTAGGTGCTAGGTTTGGGACTATTACAGGCGGAGGTGCTTGCGCTAGAGCTGGTCTGGAAGTCATGGCCATAATAGCTTCGGTGAGAGTTTGTAAAGTTGTCAGGATGTCCCTTTGCATATCTTGAAATGACTGGACTACCTCAACCACAACACTGTGGTCATGGGCCTTAGCTTGTGCTGCTCTACCATTGGAAGAATCTTGCTGTCGTGGGGGTTGCTGGACTTCATCCTCAGGCATTTTTTCCAGAGAAGTATGTAAGCCACTACAGGTATGAACCATCAACGAAGCAGCCTTCCCAACAAGGTCGCCAGAAATGTAGGGAATCGGTTTAGTGTGAGTAGTAATTAGAGAGGCAAAACTATGCTAATGGCCCAACAATGGTGGAATGGCTGGAGAATGGGTCAGCAAAACTCTAAGGAAGTTGGAGAATGTGCATCTTGTGAGGGTGAAGCAAGTAGCTCAAGAAGAACAGAAAGACAGTGCAAAAATGGACAGCATCTCTGCCAAATCTCCAAAATTCCTCTTTTTGGACCTTAGGAAATGGGTCCTATTTATAGGCTTTTCTTTGGTACCAAGAGGACACCAAGTGGCCAAATAGAGAGAAGACATGAGTCCCTAAAGATCACATGGAATATTTTGCCTTGAGCCACCAGACTGAAGGTGCCATATGTCCCTCTGCATGTGTTGTGTACTATCTGTTTGCCTCCGTAACTACCTTTTTGAGCCTCAACATGTGTAGTTGTGACTGGAGTGTTTGATGCTGCAACTACCTTTTGAGCCTCTGCAAGTGCAGTTGCGGCGGGAATGTTTGCCGCTACACTTGCATTCTCAGCTCGAACCTCAGTAAGTGCACTTGTAATGGTAAACATTGCTACTGTACTGGCCTTCTCAGATCTATTTAGCTAGTACATGCATTCTCAGGACTCCATTAGCTTGCTATCGACTATGTTCATGTTCACCTCAGCGAAGCCTCCACTCTTAGCCACCTAACCACAAACTCCCCAGCTTCCCAGGGCGAAGGCCACAACCAAGCCTGCTATCAGCCATGCTGCGCCTTAATACCAAGCCTAAGGGGGCTTCTTTAGTCCTTCATATGCGACTAAGGCAGATCCATAACTTGGGTAATGGAAAGGGAGTCCCTTACATTTGGGCTACCCTGCTCCCATCTTCGCGGGATCATCGCGGTAAACTGGTATCTCTGGGCCTGCTATCAGCTCCAACCAGTAAGCCTAGGGGCCTGCCATCAACGCCAAGCTAGTGAGCTCTGGGGCCTGCTATTAGCGTCAAGCTAAAAATGACTTTAGGGAGGCCTGCTATCAGCTTTAGACTAGTAATGCCTCGGGGCTTGCTATCAGCGCCAAGCATTAGCCTCTACTTGCAAAGAGGAAGCTTCTCCCAAAGGCTGTCATGACTTTGCCGAGATGTTCCCTCCGTAAGTTGGTTGTAGTGGTTGTAGTTGTTGCTGCAGTCATTTCCTGCAGCATGTTCAGATGGCAGTCCCGACAATATCAGAGATGACGAAGCCGAGAAAATGCCTCCGCAACTTGGTTGCTGCAAGTGTTGCCTCTGCAACTTAATTGCTTCGGTTTTCTCTTTCCCTCAACAACTCCAGATGGCTGCGGTATTGACAATACTTGAAATGGCGGTGGTATCGACAATACTTAGAATGGCGGTGCTGAGACAAAGTACCTCTGCAACTTGATCATTGCAACTTAGTTACTTCATTTTTCTCTTTCCCTTAGCAACTTCAAACAGTTGCGGAACCGACAATATTGGGAATGGCGGCGTTGAGACAAAGTGCTTTAGCAACTTGACCGCTGCTAGTGTTCCCTCTGCAACTTTACTTAGACATTTTCCTTCGTGGAGTCTATTTGGACCTTTGACGGGTCAGACCTGCTTCAGCCCACTGTTGGCCCACTTCCCTTGCCCATACTCCTTTAGACATTCTTGGTCTCCTAAAAGGGGTGACCTTAGCACTTAGGTCTATACTTAATTTGGACCTTAATTTCTAACCCTCTACAAAGATAAAATAGGAAAGGGATAAGAGGTTGGAGAAGAGAAAAGAGTGTATGTGTCTTGTGCTTGGTTTGCTAGCCTTCTTTTCCTTTCTTCTCTTTTCTTTTTTCTCTAATTTTTCGAACTTCGAAACTCTCTATTCTTCTCTGTAGTGCCAGCAAAACAAGTATTAAATCAGAGGGAGGGGCTCTTCTAGTTATAGAGGGAGATTTGGTGGGAAATGACTTAAAATAACCTTAGTTGAATAGATACTAGTTTGGTTACAACTTAATGGAATAAAAATGGATTAATGAGTTAAGTAAGGTTAATTAAAAATCTATTTTAATTAGACTAATATAATAGGAGACAAAAGTATATTGAACCATGCTCAAACCCTACCTCAAACCTTACCTCTAATTTTCTTTTCTTTTTCCATTTTTTAATTAATGAAAATTCTTAATCAACCTATGAAAGGCCATCCCTGCCATGCTTGTGGTACAATATTATATATATATATATAATATTTAGAGAAGATTTTTTGTGAAAAAAAGATTATAAAACAATATAAATATATTATATATTAAAGTTAGGGGTCAAAATGCAATAGAATTAAAAGGTATGGACCAAATATGAAATTATGAAACAAAAACACTTATTATTGATATATAATTATTGAATATAGCTAGGAAAATAATTTGGGTCCCGCTTGACTGATTGGCGAAGAAATGTGAAAAATCAAACAAAAATGGTGTTATCCGAGAATTAGGATTTTTAATGCTGTGTTTGGTTGGGGAATTTGGGGAGGGATTTGAAAAGGGAAAGGGAAAAGGTGTGTGAAACTAAGTGAAATATGGGCATATTTTATTCACATTTCACCTATCTTTTCCATTTTTCTTTCCAAATCCCTCCCCAAATCCCCCAACCAAACACAGCATAAGCGATTAAACGATTTGTTAGGATCTAATAATCATAATTAAGGTTTTAAAAGTGATAACTAAGTTTTTAGGATCGATTAGAGTTTGATCAAATTAATCTGCAATACTTCTCGATTCTAAGATTTAAAATGAGATTACGCGATAACTCAATGTCTATATTAAAATAAAATCAATATTACAAATGTAATTACAAAAATTATGATCTCTACAATCTCCTTCTCAGCAAGGTTTTCAAATATTAAAATTATTTCTACTACATCAAAGTAAGCCATCACGCAGCTTTAAGTTGCGTCAACTGGAAAATTTAAATGCTACGGTTTGAAGAAAATGTGCGGCTAGCCTAAAAAAAGATACCGAGCTTGTTTCTAGAAGGTACTCCCTCCTTTCATTCATTTATGTTTTGTCCTCACTTATTTCTAGAAAGAGTAAGATATTGTGATAAACATAAAAAAAGCTTGGACTTAGTGAATAATTGAAATAACATCTCTATCTTTTTTGTTTTTTTTTTTGGATCAGCAAAGAAATAACTTTATTGATGTAAAAGAAAAATTACAACAATAAAAGAAGAAAAAAAGGATGAGTGCAAAAAGCATCATAGTGAACCAAATCAATCCCAACTACATTGGCACCAATAAGATCGCCAAATCATATACTAGCACACCATCAGAAATTGGTGAGAAACCAACCACAAACACCCAAAAAACAACAACACCCAGGTAGAGCAACCCAAAACTAAAACAACCCAACCCATCTAACCTACCAAACATGAAAACAAACATAACACCACAAAGAAATGACAGCAGCCAAATTGAAGACTTCACCACCACAGAGAAAAACAACAGCCAGTAGCATTGTTCACCCTCAAGCCAAACTGAGATGAAATAGTCATCATAGAAAAATTAGCAACATTGATCACCCACAGACCCAAGCATCAATCCCTACCACAAAGCAAATATCCTGATCTCCTAATCAACACCCAAGTCAGTATACATTCAATAGCACAGATATCATCAATCGGAGAGAAGTTACTGCCCTCACAGTTTAGCCACAAACTATAAGCTCCACCCAAGAACCAACATAGATCAACACACCAGACCAAGACCACACACCAGACCAGGAGAATCATGTACAACCCAAGCAAGATATTCACAACCTGGAATTAACAGAGCCTAACAAGTTAAAGACTGACATCTAATCTGTTGAATATTATTAACAATTTCATGCACAGAGTATAAACACCCTGAAAAATGAGCTTTTACCCAAACAGCAATTTTGAACTTAATCAAGTCACAGACTTCCTCCAGATGCACTTGCTTACCATTGAACACCACCTCGTTCCTAAGTTTCCATAATGACCACATAACAGCCAGTGGAATAGTCTGCCAAATCGAATTTGCGAACTTACCCCACCTGAAGCCACCACACCACCCAAGAAGATCCTCCACATTCCGAGGCATAGCCCAACGCAACCCCCACCAATCCATCACACAAGACCATACTCTCCAAGCAAAAGGGCACCATAACAATAAATGAGACACTGCCTCATCCTCCAATTGACAAAACTAACACAATACAGAAGCACTGGGTCCCAGCACCCCTATTCTTCGCAGAAAATAAGAAGTCTTAAGACGCCCCTTCCATGCCAACCAACCAAAAAACTGAACCTTTGGAGGAGATAAATTATTCCAGATTATCTTAGTGACTGAACAGGATTCTGAGGTCTCCAACATAGAATACAGGGAGGAAACACTAAATTGACCAGATGAACTTGCCACCCACTGTAACCTATCAACCCTTTCCGACAGACTATACCCAACAGTATTAAAAAAATCACCCAACCTGATCAACTCATCAGATTCCCAGCCTAGCAATGCTCTTCTAAACCTGAATGTCCTATCAATCTGGGCAGACCACCTTTCTGCCACCACTTTAAGAGTAATGTCCTTTTCTAACGATAAACTGAACAACCTTAGAAAAGCAGACTTAACAGACAGATTGCCCACCCACGTATCAGTCCAAAAATGAATTCTGTCCCCATTCCCTACAATCAACTAAGAGTTATTCAAAAAAATATTAAAAAGATGAGAATTTGAATGACTAACCTTGAGAATAGCACCCCAAATTTTTGAACAGATCCCAAAATCAACTGAAAAAGGGTACCACCTGCCACCAATTGGAGGATACCTACTACAAATAACTTTTTTCCGTAACGAGTCATCCTCAACACCAAACCGCCACCACCATTTAGCCAACAGACAATCATTCACCTCTTGAATTCTTCTAATACCTAAACCCCCACTAGCTTTGCTCTTTGTTGCTTCAGTCCAGCTAACTAGATGAACCTTCCTTTTCAAATCGGACCCCCCCATAGAAAGTTTGCTCGAATTTTGTCAAAAGCCTTAGCCACAGAAGAGGACAACTTAAAAAGAGATAAATAATACGTAGGCAGATTGGATAAAACAGACTTAATAAGCATTAGCCTACCACCAAATGATAAGAGCTTCCTCTTCCAAGATGCAAGTCTAGCTTTGTATTTATCAAGGATCGGCTGCCACGTCTTCTTCAGCCTTGGATTAGCCCCCAATGGTAACCTAAGATACATTAATGGTAACTTCTGATATTTGCAATGTAGTCTAGATGCAAACTCCTTTAACTCTGATTCCTGCACACCAATTCTGCATATAGAACTTTTATGAAAATTAATTTTCAAACCAGAGACTAATTGAAAGCACCTGAGAATCCATTTAACTACTATTAACACCTCCATATCAGCTTCACAAAATATAACTGTATCATCAGCGAACTGAAGATGTGATACCGTAACATCATGGCCCACTGAAACTCCTGAAATTAGACCCAAAGATCTGGCCCTAAGCATCAGCATATTAAACCCTTCTGCCACTAAGTTAAACAGAAAAGGAGACAAAGGATCACCTTGACGAAGGCCTTTACCAGGTTTAAATTCAGCTGTAGGGGATCCATTCACCAGAACTGAGCATCTGGATGATTCAAGACACTCCTTAATCCAACCTCTCCACCTATCTCCAAAACCAAACTCCTTCATCATAGATAGTAAACAATCCCAACTCACCGAATCATACGCCTTATGGAAGTCAAGCTTGAGAATCACACCCTTCTTTTTATTAACCTTCCACCAATCAACAATCTCATTGGCTATTAAGACCCCATCTAATATATTTCTTCCACCCAAAAAAGCTGATTGAACCTCACCAATAACCTTTGGCACCACCTTTTTCAATCTATTAGCCAACACTTTCGCTAGAATCTTATAAATGGAACCGATGAGACTTATGGGCCTATAATCAGATGTGCTAATAGGACAATCAACTTTCAATATAAGAGTAATAAAAGAATTATTCACTCCAGAGACTAACTTCCCATAGTCATGAAACTCCTTAAAGAACTGCATAACCTCCACTTTGAACACCTTCCAACACTTTTGAAAACATGCCAAGTTAAAGCCATTAGGCCCTGGTGTTTTATTCCCATCACAACTATGAATAGCAGCCCAAACTTCCTCTTCCGAAAAAACAGCTTCTAAACCATCCACTAGATGACCTTGGCCAATAGATCTAAATTGCCCTCTCAATTGTGGTCTGCCCCTCCAACCTTCAGAGAACACTTGATTGAAATACCTAAACACCTCTGCTCTCACCATCGATGGTTCCTCAAGTAACACACCATCAACTAACAATGAGTTCATAAAATTCCTGCACTGCCTACTTGAAGCTATGGTATGAAAATACCTTGTATTTTTGTCCCCTTTCATAGCCCAATCCAACCTGGATTTTTGAAGCCACAACACACTAACCTCCTAACCTCTCTTCTACGAGCTATTTCATCAACCCCCAAATCTCTAGATTCAGCCACCAAATCCCACTCATGTAACTCCTCATGAGCCTTTTTTAAAGAATAAGACACATTCCCAAACACCTCTGTGTTCCACTTCTTCAGCTCCAATTTTAGATTTCTAAGCTTCATAACAATTACAAAGCCTGCCCACCCCGAAAAAACCGATTCCTCCCATGACTTCTTAATAATGGAAGAAAAACTTGGATGTAAAAGCCAGGCATTAATAAATCTGAACGGCTTTGGCCCCCAATCCCTCCCATCCTCCATTAAAAGCAAAGCATAATGATTAGAAACACCCTTTGGTAAACCCCACAACTTCAACTTGAATTTTACCAACCATTCAGATGACAATAGAACTCGATCAATACGACTCCACCTGTCCACATCCCCTGAATTACTCCATGTGAATTGTCTACCGAACATTGGCAGATCCAACAATTCCAACCCTTCAATAAAATTATTAAATTCTATCATGCCTCTACCCCTTCTTGTACAGCCTTTTCTTTCCCCTACGAACCTAATCTCATTAAAGTCCTCTTCCAAACACCATGGTGTAGGAAAACCTGACTTTAAATTGCTAATAACATTCCACAACTGACCCCTCCTTGAGACATCATTCGGTGCATAGACATTAATAAATACACATTCAAAGTCTGGAAGGATAGTACCTGATAACAAAATGAAGCACCTAGAACTGCAACACTCTGATAATACAAAAAACGAAGTTCTCCAAACACACAATATTCCACCAGCCAAACCAACTGCATCCACACTCATAAAATCAAAATCATCATCAGGCCAAATCGAACGAACTTCTTCTCTTGACAACCTATCTTTCTTGACTTCTTGAAAAAACACTAAATCAACTCTTCTCTCCTTGAGCAACCCCCTAATTTTCCTTCTTTTCCCTGGTTTCCCAAAACCCCTAATATTCCAGGTCATTAGCTTCATTAGAAAAACATAGAGAAACACCTAACCACCTGATGGTGTTATTTAATGATGAATAACACCATTCAGCTGCGCCATCCTCCTCACATCCTCTTCTTCCAACTCCATAATTCTTTGAATTGCTTCTTGATCCTTACTACCAAAATCAATCCCTAAAGATTTTCCCAACTGTAAAGTCGCCTTTGCCTCATCTAAAACCAGGTTTCCTCTCCGATTAGGCTGACCACCAGAACTTGATTTAGACAAAACAGCCGCTGCCACTCGGAAAACAGGTCCCTTTTGCCACATTGAAGACGAGCTACCAGCTCTAGCAGCTCCCTTCCCTCCCTTCTGAACTAAACTCCCCCCCTTTGATCCCTTACCTTGAACCAGAGATTTCTTTCTCCCTAAAACTTTACAATTTTGCTTATGAGGCCCTCCTGATCCTTCAGCTACCCTGCCCAATAGAGACCTGGGTTGTGAAGAGCTCGTTGCAAAATTCCCACCAACCTGGGCCTGGACCACTTCATTTCCTTTAAAACAATGGCCCACTCCCAAAGTTATTTCATTGGGCCTAACCACCCCTTTTGCTTCAACAGCCTCATCCAACACTAATTGAATATTAGTACCGGGCCTATCAAACCCACTACTAAGACTCTTCATAAACCCAGCTGAGACCAATCCAGCATCCACCCCACTTCTTTCAATAATGCTCCTGTTAGGGACAGATGGGCTACCATTGATTATATGACCATCTCGAGCTACTGGAACCTTTGAATTCCCCAGACATGTGTTTAAAGATTCACCCACCACAGATGTAAACTAACCGACCAACTTCTCATCTTCCCCACTACCTTCTTCAACTGCCACGTCCTTCTGATAGAGAGATGCCACAACATCTTGAGCTCCTACCTCATCATGCAAACTTCCTTCCACCTCAGCAAATTTCGCCACCTCATTATGCAACCTACCTTCCACCTCAGCAACTTCCTCCACCTCTGAACTACCATGTCTGACAAGCTTGTTCTGAGAATTGTTAAAACTAAGAGAATCCTGCTCTGAACATTTACAAGCTCCGAATCTATGCTTCATAGCTTGCTCCTCACAAACTCGTACTGGAAACCTTTGACCTCTACACCTCAACTGTACTACTGTGCTAATGAAATTCGAACACACTGTGGCAACTTTAACTCTACCACATCTAAAAGATGAAGGATTAGTCGTTTCATCCTCCACTCTAATTACCTCCCCCAATAAGCTTCCAATCTTTTTGAAAGTATCAACACTCCATAAGTTAAATGGAACTCCATAACAACACAACCACACACCTCTCTCATGGTCAATAGACCCCAGCTCTGGCCACTCAGACACTGAATCACACCACTCCTTCCAACACCTATCCAATAGTGTCATATTTGCCTTCAACTCGGAAGATGTACGGAAGGTCACCACAGCAGTCCTCCCAACTCCTTTTCTTACTTCAAGTCCTTCTGGCCCAAGCTCACCAACAACTTTTTTGAAATCTGAGAACGTGTAAAAAATTTTCAACTTAACAATAAGACTATTGTATAACCATCCATTCCTTACTTCAATCACATCTACCGAACGACCCTCAGATTCGTGAATATTCCCAGCCTGAACTACCTCTGCATATGTCTTCACACCTCTAAATGATGACTCTGCCTTCCGAAAATGTCTCCAGCCATTGACTTCACTTCTTCCATTACCGCGCCCTGCATCGACAACTTGATCCACACCTCTATTACGTGATGTGTCCTTTGCATGCTTGACCCGTATAGCCTTATCGTCACACCAAACTCCATTGGCCTTCTGGAGAGCCAAATCCGTTGCTACCAGGCAGTCGTACCTTACAAAACCAAACATTGACCTCGTTGTTTTCCTAGATTTATTTGGAATGAAAACATCTCTAACCACCCCAAACTTCATAAGCATGGCGTACAACCTTTTTGGATTCATGGACAGAAGGATATTATCCACGAAAAGTGTGTGCATACCTGATTTGCTAATGTCAGACCTAGGAACCTGTCGCCTTCTTCCATAGAATACAGGTCGCCATCCTCCCTTCATTGCTTTAACTCAATGAGTTAATTTCAAATACCTGATTTGCTAATGTCAGACCTATGAAAATCTTTTTGAAAAATATTTTTAAAAGTCTCAAAAATCATTTTGTCCAAAATAAGGTTAAAGTGGGATGTTCTCTCTTCAGTAATAAAGTTTTTTCCTCGTTGATTTTAGGATTTGTAGCCACATTAAACAATTATCATCATAATAATAAATTAATAAGTTAAGAGATTAGTGGTGAATTCAATAATGTCAAGACCCTCGTTCCCATAACTAAGCCTAATTTTACATTGTTTTTGTTATTACTTTTAATTTAATTTAATTTAATTATTACCATCTAAACATTTTTTGTCGAATTAATTTAATAATTAATCTAAAATTAATGTACACGTAGTTCTTTGCTCCCATTTGAACGATGCTACTATTTTATGAAGTGGTACTTTCTCTTTGAATTTTAATGTTATATTTATTTTGGTAAAATTCAATTTACTCATGTGATTGAAGGGTGGAGCACTTTATTCCTGATGGTTCAAAAATAGGTAAACAACTCCTTCATGATTTTTAGCTTAAATTGCAACGGTTAGACTTTCCATTAACAAATACACTCTTCAATTTTGCGTCTGCGTCTCCCTTTTTGAAAAAAAAATAAAAAAATGAAATTAATATAGAAAAAGACATTTATACCTTAAAACCCTCATTCCAAGACTAATTTTACATTGTTTTATTATTATTATTATTATTATTTTGTTTTTTAAAATTAATTTAGTTATTACCATCTAAATAATTTTTGTCGAATTAATTTAATAATTAATCTAAAATGAATGTACATGTAGTTCTTTGTTCCCGTTTGAATGATACCACTGTTTTATGGATTAGTAATTTGTCTTTGATTTTTAATGCTATATTTGTTTTGATAAAATTCAATTTACTCCTGTGATTGAATGCAGGAACACTTACCCTTTATAGTTCAAAAATAGACATAACTCCCTCATAGTTTTTGGCTTAAATTGCAATGGTTAGACTTTCCATCCAAACTAACAGACACACTCTCCAATTTTGCGACTATCCCTTCTTGAAAAAAATATGAAATGAATATAGAAATACCACTATTTTATGGAGTAGTACTTTGTCCTTGATTTTTAATGTTATATTTGTTTTGATAAAATTCAATTTACTCATGTGATTGAAGGCTGGAACACTTTACCCTTTATAGTTCAAAAATAGACGGACAACTCTCTCATAGTTTTTGGCAATTAAGAAAAAACCAATTTATTGACTTATTTGAATCATTTTAATTCTTTATTTTTTTTTTGGTACTTTTTTTCTAAAAAAAAAAAGTAAAAAAAGCCTATTTTTTTTTTCCCTACTTCCCAAAATAGGCTTAAATAAATAATTAGAAGTTTAAAGTTTTTTTTTTTCCCTTCATCTTTTTATGGGTGGTTATTATGTTATTTAATTGAATTAATGTTATTTTTTATGAAAAATTATTGTTGTTTAAGTTACAGATTATGTGCACAAGTGAAAAGAAAGAAATAAAATAAGAGAAGCAAAAAACTAGGTAGGATAGAGGAGTATTAAGGTAATTTTATATATTTTTTTTAACGGTGAGAGTTGCAATTTAATCTAAAATTATAAGGGAGTTTTTTTGCCTATTTTTGAACTATAAGGAGCAAAGTGCTTCAGCCAGCTAGAGACGGATAAACTAAATTTTATCCTATTTATTTTCGGCGTGAAAAATGAGAATTGGCTCAAGGAGTTAGTCGGATGAAGAAAGCCGTAAGCTTGGAAGCTGAGAGAAGAAGTGGGCACTTGGGCAGTGGCGGAGCCAGGAAATTAAAGCAGAGGAGGCATTTATTAATTACAATATTAAATTTTTTTATAAAAATATTTAACATAAATTTTTACCATTAACTACAAGAAAGTTTAAAAAAAAAATTAATCAGTGTGTTTGGTTTTGATTTTCTGAATTTAGTTTTTTGAAAACTAAGTTTTTTATTTTTCGTATTTTTTTGGTTTTAGTGAATATTTTTTAAATTTTAAACAATTTTTTTACTTTTTTAGATGCACATTACTTAGATATGTATCCAAATAGTAAAATATTTGTGAAAAAATATTTTAAAAAAATTAATAAATACACAAAAATACGAAAAATGTACTGAATTTTCATATTATTTTTAATTTTTTTGGTATTTAGTGTATTTTTTAAAGATTTTTTTCACAAATATTATACTTTTTAGGTATATTTATGTTAGGTGTGTCTAAACATTTAAAAAAATTGCTTAAAATATTAAAAAAAATTATTGAAAACATTAAAATACGGAAAATAAAAATATAGAATTTTTTGAAAACTATTTTCTGAAAACTAGAACCAAATAAGCTAAATATTATTTGTAATTAGTGTATCGTGGACAATATTAAAAAAAGTCATGGATATAAAGTTTTAAAAAAAATAATATAATGATAAAGTAATTTTTTTTTATACAAAATATGAATAAAAATTCAATATAATAGTTATACTACATCATCATTAACATGTGATATCACCAATCAATAGTAAAAAAACACATATAGAATGAACGCTACATGTCAAGTGTAACTAATAATTCAATAAATTCTATATTTTCATTAAGATTAATTATATTTGCATGGCAATAGTGATAGACATCACCATTACATTAAAATTTCCATAGATAATAATATCGTAATCACTTTATTTTCAATCAAAATAACCATTATTATTATTATTATTTAAAAAATGTCATTGACATTTAAAATAATATTTTTATTATTTTTTTATTTAAAGTATTTTCTTTATGTTTGTTTAAAAAAAAAAAAAAATTGCAAAACCCAGGGGGCACGTGACCCCCTGGCCCCTGCACTTGGGTATGGGGATACAATGGCTACTTGGGAAATTGCACTAACTTGGAAGCTGAGCTTTGGGGGCTATATAGAGGATTAACAATCATAATGCATAAATGAATGGCCAACATAGAGATTGAGACAGATTCTCATATAGCAATGAAGCTAATCAAGGATCGAACTGAAAAAACATCTCCCTACAGAGCACTGATTGAGGATGCAAACTTCATGAGGAGAAGATGCAACTGCTGCACCTAACATGTTTCAAGAGAAGCAAATCAACGTCCAGATGCACTTGCCAACATTAGAGTCAACCGAAAAGAACACCTTTTCTTCCTTGAGAATCCATCTAGTTGTGTCTTTTCTTTACTAATTGCAGATATGGTTTCTGCTAGCCCGAGGAGGGACTAAGTATCCCCTTAGTCTTTGCTTTGTATTACTCTTAAACTACTTGTCTTATTTTCACTTAAATAAAAAAAAAAAGAAAAAAAAGAAGAAAGCCGCAAGCACACTCTTGCTCGTGACGCAACTCTATGAATATTTTGATAAAGGAAGGTGAATTTTTGCACCTCACAAAAATCTAGCATGCCGATCCACTTTAAACTAAATCCAGCTTGGGACGCTCTTAGCTCACGACACTTGCTGATCCACTTTAAACTAAATGTAGCTCGGGACACTGCGCACTAACTCGCGAATCTACTTTAAAGTCGTGAAAATAATAGCCCAAGTGTTGCGAAAGCTTGACAGAACGAAATCAATCCCCAAATTGCGAACCCAACTCTTGAACACTAACTTAATTTCCTTTAGCTCGCAAACTCAACTAATGTGTCCGTTATAGTGCATATTTCATACCCTTAATTTATACTTTGTTAGATCAATTTTATATGTTATTTAATCTTATTATGTTTATTTTCATGTTTTTAGGTATTTTGGAAGTTCAAAGAAAAAATGTTCTTGAAAGAAATTGGAATCTGCTTAGAACGAGATTTAATAACTAGATGGGATCATTAATGCCATATTGAGATATTCAGCTTAGCTGGTAGTTTGGTTGCAGGATTTCTATAAGGTCCATGGTTTAAACTTTTCTGCAAGCAAATTTATATATATGTGGCAAAATGACACACCAATTGTACCAATGCTGCGAAGCATCAGATTACTTCTCCAATCAAGTGGACATCTCCAGCAAAACCAAACTTTATATACATTTTTGTGGCAAAATGACACACCAATTGTATTGAAAAGTCTAAGCCAAGAAGAGTATAAAGCATGAAATTCAATAGATATTTTTTATTAGTGAGAGATTCACGTTTTGTGAAATAATTTAGTGAATAGTTATTTTGTTTGTTTTGAAGGATATTTTATTTTCAATTTTATCCTTTAGTTTATCTGTTGATTTTTTTTATCTGTTCACTTTCGTTGACTATCTGTTCAAATTTTTTTCTTATTTATTCAAAATTTTTACCTATTTGTTCAAAAAATTTCCTATTTGTTTAAATTTTTTGACTATTTATTCAATTTTTTCCTCTTATCTGTTCAAAATTTTGCCTCTACTGAATTTTACAAGCTTATTTTTTTTCTATCTGTTTAATTTTTTTTATTTTATTTTTATCTGTTTAAATTGTGATATACATAAAGAGGAAATAGACTGATCTGTTAAAATTTTGTTATCTGTTCAAATAATGTACAATAAGAACAATCTGGATCACCAATAATGGCTTCACAATCAACTAATTTCAAAACAAAAATAAAAAGCATGAATTGTTTTGTTCTAGTGGAGAGAGAGAGAGAGAGAGAGAGAGTTTTGGAAAATCAAGGGTTTGAGGTGTATGATAGGTGTATATATATAAGTGGATATTTTGATCATTTTGTAGGAATTTATCCTTATAAATATAATATTTCAACATGTGAATCTTTGGATGAGGAAAATTCAAATTTAAATTTATATACCTAGCGCCCTTTAAATAACCTTCCACTAGTTATAATTAGGATTTAATAATTTAAATAAGAATAAAAATAAAAAAGTAAAATAAAATAAAATAAAATATTATAACTAGAGATTTTTCTAAACTGTCTTCTGCTCACACAATCAACGTCACACCGTGACTTATCATCGTTAAATTAAGTTATTATATTTGACTATTTATCTATTTGACATTTGGAATTTATTAGGAATTTCTTTTTTAAATACTTATATTTTAATTTATTCATAATATATTCTTATATTCCTTTAAGTTTTATTTTTTAAGCATTTGATCTATAAAATCTTAATTATCATATTTAAAATATTTTATAAATAATTTTATTTTTACAAATATTTTTTGAATGCTTAGCAATTTGGTCATATGAATATTTATATTTTACAAAATAAATGTTTACATTAACTTGTTAATATTGATATTGATAGCGTGAATGTTCACATTACGAAACATTCACACTGTCAATGTGAATATTATTATTAGAGGTATTTTAGTAATTATATCGCTTATACGATTTATTAGAATATAAAAAAATAATTAAATTAAATAAAATATAAGTAGATAAAGAGAGATTTATAAATAAATATTCTTTGATATTATTATTATATATATTATTTTCGTCAATCTAAAAAAAAATGTGAATTCCGAAGCAAAGCTTCTGCTGTTCTCCTTTGCACGATTCTCAAAAAGCCACAAAATAGAATTTATTGACTTTTCCGACTTCTTGAGATCTTTTCTGGTTATTAACCAAAAGGCTCCTTAGTGAGGTCACCTTGACTTCAACCCCTAGAATAGAGTTGACCCGCACATATAGTGAGTTATAGCACCTTCCCAACTTAGGACAGGATACTCTCTCATTTTTAGGATGTATGATACCACTTGTTTGAATAGTGAAACTCTAGATCATTTCAAAACTAGGACAGAGTAACCCTATCCCCCATAGGGGTATTTGTTCCCTTTCCTGCTATGTGCTATGAATAGAAATCTGTATAGAAGTTCTCAAATCTAGATAAGTGGTTTAGGCGCATCAGTTTGTGAGGTTCAGTTCAATTTTTTGGTAGGGCATACAATGATCAGTTGTGCGAATTGAGCCGAAGTGCTACTAGAATTTTGATTAGGGGTTTTGTTTTTGATTTTCTTTTTGCTAAGTTGTTGTGGCATCATAGCTTCAGAAAAGTCTGATATCCCACAAAGTCTGCCAATGTGAATCCCTAAAACGTGCGAGATATCAGACCGTTTCTGTGATCGAAAGGACCGCCTATTGATTGTACTAGCTTTATTTTGAACGCAGTTGATGGCCTATACTTTAACTATTGAGAATGGTTTTATTCTGAGTTCTGAATTGAGTTTTGAGTTGAGTTTGACTCCACCAAGTCTGTAAAGTTGGGATCAGGCTCGAGTCATTCTAGCGAGTCTAAATTTGGTGATTTCGGGGGTGATAACCTAGACATCACTGTCCTTTCTGTGCCTGTCTTTTTACTTTCTTTTGAGTAGGTTTCAATTATTGAGCCAGAAGTTCTGAACAAAAATGTAGTAATTTTTGCCTACTTTTTTGTGTCCTTAGTTTATTGCATTGACCAAAAGCTTTTAAAAACTTTTTCCAAAACTCTAATGAAAACGAAGAGGTAGAAATTCCTCGGGATTTGCAAAATTTGTTCGACTGAAAGGAATAGAGGTGTGTTAAACCCTTAATGGATAAGATCATTTATATTAATGTGGGTACTGAGAAGGATCCTGGCTTGGCCTAGATTGGTTCCACATTGTCTTCAGAAAAGCATGAGCGATTAGTCGCTTTATTAAAAGATTTCAAAAACATGTTTTTGCATGGTCCTACGAAGACATGCCTAGAATTAATCCTAAGATTGTCCAACATAGGATCCCTCTCGACCTGAGGCTCGACCTCCCTAGCTTTCAAACCTTGATTCAGAGTGTTCAAATAATCAACTAGAGTATGAGGCTTGCAAGTCGAGTTAGAAGCTACCCTAAAACTAGGGACAATAAGGTTGGATGTGATCAGAGATTCAAAATAGGTTGTTTCTCAAGCTAATGGAGGCTGGAAAAAATCAAATCTTGGAATCTGAGAGAAGAAGATTTAGTGTTGAAGGACAATCGAACTCCAATCTACAACCCTAGGGGCAAATTCAGACCCAATTAGCTAGGTCCCTACATCATCAAGTCTATCTAGTTAGAAGTGCAACAGTCATTCTCATGGATTTAGATGGCCTAGAAATCTCATAACCAATCAACATAGACAAGCTACAAGGGTACTACCTCTGAGAGGCTTGCTTGGCCGAAAACCCGGAAGGGTGACCCAGGCAAAAGTTAGAGTAGATAAATATAAAAAATGAAAAAAATAAAATAAAAATGAAAGAATAAAAAAATGAAAAAAGCTCGCAAGGTCGAAAACCTGAAAGGGTGACTTTGGCAAAAGTTAGAACGCAAAAGGAGAGTAAAAATACCCAAGTGAGCCTTATCCTGTGAACTACATAAGGCTTGTGTAGACCCCCCATTTTTGACCGACCTTAAGACTCAGACGTTACCGATTGAGCGCTTGGTGATGTTGCATATGGTGCTCGTTCTGAGGTTGCGGAGTCACAACTGCGACCCTTGCCTTCGGATTTTTGAACTCTTTTGTGCTTTGCCTCGATTTGCGAATCGAGCCCCGTTTTCTCTGTTTTCTCTTCCCGAGGGGAGGGAGAGGTCTCGTAGATCATCACTCAGTGGCCGTAGGCTATGTTTCGTGGTCGTAGGCCATTTTTTCCCATTTGGAGCCCGGTTCCCGGTTTTCGGAGCCGTCGGCCGTGTGCTTCGGTTCAGGACCGCTTAACCACCACCGTTTGCTCCAGTTTTTGGCGTACATCTTATTTCCTCCCTTTTGAGGGACACTATGGCTCGAGAGACCAACTTCGTGGTCAAACGCCACCTCCAGAGCTTAACAGTCAGTTTTCGGGGCCCCAGGCCGCGTTTTTCGGCCCCTGAACCTTCGTTTTGCATCGGTTTGGGTCCATTTTTGGCAGGGACCTTATTTTCATTGTTAGGAAGGCTGTAGGATGGTGGGAGGCCAGCAATTGTTCCGACTACTAGCTTTATTCCTTCATTGCTCTTCATCGCCCGTTTTCTTCACTAGAAAGTTGACATTTTCTATTCCCGAGCCACTTTTTCTAACTTTCCTCCACACCATTGTGTTGTACACACCTGGGAGGCCACCAATATGGATAGGCCGGCCATCAAATCTTCCTGACCCTTTTGAACCCCTCTAAAAAGCTAGCTTTTCTCTCTCCTGGTTCACTTTTTCCAATTTTTCTCCACATAGCTGTGTTGTACACACATGGGAGGCCACCTTTTTGCGGTGGCCGGCCACTAACTAAGCTTGACCCTTTTGACCCTGGCCGGCCGGCCAGGGGAGGTGGCCGGCCGGCCACCTGAACCTCCTGAACCTGGTCGGCCAGATTTCTCTCTCCTGGTTCCTTACAGCTGTACCCTCTGTTTTGACCCAGACCCCTGCCCGGGGATCTGCCCTTTTGGGGGGGAAATTTGAATTTGATTTTCCCCCCCTTTCCTTTGGCCTCTCCTCTATAAAGCCAGCCCCCCCAGCTCCATTTTAGAGGGTTAGAAAAAATTGTTTGGAGCCTCGCATACAATCCTCCCTCTCTCTCTCATCCAAGCTCCAAAACCCTAAGATTTTTGCACCATTTGCACTACACCCCATAGCTCCACACCCCCATCCTCCATTCCAACACTTTGAGGCTGATTTTCAGAGGCTAGGAGCTCCTCTTCTTGGTCCAAAAGCTGCTGAAGTTTGGTTCTACAAGGGTGAGTCCTTTTTTTTCCCTTTTCTAGTCTTTTCTTGCTTCATCTATAGGCCATACTTGCAAGCATTTTTGGGCTCCGACCCGAACTGGAAATAGTCTTTTTTTGAGCTTATCTTAATGTTTTATTAAGGACCTTTCTCTGTTTAAGGTCATTTGCTGTTCCTTTCCCTTTTATCTCTCTTTTGGCCCTTTTCTTGCATGATATATTAGCCCTATTTGTAAGCATTTCTGGGCTTCAAGACAAACTGTAAAATGACTTATTTTGAGCCCCTCTTCAACTTTGTTGAAGGACTCTTCACTGTTTGAGGTCTTTTGCTGCCCTGTTTGTTCATCCTCTCTTTTAGGGCTGTTTTTGCATGATATATTAGCCCTATTTGTGAGCCTTTTTGGACCTCGACCTAAACTGAAAAAAGTATTTTTTTAAGGCCCTCTTGATGTTTGATTAAGGGCATTTTTTTTTAAGGTCATATGCTTCCTTGTATGCTTGATTGTCCCTTATTTTGAGCCTTACACCTAAGCTTTTGTTGCATGCTTGGTTTGGCCTTCTAGCCACTGAAATCCAGTGGATTTTCAGTGGCTTTGATGCATTTTTGAGCCTCAAAATCAGAGGGGGGTGACCCCCTCTCACCTTGCCTTGTTTGGTGGCCTTTTAGGCCTTCCAAAGAGACCCTATCTTGCATGCTTTGAAGTCACTTTCCAGGGTCAATTTGATGAGTTTTAGGACCACCATATTTGATTTTTAGAGTTAATTTTGCCATGCTTCATGTCCATCTTGCATGTGCTTAATAACCCCTTGTATGGCCCTTCAAAGGAACTCATTATTTGTGCACATGTTGGCTGCATTTTAGAGGTTATTTGGGCATGTTTTAGCATGTTTTGTTCACTGATTTTTGCTGGTTTGATGAGTTTTCACTTGCTTCATATATATGCCATGTAAACCACGTTGACTAGTCAAAATTGCATGCTATGTTAGGCCATCTTGCTCGCATCTTTTGGTCATGCTTTGAACTAGAGATGTTCACATTTTGGGACTGCCTTGGCTCTGTATTCATGCTTCATGGTCAAATAATGCATGCTTTGTATAGCTATAGGTCAATGCATGCGCCTAGTTTTGTGTTTCGGGACCATTTCATGCATCGGGTGCCATTTTTTCATGTTTCGGGGACCATTTAGCATCATATTTCAGTGCTGAAATTTGCATGCTTGTATGCCATATTCCATGCCTTGCCATGCTTTGGTAGAGTGGCATTTGATGCCTTAGGTTCGGTCCTCGGTTTGCGTGCATGTGTGCACGCATCTCGAGGGTCTCATTTTCATCTGATGGCTACTGATGTGAGTGTGGCTGAGGTCCACTCATATTGGTGTAAGTCCATCGTACATTTTGTATGCCATTTCAATTCATAGCATTGCGTATGTTAGGTTGTATGTTAGAGTATTGTGTATGCCATGTTACATCGAGCATTGTGTATGCCATTTCATAGCATTATACTAACTGCATTGTATTTCAATTCCGAGTTGAATACTTGTTAGTTGTAGCATTTCACATGCCATCTTTAGAATAGCCGAGTCTATCTTAGTTGTATTTTGCATGTGTTGCATTAGGCATTTCTGTATAGTTAGGATCATGCATGGATTTCTAACATAGCTTCTGTTTTGGCTTGGAGTACTCGGTAAGTTTTTATGCTTTAGCATCCTTGCATGTGTGTGAGTGACTGCCATGATAGCATGCTTACCATGAGGCTATGTGCTTATGTGATATAACTGCCTGAATGCCTGTGGGTGAAGGTTGGGTTATTTGGATTGGAACAATTCATTCACTGTGAGTTTTAAGCCCACTAGATAGTGGCAAAACCATGTTTTCTAAGCCCAACTAAGGGTGGCAAAATCTGCATTTTAAGCCTACTTGCGAGTAGCAAACCATTGTCAAAACAAACATGAAATGTGTTGTTCCAATTCAGGCGATCCAGTCTATACTTGTATGCTGTGCGCACCACATAGTAAATCTAGGCTAATAACCGGAATAAGAACGCATAATGTTTTCAAAACTAGATATCATGGTTAGTAGAGGCCGATCTTCGATCGGGCGAGCGGGGGTGCTCACGAAGTGACCTTCCCCAATCGTACCCAAGTTCCCGAGCAGAGGCAACTTTGGTGATGACGGACATGTGGCCTTAGGCACGAGTCAGGGTTTCCTAAATTTCCCAAAAATAAAATATTTAGGTGGCGACTCTGTATCTGGCAAAGCAGTCCATGTTTAGCACTTCTTTCAAAAATCTGTTTTCTCAAAACAATTTGCCGGATTTGGACTCTTCGGTTCAGATTAAGAACCGTGACAATTTGAGTCCTGAACTGTAGTGAGCCCAAAATGAACGGAACGGGGACTCATCCCTCCCAGGGCATTTGGGGACGTCTACAGCTTGATTCGTATCTTTGAGATACGTAGGCAGCTTCATCCTGAAGTTCGGCCCCAACCATTTTCAACTTGCTTGTGTCATCCATGTTTAATTGGTGTATCTGTATTCGACTCGGCTTTCCTTTCCATGTTCAATTGGGTTATCTTCATTTAGTTTGATTGTCCTATATCTTCTTCATGGAAGGTTTAATTATGAGACAGATTTAGTGGTAACGTAGTGTATCCTACTTAGGTTGTTTGACTTGAGGTTGTGCATCTCAAGGGTTGATTCTATGTTGGTCGCGTAGTGGCCATTTGCGAAAGCAGATTTTGAGGACTTTTAATGAAATTGACTAATTTTCTCAAAATATATTTCATGTTTTACAAAATAGACCATTTCTTGAACCCAGAAAAGTGGAAATTTTTTTTACTGCTCACAGGTTGACTTACATGATTTCAAAACAAAGAGTGGAACAAACATACTAATTTAACTCTCATGTTAGTCAAAATCTTTTTAATAGAAAACCAAAAAACAAATCAAAGCAATGAACTAGGGGCACAGTCGAGTCAGGTATTCTGTCTTTCTCCTGTATTCTCGAAAGTTTCCATTGTCAATCACTCGCAGGAAAGTGCGTAATAGTTGTCTCCGACAATATAACAGAACTCTTCAATCGATCGGTCGTCTGGGCAGTTAACCGACAGTGTTTTTTGTTTTGAATCTTATTTTTCAACATTGCACCCGCGATAACTACGCTTGCATTTGTCCCGCCTGTGATATTCTAAACCACACCTGCGATTGTTGTGCCTGTGGTGTTTATGACCGCGCCCACAATGAAGTTTTGTATCCTTTTTATTCCGACAAGTGGCAATAAATTTCTTTAGGTTATTTTTGCTTGGTTTTTCTTTTATTGAGTCGTTTTGATTTCGAATAAGTTGGAGGCTCAATGTCTAATTTAGAACTCATTGGAATTCAATCATTCTCAGATTCAAGTTCAAGAAAAATGTTTTCAAACTCAAGTGTTGTGCCATTCACGCCATGATGTGCAAACAAAACGAAACTTCTTTTATTGAATTTGAGGGTGAAGCCCTTAATTATAGCTTTTAAAACAAGAAAATTTCAAAAATAACAAAAAGAAATCAAAAGCGTTGGTGCTCCTTCCTAAGCAAAACCAAAAATACAAAACAAAGAAAAAAAAAAAAAAAAAAACCAGGGAATGCAAGCATTGTTCTCGATTTTCGGCGACTTGTGTTTCCAGCGGCAAAGGTCATAGGCTAACACCTTAGTTTCACCACCCGGTTCCATTTTCGGTTGCCTTGCCACATCTTTACTCTCGGGAAGCCCTTGAAGACTCTACCTTAGCATTTGCAGAAAAGATATTACTCCATGCTGTTTGTCAAATGAAGAGCACCAAGGAGCTCTGAATCGGGCCACAGAGAGAGTTATGCATTTAATTGATGTACCTTATTTGTCCTATTATGCAACCGACGGGACAAATTAGAAACCGTAGTCACGGTCTCTACATAGGACTTCAATGTGTAAGAGTTGGCATCAATGTTAGACTGCGCTGCCATCATTTGCTCAACTAACATCACAGGAAAAATAAAAACAAATGCAGGGGTGGAGGCAGGGATGGGGGCACTCTGTCGAGGCTCAGAGGAGCTGGTGTCAACAATCTTGATTGGGGAATCATAAGGTCAGGGAAGAGAGTGAGAGGACGAGAATGAGCCATGTGAAAAATGAAAAAGATTCGAGTTGTAGCAGATTGAGTTTTGCAACCTTTCATTTCTGCTCAGCTTAGCTCTCTGTTGAAAAATCAAGGTTGGTCCAACTGTTGTCAATTAGGCGCCATGATTATTGAAATCGTGCACCAAACTCGATATTCAAAAGAGACGAAGGAGGGAGAGAGAGAAAAGAACTGGAGAGAGGTATTTATAGTTTGTTTGTGTGTATGTATTTTGTATGTAGTTTGTATCCGTATATGTATATATGGTATGCATATAAATACCCAAAAAAAAAATCAAAAAGAAATTTTCAAAAATGAAAAAAATACAAAAAATCAAAACCACAAAAAAAAAAAAAAAAAAAAAAACAAAACAAAACAAAAAAGAAAAAAGAAAAAAAAAATCAATTCGTGTACTTATCTGTTGTGCATCCAGCATCTTTTTTTTTTTTTTTTTTTTTTTTTTTTTGCATTATCATATCACATTGCATATTGCATGTCTCACATCACATCCTTCATGTTTTTGCATTCACTATCACACTTGGACCAACTATTACATCTATCATGCATGGTTACAATTGTCATACTATTACATCACTTGGCTACAATCTATTCACATCACTTGGCTGCAATTGTCCCGACATTTGGTTACAGCTTTTTCTCCTTTACTCGATTGAAACCCATCTCCTATTTCGTATTGAGGTACGGTCTAGGTCTTGCTTGTTGGTTAAGACCCTTTTCTCCTTTACCCGGTTGAAACCCATCTCCTATTTCGTATTGGGGTACGGTCTAGGTGTCGCTTGTTGGTTAAGACCCATTTCTCCTTTACTCAGTTGAAATCAATCCCCTATTTCGTATTGAGGTACGGTTTGGGTATCGCTTGTTGATTAAAACGCTATTTTCTCCTCTCATGTGAGTGTATTTGGATTTTACCCACTATTATGTTTCATATCATTTGTATGAGGCTTGCCTCACATATTACCTATTGCATGGCATTGCATAATCATGAATTTTCAAAAGAAAACAAAAAACGGCTGCACAAAGCGTGTAAGTCCAACTTTCGAATTGCATTATGAGCATATCATTTGCATTCTACTATTAAACTATGCTGGTTTGCTTCCTTGCAAAGGGATATGTAGGAAACATTCGGATTCAACCAACTGCATCTGTATCTTGTTTGTTTGTCCAAGTCTTATGGCCTTGTCAAAAGGGTCAGCTTCGGGCTTTGATATTCACTCACGTTATGAAATGCTTTCGAGTTCTATCAAAGAAAGGCAACATAAATTGTAACATCACCTGGGGGGTACCCGTGCGCATTAAATAATTCAGACCCTCAATTTATTTGATCTAGTCTCACAAGTACAATGTGAACATAGATGAGAGTCCAGATTTGACACGTTTTATAGAAAATTTGTTTTATTACAAAACCTTTGCCAGAGATGGACTACATCACCAGATCTTAGAGTCGCCACCTAATATTTTGCAAAAATTAGGAAACCTGTGACTCGTGCCAAGGCCACTATTCATCGTAACCAAGGATGCTTGGCTCGGAACCTTAGGTATGAGAGGTGAACGTCATTAATTGAGCTCCTTTGCTCTCCCGATCAAAAGATCGACATCTACTAAACCATGATATGAATTTTATTAACTTATATGTCCATATGCTAATTATTTAATAAATCCTAAAAATTACTATGTGAAGCATGCAAGTATAGAGTATGTCATTCATTTTGAAACAACTTGTTTTCATGTATTTTGAAAGAGCGTTGAAGATGTACAACTCAAAGAAATCGAGCTCACTAACATGAAATCAATATTATTCCAAATTAAATGACACAACCTTCATCCACTGGCATTCATAGAGACATATCACATAAGCAAGTAGCCATATTGTAGAATGCTTAAACCTAGTAAGAAAAACACACACAAGTGAGATGTTAAAGCATAAAAACTCACATATTTATCGACGTCCCGCGAATAGCTACAAAACAAAGTTAGCAAAACATGCATGGTCTTATATACAAAATCCTAATGCAATTCACTCATGAAATAAAACTAAAGATTCAACTTGTAATATATGACATGTGAATCATCTCAAGAACAAGAGCTATCACACCCTAAATCCAGGTATGATCGGTCATGTGTAGACACCCTATTTTTGACGGCCCATACGACTTGGATGTCATTGCTTGCACACTCAATGATGAGTCTATATGCTTGTCAAGTGCTCGAAGTCCTCAGCGGAATGCCATAACTTTGAGCCTTTCAAACCTTATACCTTTGCTGCCTTGTTTTTGGACCAAAACCTTGTAATCTTCAAGCCTGCAACCTCTGGTGGCCTACCGGCCATTGATATGGGCTACTGGCCATCACTTCTGGTTGTTGGCCACTGATGTGACCTGCCAACCACCATTGGTGGCCTGTCGGCCACCAATGTGTTTTGTAGACATTTTGTGACAACTATGTCAACTGTTTGCATAGATGCTTGCATCTGCTCCCACGTGTATGGTTGGATGTTTATGAGGGAGTTTCTTGGTTTTCTATATATAGATGACCTCTCTCTCATATTTGAAGGTTAGAAAAATTTTGGAGCAAAATTTTTCCTCTCTCTGTACAATTATCTCTTTCTCTCTTGCAAATTTCTTAACCTTTGCCTATACACTCTTCACCTTTGCCTATACACTCTTAACCAAACCTCTCTATCTTAGATTTGAGGTATCTTTAAGCCTTGTTTGAGTTCCTGAGGGTGTGTTTGCCTTGTTTTATTGCTTGGAAGTGATCTCCTCTTCAAGAGGTATAAGACTTTGCTTCTTTACTTGCTTTATTTACTCTTTTTCTTACTATTTTCCAACTGTTTTTGGGCTGTAAAAACTCTGTATTTTTGGGCTGAAACTTGGGTTTTAAGGCCAGTAAAAGGTTGAGGTGTGGTTCCCCATTCTTTACACCTTGCTCTTAAGGCCTTTACCGTTGTGTTTCCCACCTTTACACTATTTTTTTTGAGCTTTTAAATACTGATTTTCAGAGTTATTTCAGTGCTAAAATCATGTTTTGAAGTCCAAAACTAGAGGAGTTAGCCTCTCTTCCTTGTGTTTTGCTTACTAGCCTAGCATGATCCATGTGTTAGCTTATTATTCTAGCTATTTTTCTCTTAATTCCAGCATGTTTTAGGACTTATTTAAGATTGTTTTAGGACTGTTTCCAAGTGTTTGTTGCATTTTAGCTTTGTTTTGCATGCTTGTAGTGTAATTATCCTCATAAGTTTGGTATTTTAGACCTTAGACACCATCTTATTTGAGTTGATTGTGTTTATTTATGGTTTTCCATACTTGTGATCACTCTTAATCGCCTCTGCAACCTCCCTCCTTTCTTGGTTTTTGTTTTGCTTTGAAAGTGGTTTCAAATTATTTGTTTGTTTAAGTATGAAATTGAGATGTCATGCTTAATGGTTTAATCCCTTTGGGGGTTCATTACCAATGGTATGATGTTTTTTTCATGCCTAAAACAACTATTGGTTTGAGCCCTCTTTCCATTAGAGGACTTAAATTCACTTTTGGACTTAATTGACTAAAGAATGGATGGTAATCTAAAATGAAGTAATAAAATTGGCTAAGAAAGGGTGCAAGATAATAACTTGTTAGGGTTCAATCGAATATTAATTGAACTCTTGAGTCTTGAGTCGTTTCATACTCATTAGTGATGAAAACGGTGCAAGATTCATTGTCAACTACTTTCCTTGATCTTTCATGATAGGGAGGTGGTTTTGAGAGTCTTGTTTTATTGCATTTATTGAGCTTGCACCCTTTGATTCATAGGCCATCATGCAATGAAATTGCTTCTATTGATGGTTTGTGAACCAAGATTACTACTCCTTTGATCTGTTCATGATAAGAAGGGGTAAATTGTGCAAACAAACCCTTGAGAATACACTATCTCTGCTCTATTTTCTCTTTGTTGTAGCAGAATAACCCAGTCAGTAGTAGCCGGCAGGCCATCATCAGTGGACGATAGGCCCTCTATCGGCTGCCAGTTGTAGACACCCCATTTTTGACCATCCTCAAGACTTAGACGTCATCGCTTGTGCACTCGATGATTGTGTATGTTTGTGTTCGTTTTGAGCGCTCGAAGTCCTCGACGGAATGCTCTACCTTTGAGCCTTTGAACCTTGTTTTTTCTGTGCCTTGTTTTAGACCAAAACTTGGTGTTTGGACCTCTTGGTGACCTGTTGGCCACCCCCCAAGGATGTCGGCCATGGGTGTGGCCGGTCAACCACCAGTGGTGGCCGACGGCCACCAATGTCTTTTTCCAGATATTTATTGACAGCTGTGCCAGCTGTTGTATACTAAGCTACATCTCCATACATGTGTATGGTGAGATGTTTCTAAGCTCAAGGGGTGTTTTTCTATAAATAGGGGGGGGGGTTCCTCCCCCATTTTGGAGGGTTAGAAAAATTGGAACAAAAATATCTCTCTCTCTTTAGCTTTCTCTCTCTTTCTTGATATTTTGTGTGTATTTGCCCACAAGTCCTTAGCTTTTGCACATCAACCCTTGACCAAATACTCTCACCTTTGGGCTGAGATTACTTGGAGCCTTGTTTGAGCTCTAGAAGGAGGTTTGAGCTTGGTTTGTTGCCTATTTTGTGCCTTAGCTTCAAGAGGTATAACACTTGTTATTTAAGCTTGTTTTCAATACTTGTTTTGTCATCTTTTCAAACTGTTATTTTGCTGACTTTGAACTATCAAAAACTCTATTTTTATGGTTTAAAAGTGTTGGTTTGAGGCCTCTTTGAGTTGGGGGGTGGTCCACTCTTCTTGTTCTTTTGCTTGTTAAGCTTTTGTACCATTTTCCATCACTTTAAAACCAACTTTTTTAGACTTTTTAACTACTAAATTTCAGAGGTTTTTCAGTGGTAAAAACCTTGTTTTGAAATCCAAAATTGGAGGGGTTAGCCTCCCCTCCTTGTGTCTTGTTTACATGCCTAGTTAGCTTCATATGTTAGCATGTTTTTCTAGCTTAATTTAGGTTAAGTCCAGCATGTTTTTGTCTCTGAAATAACTTGTTTTGGCTCTATTTTGGGCTGGTTATTCAGTTGAGGCTTGTATTGCATAGTTGTAATGCAATTTCCTTCACTAGCTTGATGTTTTAATGCTTTGATTGTCAGTGTTTTGAGTTAATAGCATGTTTTAGTGTTGTTTTACACTACATTCCAGCATTTAAAATCTCTGCAATCTCCCTCCATTCTTCATTCTTTTGTTTGCTTTGAAAGTGGTCTTAAACCCTTTGTTTGCCTAAGTATGAAATGGAGATGTTGCATCTAAAGGTTTAATCCCTTAGGGGGTTCATTACTAACACTGTAATGCCTCTTTCATGCCCCAAGCAACTCGTTGTTTGAGCCATCTTTCCATTAGAAGACACTCACTTTTGGACTAATCGATTAAAGAATGAATCGGTAATGTAAAATGAGTAAACAAATTGGACAAGTAAAAAAGACAAGATAAGCATCTTTTGTGTTGCGTTGCATGTGTTCGAATCGGACGTTAATTCGAATATAAGGAAAATGGGACATTTCATACTCGTGACACCCCAAATTTTGATAATATAATACAACGATACACCGGGGTTTAACTAGCGGATGCACATCATTTTTAAGCACAAAATACAAATAATTATACTAAAATAAAGTATTAATAATAGTTACATATAAAATTCTTCAAGTCTTTAAATACAGATCAGTTCCTTGATACAAAAAGATTATCCAAAATACAGAAAATATAAAATCTAATCTCTATGGCAGCCATGGTTCCACAAAGCTTTTAGGAATTTCATTCTCGGTGTAAAACTCGCCTTCACCTGGCATAAAACACCATGAGTTGGAATGCCCAATAAACACACACACCCCGACCCTTTTCCCATTCCAAATACACAAGTAACATAATGCCACGATCATAACATACAGTGAAAGTAAAGCTTATAATTCAATTTTAGTTCTCATGAATAATAGTCAATTTTAGTTAGTTCTAGGCAACTCCCCGCAGAATGCCGTTCCTACTGAACCACTAACACTGGCCACGGGCAATTCTGACTCTCCCTTGGTTAATACAACACCAATGCGTCGCTTACCGCATAACCACCAGTGCGTCGCTTACCGCACAATTACCAATGATGCCCACGCACCTAGGTTACATATCCGAGTGGTGACATCACGGTCCGCCCCAAGGGAACGGGCTTCCGGGGATGCTCTCCTTGTGTGAGACCCTCACTGCCACCATTATGCCTCCCATTTCCGTTAAGCAGCCAGAATACCTCCCGTGCTATGTTAGGGTTCGAAAGCACACTTGCACAAGACTTCACAAAAATGGAACACATTCCACTATATCATACTCTCGAATCCATCGTTCATTATCTCATAAAATTTAATACAATGATCACAACCCATTACCATCTCATTTGATTTCCCCCTTATTAAGTGCATTATGTTCTCAGTTATAGCAAAGCATGGTCAGTATAATTATGAATCCAAACTAAACAACAAGTAACTTATTCATGGTAAAGCAAATTCACAATTTATCATAGATTACATATTGAGACTAAAACATTCAAGAAACACAGAACATAAGAGTTGCAAACCAAATAAGAGCATATTAACACAAATTTCCAGATTTCCAGATTTGAACCAGTTTAAAAATAAATTATGCAAAAAATACTTTTATTGGCCCTAAGTACCTGGCCTCATGTGAGTTTGTAGATAAATAAGTCTAGTTTCAAACTCAATTTACGAAAGTAGGAGAGGTATTTTATATTTTAAGATAATTCAGAATTACCAAGATTTGTCCGGATTCGTTAACAGTTACGCAAATCGGTTTTTCTCTCGAACCCCTCACTCTCTTGAGTTCAAACAAATTCTAGTTAAAATATAACACCAAGATCAAGATTTTGACATAAAATTGGACTCAAGATTATTTTTCTGGAATTTTATAAAAATAGAGAAAGTTGACTGTTTTTCTTGTTCTGTGAGTAACAAACTTAGAAAAATTGTTTAGGTTACAAAAATACATCCTTAGGTCCTACCAAAATTATCACACACTCTAGACATACCAAATATTACACCATAAAAACTTATTTTGAGTTTATGGAGTTTTGATAGGAAAATAAATTCAAGAGAGGGAAAAGATTTACTGCTGGAAATTTAAGAAAGAAAGAGAAACATACCATTTCTTGATTAATACACATTTATACAAGAGTGTAGGCCTAGAATGCAACACATATATACAAAGAGCATGTATTAGGAGGGGAAAAACAAGTGGTAAAAGAACTTGAGAGAAGAGGTGATGTATGTTTACCTTTGTTGTACAAGACTCAACACAATTCTTCTTTTTCTTCTTCTCTCTTTTTTTCCAAGATCACTCTCTCTCACTCTTCTAGTTCATGGCTGAAAATGTGTAAAATAAGGGGGAGAAGTATGCATATATAGAGAAAGGATTGGAAGGTTTCTTAGGGGCCAAGTTCCATTGGTGTAATTGGTCAAAGTTGTCCATCAATGCCATCAAGGCCATTTCAACCCTCATATGACTAGCTACTTGGGCCCCAAGAAATATATATATATGAGACATTTGTATTTATAAACATAATATAATATGCACAAGTACATTAATTAATAAAATATTACAATTAAGGGTTGGAATGAAATAAAATAAAAGTATATAGGGACCAAGTCAAAATTTATGAAACCTTGATATATGTTATTAATATACTAACATTAGAAAATAGTTAAAATAATAAATTTGGATCTCGTTAAATTAAGTCACAAACAAAGGCGAGAAACCGAGCAAAAACGACATTATCGGGAATTAAGATTTTAAAGTGATTAATCTATAATTATAGGGTCTAATAATTAATAATAGGGTTTTAAAGATCATTATTAATCTACCGGGATCGATTAGGGTTTGCTCGAATTAATCCGTGATGCTTCTCGATTCGAGGGTTTAAAACGCAATTAAACAAAAATTCAAGGGCTTTATTGAAATAAATTGAAGGTTAGGGATTTAATGGACTTTCAAAAATTAGGGTGTCTACAACCTATCCCCCTTGAACAAATTTCGTCCTCGAAAGTTTAAGCTGTCGAAAAGTTGTGGATAATTTACCCGCATTGCCTCATTTTGCTTCTAGGTAGATTCTGTCAACTTATTTTAGTCTTTTTTTTTTTTTTTGCAAAAAATTATAAACTACTCGTTGTATAGGTAATGATGTGGTTGCTTCCTTGTGAAAACCCCTGCTGCCAATTTCTGATGTGGTAGTCCACGTATCTTGATGATCGTTCTCTAGGTTTTTGGTGTCATTACATTCATTGATTTGTGGTAATCAAGGAGGTTGGTCTATCCCCCTTAAACAATAAAAGCGTCCCAATAAATGTGCAACTCGTCTCATTCTTCTAGTTGCCGTCGATCACGATTGGTGTACAAACAGTCAATCTGTGTCCAAGATGATTTTGGAGTTGGACCTATTCATGCCTTAGAGATTGACAACCAAACGCACACACAATTCTTAAAGGTTTGCATCCACATAATAGAGACGAAAGAATACGATGAATAAAGCATGTACTCAAGAGTTCTAAAACGAGATTAACAAAGGGAAATTTACATCGTCTATATTCATTTTACAAAAGGTCATCCAAAAGAGTTATAACTAATATCCTAGTTATATTTTTCCTAAGTTAGCCATGGCTCGTACTGCGGTTCTTTGGGTTCATATGTGGTGTACTGCTCTTCCTTAAGATACTACTTAGTGAGATATTCATTTTCTTCTCCTTGAAGTGCAAATATGCTGCCTGTTGGCCTCTAATTGTTAACCGGACCAGATTTCTGATTGCTCTTCGCCTTGTAATTCTGTTGCTTGGTAGCCCCAGACTTAGTTACCCATGGTTGCTGCCCGCCAATAACATGCGTATTTGTTCCTGAGCGCTCTCCTCGATTTCCGGCCAGTTGGAAGCATTCAAACCTCCTGTGTCCCATCTGTTGACAATGACAGCACTGGATCAACCCAACTGGTCTTGTCTGAAAACTCTCCTTCAGATTTTGCTACTGCGATTGGTCGGATTGTTGGAGTTCACTAGAATACGGCTTTTGTGCTGCATGCCTTCGACTATTTCTTTCCGGTCCCACATTGGATTGATTGTTTTCTTTCCTCAAACTCCAAATCCTCTTGGAATATGCCACCTCCCGTTCTGAATCAAGTGCTGTGTCAACCACATCTGCAAAAATGGGAAGTCGCATGGGCAAAACTCTTCCTCGAATTGTAGGGTCTAGACCCCATTCAAATTTTTGTGCTTTGTCTTCATCGCTTTCTACATATTGAGTCTCATAATGCGCCAACTCCTCGAACTTTTCCACGTATTGGGCCACCGTCATCGTGCCTTGTTCTAGGTTCAGAAATTCACGAATTCTTTCTTCTTTGACTGTGTTCGGAAAGTACTTCCTCAAAAATAATTCCTTAAACTGCGCCCATGTCGTTGCGGTGATGTCCCTGGATTCCCGAATCAGGGCCCAACAATGATTTGCTTCCCCTTCTAGTTGGTAAGCTGCTAGAGCAATCTTATCAATGTGTTTAGTTATTCCCATCGTGTTAAACATCTTTTCAATTTGTCGAATCCAGTTTTCAATAATTTTAGGATCGGGTTCGCTAGTGAAGATCGGCGGTCTCTGTTTGCGAAATTCAGAGAATAGATGTGTCCTCTCATTCTGACGCGTTCTCCTCAGCCTTCCTAATTCTTCCAAAATTTGATTTCCGACATTTTCGGGTAAGTGGGCAGCGGATGTAGGGGTGTGATCGTGATTGTTGACCCCAGGTGCTCCATTCCTG
This sequence comes from Camellia granthamiana, assembly GCA_036172215.1. Taxonomy (NCBI): domain Eukaryota; kingdom Viridiplantae; phylum Streptophyta; class Magnoliopsida; order Ericales; family Theaceae; genus Camellia; species Camellia granthamiana. The sequence continues at coordinate 50,119 of JAXFYN010000197.1, forward strand.
TTTATATTGGCATCATCGTTGTGGTTGGTGGCGTTGTTGTTGCCTACGTATTTGTTTGCTCTTGTATGGTTCACCATTTGCCAAACTCGCAGTTAAGTGTAGGTTAGGGTTTTGTTAATGAGGTTAGTCATGAAAATTACTAAAGTGAAATGCTCTACTCGAAACACAATCCAAGTAACACCTAATAAGCACCTAAGGTAGTCTTACTCAACCATCGGCTCCATCACCATTCTCGGTCGCTCTTAGGCAACTACATGTTTCGGTTCGCTGATTAAACCTAACCTTTCCTTTCTTTATTATGAAATTCTAGTTCCATTGCCCTTATCTAAAAGGCTTTCTTCAGCACCTGGTACTAATACTAGAATCGTCGACGCCCGGCTATATGCTTTCATGAATCGACATTGCCATGCCCGAAATTCGAAGAAACATCCTAGGGTTGGTCAAGAAAATTTTAATTTTTGATATCTTCTAATTTCTAGTCTAAATAGTGTTATCATAATGTAATATAGTCAGTGGCAAGGCTATTTCTAATCACAAGTCGTACGCGTGGGTAAGGGTTGAACCGTGTGGGGGCTTGGGGGGCCGCACATGTGGAGATGAAGGCCGCACGTGCGGAAGGCACGCTCTGCACGTGCGGGCATGGATGCCGCACGTGCGGTGGTAGGTGAGTCCGAAATTTTTGCCTTTTCTTCTCCTTGGGCTGATTGTATCTCACTTTTGTTGCATCTCTCTCTCTCTCTCTCTCTGAAAACTCTTTTCTCTCCATTCTCTCTATATTTCGTACACCAAACAAGATCAAACCTTCGATATCTTTAAATCCATTAGAAATTTGCCCATAGTTTCTTCACCAAAGTTGAAGAGCTCCTTGAGAGCTACATTGTGTTCTGTGAAGATCGGGATTCCTCACCGTTGATTTTTGGGGATTTCATCTATTTTCTCTCCAAGAACTTGAGGTAGGGATCTTTCTTTGAGTTATGTATATATTTTTGCAAGATCTTGATGATTTTTTTGAAATCCCCTTTAATAGCTTGAAATTTTGTTGTTGGCTCAAGAAGATGAGTGGGCTTTGAAAAATGGGTTATCTCTTTTCTTTTAAATAATCACTTGTGGGTTTTTTAATTTGTATTGATAAAAGAAAGGTGCCATTGGTGTGATCATTTAAATGTTTTGGAGATGTGAGATTGTGGTGAGAAAACCTAGAATAATTTGGGGTTTTTAAATGATGTTGGGAATTCATGGATGAAAAGGGCATATTTCCTTTGGGTGCCAAAATGAATGAATGTTTCTTTTTAGAAAATTTTTCATTATGTTTATAAAAATGTTGAGTTCCATAAAATATGAGAATTGCGATATTGGAAGTTGATGTTCAAAACATTGCATATAGTCTTGAAATAACTAAATCGTTGAGAATTGTACAAGATGAGGAAATGTTGTTACTTGTCAATAGATTTGATTGAATATGTGGCTATTTTGTGAAATAACATTGAAGAGAGAAAAATGGGAAATGTGGTTGTTATGGTATGATTGTTAAGATACTCGAAAATGGAGAAATGTTATGAGGCATTGATAATTGTTGCATTACATACTCATTCAATTGGTTATTATACATTTTGAACTGAGTTTGGAACATTTACAATGAGAAAAGAATATTTTGAAATGAGAATTATTGAAATGTTTTGGGGTAAATACGTTGGTAAGTCCGAATAGGAGGTGTAGATGAAATTGATTAAGTTGGCCTAAGTGTCCGGGGTGAAAGATCGAAAATACGCGCGGAGGAGGTACCACTTCCCTTCCTGTTAGAAACCGATAAAGTGGGGTTTGGTAGTGCTAGTTAAGCCTACTTGCAGACACAAACCTAGGCATTACTCGAGTCGAATTTACTGCCCATTTGAATTAAATTATAAATTTCTGAATTGTTAAGGTTTCAAGTTATCATTGTGCATGGTGGTTTTCAAAAGATGTAAAAGAATTTTTTTTTTTTTTTTTTAAGGCATAGCATGGCATATGCATTTCATATTGGGGATTTTGCATAAATGTATATACTTTGTTAAGAATTCTCTACTGGGCTTTAAGTTCACCACTATGGGATTTTGGTGCAAGAAAAGATGTGGTGATCTCGCCGAGTTAAGGGTTTGGACATATTTTGTGGAGAGTAAATGATTCTTATTTTGTTGTGGTTTATTTTGCTAGCCAATGGCTATAAATGTATGGGTTTGTGAAACCATTTTTGTGTAACCGGGCTTAAGCCTTGGAATATGTAAGCCCTTATGGACATTTTAATTATTTTGGGATTTGATGTTCTACATACTATAGATTCATGTATTTGATATCATTGAATGTATAATTCACATGTGAGACTATTTTGTACTAACCTTTTTGATTAATGATGTAAAGGTTGGAGAATTGTTATTCTTCTTTAATGAATGTTAGTTGTTGTACCTAAATTATGTCGGAATATTTTGGGGCGTTACAAGCTCTCTTTATATAGGCAATGCAAGTGGAGGGATGGTGGAAGACACAGTGGAAGCTTAATGGAGCATTTAGGGAAGATAATGGAGCTAATGGAGCACCAAAATGGAGCATTATCTTCAATGGATCAGGCACTAGGCAATGAAGGTTGAGTATACATGCATTTGGTGCAAAAATGGTTCAAAAAATGGGATTGTGAAGTGCCCCACCCGAGAAAACCCAAACTTGGTTTGCACTGTTTTTGGGTGGTCAACCGGGCGATCGACTAGCCAAAGAGAAAAAAGTTTGTTTTGCTTCGGTTTAGTCCAGCTTCGCTCTGGTTGTCCGATGGGGCTTAAACACTTGGTTATAATAGGCTTAGGGTTGGGAACAAAGCTCAAATTCTATCTTTTTTACTGAAAAATTTGTGGGAAACACATTCTGCTTATCATCGTCAAGTAACCAAAAGAAAGCGCCCAAGTCTTAGGGTAGATCAAAATGAGGTGTCTACAAATAGAAGATAATATTGAAAATGCTAATGAGCCAAAAGCTCTTAAGGATTTATTTTCACCCATAACTATGAATCCTTTATCTTATATAGTGTTATCTGTAACCACTACAACACACTTTGAATTGAGACCACAAATTTGGCAACTTCTTCCCATTTTTCATGGAATTGACCAAGAAGATCCTTACATGCATGTAAAGGATTTCTAGAAATTTTTAAAATCTTCAAGTTTCAAAATTTTATTAACGAGTCAGTTCGTTTTCGTTTCCAAAGTTTTAGTGAAATTCTTTTTCATGTCCAAAACCAATGCTCTTAGAAGACAAATCTTGGACTTTTGTCGAAAGGAGAATGATAAATTTTACGAGAGTTGGGAGACATTTAAGGACCTAACCCTAAAATGCCTCCACCACGGATTTGAGGTTTGGAGACTTGTTCAATATTTTTATAATGGTTTGACTCAAACCTATAGGAGCATGATTGAGTCAATGACTAGCGGTGGCTTTCTAAGCCTTACAAATGGTCGGATATATAAATTTCTTGAGTACTTATCTAAAGTTCTCAACAATAGGGTTTTTCCAATCGGAGAGACCCCTTATTGAAACCAAAAAGAGGTGACATTTACGAAGTTAGGAAAGATATTGAGACCAAGAGACAATTAGACATTATCTCCAAGAAATTAGAGTCATTGACTCTACGGTTGACAAACAATACAATTAACCAAGTACAAAATAATGTATGCTCTCTTTGTACAAGTCCAATGCATTCCACAGAGATGTCTCCATCCATGGTTGGTCCAAAATGCTATACCGAGCAAGCATATGCAATGATTGACTTTAGAAAGCCACAAGGTAATCCTTTTTCAGAGAATACAATCCTAATTGGCAAAACAATCCTAATTTTTTGCGGCAAAAAAATCAAAATTATCATAATATAGGTAGACAACCACTGCAATCTCATAATCAAGTTCTATCTAACTTTTGCCCTTCTGCTTAAACATATCCTTTTCAACCTAATTTGAACCAAACTTGCGCTAGTCAACCGTTTGTTCCTCAATCCAACTTTCAATGTGTTGCACCACAGTGACAAAATTCATCTTTATAGGATACATTGAAGGCTTTTATGCAAGTAAGTGGTCAATCTATAGCTGAGATTAAAAATTTCACTAATTTGAACACACAAGCCATCTCTAAATTAGAAAATCAAGTGGGTAAGTTTACTAATCAGTTGGTTGGGAGAGAAAAAGGCAAGTTTCTTAGTCAACCTATACCTAATCCAAAATGGCAAGTCCCCATAAATAATCCCTTCGACTCTTTTGAGCAGGAGCAGGTTCACTCTATTATTACCATGAGGTCGGGAAAAGAGGTTGGCAACCAAATAAAAATGCCAGTAGAGGAGCACCAAGAACAACTAGACAAAGAAACAAACAAACACGAACCTATTAGAGTTCAAGAGTCCATCACTTTGCAACCTACTGAAATAGAACCTCGAGTTACAAGTTATATTCCTAAATCTCCTTTTCCTCGAAGGTTAGTAGCTCCTAAGAAAGGTGTACAACTTGGAGACATTTTGGAAGTATTTAAATAAGTTAGTATTAATATTCCATTCATAGATGTCATCCGATAAGTGCCCTCTTATGGTATGTTTTTAAAGGACTTAATAATTGTAAAGAGAAAGAAAAATGTTTCTAAGAAAGCATTTTTGACAGAGCAACTTAGCTTCGTTATTCAATGTAAGTACATATCAAGTATAAGGACCTTGGTTGTCCTAAACTTGCTTGTACAATAGGTAACTATCATATTGAGCGAGCTCTACTAGACCTAGGGGCAAGTGTCAACTTATTGCCGTAGTCTGTCTATTTACAGTTAGGTTTGGAGGAGCTAAAGACCACATCGGCGACATTTCCACTGGCAGATCAATTAAAATTCCTAGAGCTATCATTGACGATGTTTTAATTCAGGTTGACAAATTTTATTTTCCAGTGGACTTCATTGCCCTAAATAATTAACCTATTCACAAATCTAATGGGCAAATTCTTGTTATTCTAGGGCATCCTTTCTTCGCCACCTCTAACGAGCTACTCAATTGTAGGAGTGGCGTTATGAAGATTTCCTTTGGTAATATGACATATTAGTCGAATTTTTAATCTCAGCTATAGATTGGCCAATTATTTGCATAAATGCCTTCAATGTATCTTCTAAGGATGAATTTTGTTGTCGTGGTGCAACACGTTGAAAGTTGGATTGTGAAACAATGGGTTAATTAGTGTAAGTTTGGTTGAAATTAGGTTGAAAATGGGGAGGCTCTAAATGCACCCTAAGAATTAGCTTGGATAGCCCATTACTTTAAACACCCCAATAATAAATTTGAAATTTTATTTATTTGTTTGGACACCCCAAATAATACCTATCCTAACCCTAAAACCCCTAAAACCCAATACAAATCTACTTTGTACACCCATTACCCATAAATAGAGGAACAAAATTAGACGAGAATTTCAAGCGACGAAGAGGGTTCATCCTACATGAAGAGGGATTCTAAGCGATGAAGGTCTTATCCTACTCTACATCCACTGGTGGCTACCGATTTCCAAATACTCAGTGTAGAACACAAGAAAATCGGTTCCAGTTGTTTCATATGGATTCTTAGTGTCAAACAAAATATATTTGCTCGGATACTTAATTCCAAACATATAAAGTTTGTTCAAATACTCAGTGCCGAACAAAATATATTCGTCCGGATACTTAATTCCAAACATGTGAAGTTTGTTCTGATACTTAGTGTTGAACAGAAGAAAATTGGTTCTAGTTGTTTCATGTGGATACTCAGTGCCTAACAAAATATATTTGTTCAGATACTTAATTCCAAACATATGGAGTTTGTTCAGATACTTAGTTCCAAGTGAATTCAAAAAACCAAACTACAAAAAACGATGAATGTTACGCCCTAAACAAAATAGACATACTACTTCATCAAATCATCCTTTAAACATGCAGAATCATAACTTCTTGTGTAATTATCTAACATGCATACATGCTATTCTTTTTACTTAAACATAATTTAACTTCTTGTTACATTACATTTCTTGATTTTATAACCTGAAACCAATGGACATAATCGAGTCAAATCATTTTTCAGTTTTATCGAAGATAATGCCTTAAAGGTTACAAATTTCCAAGGCCTTGCCTGGATTACAAGTAAATGCTTTTCTAACCGACACAAACATAACTCTTGGCTTATCAAAAATAGAACAACAAAAGATAAGAGCCTCGTGCTCTCAAAACTATTCTCCACCCCACTACTTTGGCGGGTTCACAACAACTTTTCCTACAACAAAATCCACTAAGGGTGAGCACAAACCCCAGTAGAGGATTTTTAACAATTATAAACATTTTATACAGTCTCATGAGATGGATGCACATGCCATGCCATGCTAAAAAAGACTAGTCAAAAATATAATTGATCCAATAATATCCAAATATCAACAAAGAGTAGTAAATACGACTTAGGCAAATCCCCAACGCTAGTGTCTGCAAGTAGGCTTATCAAGTACTACCAAATCCTGCCTTATCGGATTCTAACTAGAGGGCTTAGGCACCTGCATGTGCGTATTTTTGGTCTTACACTAAGGACACTCAGGCTAACTTAATTCTCAAACTACACTCCGTAACAGGATTTCCAAACGTATTTACCTCAAAATGGTTCATCAATAACATTTGTTCTACAAAACATGTCCATTTCAAAAGTGATAAGAACAATGCTAGTTCAAAAGAAAACAATGAATATGAAATGAAATGCCAATGCAATATATGTTTGTATGAATGCTTTGGATTTTCTCAAAATTTCTCATTACTTTCTCATTTCATTTACACAATCTTCCATTATGATCAAGTCTCACATATCTACTCAATATATATACAATATATATTCCAAGAAATATATCATCAAATACGTTTCTTTTCTCTTTAAATTAAAGAAATATTAGCATGAAATCATTATTTCAAATTTTCATCTTTGTAAGATAAATATAACAACATGCAATTCACTATTTTCTCGGTATCAACTCCTTTCTTGCAAGGGGTTTCAACAATAAGGTTAAATGTATCAATTTCCTTATCATCTCTCAAATGGATTTCAACAATTCATGATTTCACAAAAATCTAAACATCTTCCCCAATATCTAGGTTTTTCACAAAAGAAAAAAAAAAAGGTTTCTTTTTGAAAAATTTAACACATTTGGAACCCCAACTATCACATTACTCATATTTGGTTTTACAACACAACATTTTCCTCAACTTCCTCAAGTCTAGAGTTTTCATAAAATTAGGACTTCCTCATCCTTGAAAGATTTTTGCTCATGAAACCCCCAAAACATACTCATAGTTAATAATTTAAAAGATTTGGTAAAAGATTTTAGAAAAAATCCCTTTTTGAACAAAACACAATCTCATGAAATGGAACCCTACATCAATACACTTCAACAACATCAAAATAACCATCGACTTGCAAAAAAGTATATATAACTCAAAAAAAAAAAAAAAAAAAAAAAATCCCTAGCTCAAAGCAAGAAGAGGAGAAGAAGCAAGATTCAAGAAGAACTCTTCATGAAATCAAAATCCAATTGGTGGGAATTACGATCTCTAAGTGGCATTCACATTTTGCAAGGGATCTAAGCTTGATTCTTGGTGGAAGAGAGATTTCTAGAGAGAGAAATTAGGGTTTTTCAAAGCTTAGGAGAGGAGAAAGAAAGAGGAAAAGAAAAAGTGAAAGAAAAGATCAAAAAGGTAACTTTTAAGTTGCTGATTTCGCACAAACCCCTCAAGCGTTGAACTCAAACTCTCAGCATTTTTGTCTACATAGAAAAATACTAAATGCCCCCTCCTCACTACTTGAACGGTAAACCAACCGCTCAAGCGGTTACCCTAGACATAGTTAGTCACACAAGCTCAGCTCTGTAGACACCCCATTTTTGACCGTCCTCAAGACTTGGACGTCATCGTTTGAACACCCGATGATTATCCTTGTTTGTGTTTGTTTTGAGTTCCCGAAGGACTCGGCTGCGCGCTGTGCCTTGAGATCTCTCAACTTGACTGTTTTGTGCTTGGTCGTGGACCAAGGACTTGTGTTTTGTGCTTCTAAGGGTAGGAGGTGGCTTTTCAGCCATCCCTTAAACCCACCGGCCGTGGCATGAGGCCACCGGCCTTTCTTTCTCTCTACCGACCATTTGTTTGGCCGGTCGGCCATTTAGTTGGGCGATGGTCTCCTTCTCTGGCCGGTGGCCCCTTTTTGCCTTTTTCAGGCATTGTGCATGCCAGTTGTGCCAGCTGGAGTGCACGGACTTGTCCTCCATACACATATATGGAGGAATTGCACCCTTTGCACCTTTTTGCTCAAGCTTCTTAGAGAAGCTTGCACCCTTTGCTCAAGCTTCTTGAGGAAGCTTGACCCTTTGTCTTAGCTTCCTCAAGAAGCTCAGACCCTTTGCCTTAGCTTCTCTTAGAAGCTTGACCCCCTTTGACCCTTTTGTTTAGCTTCCTTTAGAAGCTTAACACTTTGCCTTCCTCTATATAAAGAGACCTTCCCTCTCCTTTGAAGGGGTTCAGCAAAACCAGAGATAATACATATATATCTGATATATAAACCACTCTCTCTCTATATCTCCCTCTCTCTCTTCATTTGTGTGTGTTTGAGAATTCAAAAGTGTGTTTTGTTCTTAGTTTTTCACTAGGGCACATAGTATTACACCATACTTCGGTTCTTGAGGTGTTGAGAGATTGTTCTTGGAGGTTTTGGGTTGGTTTTGATCAGAAAAAGAGGCTGGACTTGCTGTTTTTCAAGTGTTCTTCAAGGGTGAGTATAGTTGCTTTATATTCCCCATTCTTGCACTAGTTTTTAACCTATATTGCATACTGATTTAAGCTTTGTGTATAACTGAAAAAAGTCTTGTATTTGCATGCTTAAGATCTTTCATTAAGGCCTCTTTTGTGTTTGGGGTTGACCTCCCCCTCTTAGGCCTTTTTTGGCCCCTTTTGTGCCTTCTTTGTTGAGCTTTGGAATCTTTTGTGTATTGGCCTTCTCACCACTGAAATCCAGTGGATTTTCAGTGGTGAAGAAGAGGTTTTGAGGTCTTGCATAGGGGAGGGACACCCCTATCCCTTAGTCTCTCTTTTGCTTATGTTTTTGGCTCACAAGGGTAGCATGCATGCTTAGTTGTTTTTGGTTCCATTTCAGAGGTTTTTGGATGTTATTTGGTCATATTATATCACTGTTTTTGGTCGGATTAATGGTCCATTTCATGCATCATATGCTTGCCTTATAATCCCATGTTTTGGCCTAAAATATACTATATTGTAGCATGTCATTTTAGCATGAATTTGGTTTGGTTCTAAGAAGGCACTACAACAAAAAACACTTTTGGCGACATTTTTTAGCAACCAAACTGAAATTAGTCGCCAATTTTATGTAATTGGCGACAATTTAATTGTTTGTTGCCAAAAATTACACTATTGGCGACGAGTTAAGATTTTTCGTCGCTAAAAGGTTTGGCGCCAAATTAATTTTTTGGGCGGGAGCGCCAAAAAAAATTTCGCGACGAAATTAACATATAGCGACGAAATTTCGGTCGCCGATTGTAAAGTTTTGGCGACAGAAATGAAATAGTCGCGGAAAAGATGAACGGTACTTATGGCGACCGAAGGATTTTTGTCGCCAATAACTTAGCAAACAAAACTACGTCGTTTTGTATTTTTCAATTTTTTTTTTTTTTTTTTTTAAAAAGACTGGACCGACCCTTTTTGAATAAACAAATAAGCCCTAACTCTCCCTCTCCCTCTCCCTCTCACTCTCACTCTCTCCACAGCCTCAAGCGGCGCAAAACAGAGGTATGTCTCCCTCTCCCTCTCACTCTCTCACACTGCCTCCTCCTCCTCCTTTTCGTCTTCGTCTCTCTTCCTCTCGCTCTCTCTCGCCACTGATTGATTTCCATCGACGGCATTTATTTCTCTCTCTCTCTGATATTTCCTCCTCCTCCTCCTCCTTTTCGTCTTCGTCTCTCTTCCTCTCGCTCTCTCTCGCCACCGATTGATTTCCACCGACGGCATTTACTTCTCTCTCTCTCTGATATTTGAAAACATATATATATGAGTATGATAAATATATGATAGAGTATATGATAAATATATGATAGATTGTTGTCCTAAAATCTGTCTTCAAGGATTTATATATATATGAGTATATGATAGATTGTAGTCCTAAAATCTGTCTTGAACGATTTAGGACAAATTTATTAAAATCTGTCTTTTAAATTTTTTTCCCCCTTTTATTGGAATATGTTGCTCTTTTAAATTTTTAACTAAATGCACTTTTATCAACAATGAATTTGAAACTGATTGATTTTTCTTCAAGCATGGAGTGATCTTGTGAGTGAACCCATTGTATTGTTTGTACCAGAATTATCCTATTTATGTATGCTGTAATTGTTTATTATTCTTCTCATTTTACTCTCCTAGGCTTATTAGCATGCCAATCTGCCAACCCATGCCTGAGAGTTTGCCCCCTACATAAAAATTTTGTATTTTAACAGGAAAGGCAAGAATATATTTAGATTTTTTGAACTTTGGATGTATGTTATAAGTATAGCAGAGTATTTTTACTGATAATCAGTGTAGTTAGTCTCAGCTTCATTATTTTGGTTAAAGGAGATTGATTGATTACAGATTTTGCTGTCTAAGATCATTTCTGTGTTGCAGAGAATTGAATATTTATCATTTTCACATCATGCTTAGCGGGCTGAGATGGGACAATTTATTTTTTCTGTATTCAATACATTACTTTTTTCTCTTGTTCCCTTGGTGTATGCACACGTCTTACTCTTATTATTGACCTGCATTTGCACCATCTCACTTTATTCTGCACCTAGAGTGATAGGGCAATACTTTTCCTGCAGTTGAACTGTTCAAATGTTGAATCATTATCATTTGCTCTGTTATTAGAATCGCACAATTTGCATTCAAATCATACGATTCAATACGATTCATTGGAAAATTGATACAAATAGCAAATAGCTATGAATTGTGGATGAATTGGTGAATCGTGAATCAATCAATTCACTTTTTATTCGCTGAATCTGATTTTTGGGTTTATTTATTGCTAGAAAACGACCCTGTTAAACAACCTTTTTGAGGTCTGTAGGGTTATATTCCATTCGTTATCTTCCTTTCATAGACTCAAACCATAGAAAAACATATTCTCTCTACAATATTTTTGGCTTACATTTTAACTTCATCCAAGTGTTTGCGTTTACAAAAAGAATCTTTTGAAGGCATTTTTGAGAATTTTGTGAGAATTTGGGTAGTTTACCCCTTTGAGGTGAGCTTCTTTATTACTTGTGATTTTTTTTTTTGTTATTGAGTTATTGTTGCTTGGCAATTGAGAGTTTGGGTTTGTTTTGTTTTCTTTTGATTTGTTAAGAATTGTTGATAAGAAAAACTTGAAAGGAAAAAAGGTAAGGTGCTGATTTTTCATGGGACTATTGTGTCCATGTTTCTTAATTTATGATGAATCTTGGATTCTGGCTTACTTCTAATCCATGTATGTATGTACATCGTACGTGTATGATGTGAATCAGCATAAATCATGTCATAACCGACGACATGATCATCATTCAAAACAACATTTTCATTGATTCAAGTTTAAAATTTTCATATATATAACATATCTTTAATATCTAAATGCACAATAATTTTATACTATGTAAATTAGAAATTATGACTGAATCTTTAGGATGTACGATTCGATTCACAATTCGGAAAAGACAATTTCGATTCACGATTCGACGACTATGATAATTTGTATATTTGCATGTATATTTATTTCCTTGTTTGGGATATTTTAGTGATTTCATTCAATATATTCAATTAAGAGAACAAAAGTGTGGTATGCCATTACTTGACCTCCACATTGGGGGATAGGAGTCAGACATTCAAGTTAATGACATTTTAACTTTAGTTCACTTAGAATATGTACATCTGGGGTGAAACCAACAAATGAAACAATTGTATATCAATTATATCTACTCAATTAGCATAGTTCATTTTCCTAAACCTACAATTGCTCAGTTCTTTATTCACAAATACAACTTTGCTCATGCATTGGTTATGTATTTATTTTTTTTAAGTGATTGTGAATATTATTTCCAAAACAACAAAATATTGTGATTTAGATTATTGCCACGGAACAAAGTTTATCACTCTCTTTCTAAAGGAAAATGCTAATAACATTGATAAATGTATAAAAATATATTAAAAAATATTTTGAGATTTATTGAAATTGTCATTTTGTATCTCTTAATGATAGCCTATTAAACTATCATTAATATAAACATATTAAAATTTATTATTGATTAAAGTGACTCTAGTTATAGGGCATGAATAATTCTGTGACTAAGGGTCACTCTTGGTATCCAATATTAAAAATTAAAGATTATCAGAAGCAAACAATCATATCCCTTAGACAACACAAAACACAAGTATATATTCACATTTTCTAGGGTTGCAGATGCATATGTGGGGGCATGGATATTTTGATGAATATGGGTATGTCAAGTGGAACCTCACATCTTTTTCTGTAAGATTTGTCTATTGATTAGGACCTAGAAATTGAGAATCCTGTGGAAGGTCATAATTCTTTTGTTGCAAGATTTGTTCACGGATTAAGACTTAGTTTCTAAAAGTCATGGTTTTACCATCTGTTAACAGTTTTCTTCTTTGAGAATCCCATGGAAGGTCATAATTCATTTGTTGCAAGATTTGTTCACGGATTAGGACTTAGTTTCTAAAAGTCATGGTGTGCTATCATGTTGAATTCTTATATTATAGATGATGTTACAAGCTTACTGTCCATTTCATTATTTTAAGATAGCTAATTGATATTGAATTTATCGAAATTCGAGACTGGTATAGAATGTGATTTACTTGGATAGGGAATTTTTGTTCGAAATTCGGGTGCTTTCCGTGTGATATATTATCTGTATTTTGATGATTTTGGAGTTAATGCATATTTTTCAGGACTATTAACACTTCTCAAGTAGGATACTTTCAGGGATTGTAGGAGCAGGAGTTGCTGGGGTTGTTCTTGTTGCTGGGCTTACTTTTGTAACCTTGTCTATAAGCAAGCGGAATACTTCAAGTGAGTAGGTTTTTTTGTTTTTTTTATTTGAAACTGATTAAAGTTTGAAGGCTGTGGATTTTGATTTCAAAAAAGTTTGTTTTTAGATTTTCGTTGTCTGCGTTAATCTTGGTTGTTAATCTACTCTGTGGTTTAACAACCCTTAACTATAGAGATACTCTTTTCCATAGTGTCTATTTGTGCTCACCAGTTTTCCTCTATATGTATGAATACCCATATCTGTATCTGCAGGACCAGGAGAAATGGAGCCCTTGACAACACAGCAGGAAGTGTTGTTGGACTCTGATGACCAAAATGATAGTTGTACAGGATGAGGAGAGCAAGGATACAATGAAGGAAGACAGTTGTCTTAGCAAGACAGGTATAGATAATGATTCTTCTTTGTCTATAGAAAATAACGAAGCAACTGATGAAAATAGACAAAGTGGTTCCGATGTGGGGTACACATTCAATAGTGGTGATGGCATTACCAAACGGCTTAAAAGGCCCGTTCGGGGGCCGAAATTTCGAAATGACCACTGAAATCACCGAAACTTGGCACGGACAGCCTTTTGAAGCCTAAGTAGACTTGTAGGAACAAACAGGACCTTTATTGGATCTCCGGTTAGAAAATTAGAAGGAAAATTGTAAAACACAAGACTAAAAAGGCCCGTTCGGGGGCCGAAATTGCGAAATGACCACCGAAACTACTGAAACTTGGCACGGCCAGCTTATTCAAGCCTAAATAGACTTGTAGGAACAAATGAGACCTCAATTGGATCCCTGGTTAGAAAATTAGAAGGAAAATTGTAAAACATAAGACTTAAAAGTCCCGTTCGGGGGCTGAAATTGCGAAATGACCACCGAAACCACCAAAACTTAGCACAGACAGTTTGTTCAAACCTAAATAGACTTGTAGGAACAAATAGGACCTCGATTGGATTTCCGGTTAGAAAATTACCAAAAAAAATGTAAAACACAAGACTTAAAATGCCCGTTCGAGGGCCGAAATTTCGAAACCACCGAAACGACTACCGAAACCACCGAAACTTGGCACAGACAGCCTTTTCAAGCCTAAATAGACTTGTAGGAACAAACGGGACCTCTATTGGATCTCTTATTAGAAAATTAGAAGGAAAATTGTAAAACACAAGACTTAAAAGGCCCGTTCGGGGGCTGAAATTGCAAAAGGACCGCCGAAACCACCAAAACTCGGCACGGACAGCTTGTTCAAACTTAAATAGACTTGTAGGAACAAACGAGACCTCGATTGGATTTCCGGTTAGAAAATTACAAGAAAAAATGTAAAACACGACTTAAAAAGCCCGTTCGGGGGTCGAAATTGCAAAATGACCACTGAAACCACCGAAACTTGGCACGGGCAACTTGTTCAAGCCTAAATAAACTTGTATGAGCAAACAACACTCGATTGGACTGCTTGTTACAAAATTAAAATCAAAATTGTGAAATTCATATCGATGTTTTTTTTTTTTTTTGTCAATCTAATATTGTTTTTTCTTTTTTCATGTGACAGATTGGCAATGGTGGAAAACAGTTCGGGCTGCATTAAAAGATTTGATTGTGTTTTTGAAATATTTTGACATAGGATTTTGGTAAATGATTTATGGATTAAATGTTTAGCATCAAAATATTTAGTTTTGTGTTTTTGAAAGTATTGACATAGGATTTGGTAATGTATTTATGGGTTTGATGTTAGTAGTTTGTAAGTACTTTGGTATGCATGTTTTAGATTGTCAGAGAATTGTAATTATGTTTATTGGGATTTTTCATAGCTATTAATTTTGAATTAGTATGAATGTTTTGCACAGGTGTATTATTATTTACATTACATTTGTGTATATATTGTGCACAGGAAAACAGGTGTTTTGGATTATTTTGAACAGAAATTATTAAAATCAAAATTTGTGTAGTGAATTTTTAGTGACAGGTGGTGTTTTTGTCGCTGTTAATATATTTAGCGACAACATATTGTTTTTGTCGCTAAAAGTTAGTGGTTATTCTAAGAACTTTTAGCAACCAAAACTTACTCGTCGCTAAAAACGTGATTTTTAGCGACGAAATTAATTTTGTCGTTAAATAGTACTTTCGGCGACGCATTTATTTGTCGCTAAAACTACATAGCCTATCCAAATTTTAACCTTTTAGCAACAAATTGTAATTTTACAGCGACAAAATATATGATTTTTGGCGACAATTTTGCTTGTCGCTAAATGTTTACATGCGGTGACAATTTCTGATTTCGTCGCCAATACTTTTAGTGACAGGGCTTTGGCAACAAAGTGTATACTTTGTCGCCGATTCTTTTGGCGACAAAATTTGTACTTTTGGCGACAAATTTTTGAGTCGCCAAATGTGTTTTTTGTTGTAGTGAGGTTTTAGCACTATTTTGTCATGCTTAAGGTCTATCTTGGGTCTTTGGAGTCATGCTTGCCATGCCTTATATAGCCTCTTTGCATTGTGGCTTATGAGCCTTGAGTGTGTGAGTCATTGTCTTGCATTACCTAGGCTATTTCAGTGATTTGGAATCACTCATTATGCCATTTTAGTCCTTGTTTTGTGCTCACATGCTTCCATTTGTTACCCTTTCAATGCCTTGAAGAGATGTGGTCTTATGCTCCATGTTTGGGGCTTTTATGCATGCCAATGTGTTTGAGGCTTTGGGCTGCCATATCAGAGGTTTTTGGGGCTCATTTTTGCATGATAAAACTCTGTTTCGCATTGAAAAATCCATGCCATGTTTGCTTGGGTTAGGTATTGAGTAAGGCTTTCGTTGTGGCCTTAAATGTCTTTTATTTCGCATCCATTCCCTAGCATGTTTTGGCACCATCCTTCGCATGCTTTTCAAAGTTTAACATGAGTGCTTAATGTCCATTTTTGTCACCTTTGAGTGTTCTTGAGAGTTGCCTTTCATGCATTAGTCTTAGGCCCTTCGGTTGGCATGTTTATTTTACACGATTGGCACCATTATTTTAGTATTCTTGGCCACTGTTTTGGGATGGGCTGAGGCCTCCCATTTTAGTCTAAGTCCACCATTGCATGTTTTGACGTGTTGCATTACTTTGGTTTCATGCTTGCATTGTATCATCTTTGCACATTTGCATGTCGTTTAGCTAGTTGCATTTCATATCCTAGCTTGCATGATAGGTTGCATTGTATTGTATCTTGCATGTTTGCCATGTTGCATTTGGCATGCCTTGTTAACTTAACTTCATGTTGCATATTTGACCCATTTTGCATGCTTGAGCCACATTGCATACTTGCATTACGTTTTGCTTGGTTTGGGGTGTCAAACCAAGTATGAGGAATGAGGGGCGTTCGTACTCAAAGTGACGTAACGCGCCTCAACCCTCGGTCACCGATGCCCTTGATCTCAACATGATAGGGCGTAGGGCACTCATTTGTTTGTTGCATACATTTACATTGATTTGCAAGCTTGGTGCCTTTGGCCATCAT
Organism: Camellia granthamiana; assembly: GCA_036172215.1. Classification (NCBI taxonomy): domain Eukaryota; kingdom Viridiplantae; phylum Streptophyta; class Magnoliopsida; order Ericales; family Theaceae; genus Camellia; species Camellia granthamiana. The sequence goes on from JAXFYN010000197.1 coordinate 66,710, forward strand.
GCATCAAAATGCGTGATTGGTAGCCCGAGGACCAAGGGTCAAACTCCCTTGAGTCCATAGCATGATTGGGAGAGTGACCATGCACACATTGCTTTGAAATTCCCATGCCATGCACTGTCTGTCCTCTGCTGCTGTCAAAACAGGGTTCTGCAAGAAGGAATGGCCGGCCGGCCATTTACAATGCCGACCGGCTACCAAAGTCTAGCCGGTGGTTCAATTTTTTGGCCGATGGCCACATTCTTATAGCCGGTAATGCCCTATCATGGCCGGTGGCATCCCACAACACTAAGGGGGTTATTCAGAAGGGTCCTGGAAACTTTCATAATTTTTTAGAGGAGTAAGGCAATGTAAACAGATGCAACAGTGGCATGGTATCGGGTTTCCGAGCAAGGCGAGTCAAGCATGCATCATCCACGCATTCCGAGGCAGAGCTGCGGCGGTCTCTTTAATTTCATATTTAGGCTATTTTTGTAATTAATTTGTTAATTAATTAGAAGTTTTGTAATAATTAATTAGCTAGGATAGTTGATTCATTATTCGGCCTGTATTATTCTTTCGGTCCCTCCGAGCGAGGGCAAGTTTGTAATAAGTGTGCGTGCGTGTGATGCATGTCTTCCAATCCCCACTTCTTTCTCCCTTTTACTTACCTGCTTTTGTTGGTTAGTATTAGGGCATATTTAATTTAGCATCCTTGTGCAATGCATGCGTGCATCCATTCATTTGTATTGCATGCACCGGGCTCGGCGCATCATGCTAACCGCATAGTATTTCAAATCTAACTTGAATACGTGCTATTTGTTGCATTCCACATGCCATCCTAGGATTAGCCGAGCCTATTCTAGTTGCATTTTGTATGCGATGCATTAGCCACTTAACATGGACTTGGATCATACATTGATTGCTAACTAGTTTCTGTTTTGGCTCGGAGTACTCGATAAGCGTTTATGCTTTAGCATCCTTGCATGTGTGTGAGTGACTGCGATGATAATATGCTTACCATTAGGCTATGTGCTTATGTGATATAACTGCCTGAATACTTGCGGGTGAAGGTTGGATTGTTTGAGTTGGAATGACTCATTGAAATCCGTGTTTTAGCCTACTCACGAGTAGCAAATTTCAAACCATTTTGCAAACGAGCGGATATGCAATGCTCTGTTCCAAATTAGGCGATCTAGACTATGCTTGTGTGTTGTGCACATCACATAGTAAATTCTAGCTAATTAACCGGAATAAGAATGCATATGTTTTCAAAACAAGATATCATGGTTAGTAGAGGCCGATCTTTGATCGGGCGAGCGAGGGTGCTCATAGCTGACGTTCCCCAATCGTACCCAAGTTCCCGAGCCGAGGCAACTTTGGTGATGACGGACACGTGGCCTTAGGCAAACGAGTCAGGGTTTCCTAAATTCTCCCAAAATAAAATATTTAGGTGGCGACTCTGTATCTGGCAAAACAGTCCATGTTTGGCACTTTTTTCAAAAAAATCTGTTTTCAAAAACGATTTGTCGGATTTGGACTCTTTGATGATTCATCGGTCTTGCATTGCACTCTGCGAGATTAGATACAGGACCATGACATTGAGTCCTGAATTGTAGTGAGCCCAATGAACAAAACGGGAATTCATCCTCCCGGGACGTTCGGGGACGTCTACAAGCTCCTAGGGCACTCCCATCATATCAACCTTATTCCTATATGTAACAATTTAAGTAAATGCTTTTATTTAGCCTCTTACATTTCTATTTCATATATTTAAATTTACAATGTAAATAAGGAAATACCCCCTATTTTGATTCAAAGAAAATACAAAAAGAACAAAATCCAATTAAAAGAAGTGGTTCTCCTTGTTCTAGTATAAAAATAATTTTTTGACTGAAATTTTGAAATTTGACGCTGAAGCAAAGTGATTAGTACCTCATAAAAAAAATCTCATAAAATCAATTTAGATTATTTAATATATAAGAAACAATTTCTGCCAAAAATTATTTCTAAAATTGTAAGTTTTGAAAAATCCAATTTTTACCCTTAGAAAATTTTCAGGCTAAACCAAATATATTTTTTTTTTTTACAGAAAACCTTTGTAATACAACCATCTTTATATGAAAAGAGTAAGGGTCAGATCTCAAACCGAGCCATTACAATGGACAAACCACTCAAAACAGTCAAAGTCACTCAGGACGACCACATGTCCCAACCAAAAATAAAAAGGTCAGGTTTTCTGACTTGGACCACTACAATGAACAACAATTAAAAGCTACTTTCTCTATAGAAAATAGTTTGGAAACATCTTTATTGTCCATTGTTGATTTCAATATGAAATAGAATGAAAGAATGATGAATTAAAGCAAACATGGATGGTTAGGGTTGGGCATGGAGATCAAAGTGATAAAAGTAGGAGGAGAAGAGAAAAAAGAAATATTGATGCTGATGATTAGTGGGGTGTCCAAAACACTTTTATTTATACTTTTTTCAATGTCAAATATTTTTGGTCATTTTAAATAGGGACTTTATAGTAATAAAAAAATATAATTAAATTGGGGTATCTAACCTAATTTTTGGGGTGCAAATAGAAGCTCCCTTGAAAATGACATGTTTGATTAAAAGGGCGAAAATTAGGTGGAACTTGATTAGGGTAATTAATGCTAGAGAAATAAAATAAATGACTAAATATCTCATATGGTGTGGGGTCCACACCCATGAGAAACATTTGGTTATTTATTTGATAAAAAATTTGAGACCTATAACATTTTTCACTTGGTTATGAGATTGCAGTGGTTGTCCACCTATATTAGGATAAGTTTGATTTTGTTGCCACGAAAAGTTAGGGTGGTTTCGCTTATTGGGATTCTATGCTGCTAAAAATGGATTACCCAATGGTTTTCCAAAGTTATTCAATACGTTTACTTGCTCAATATAGCATTCCAGATAACCGACCATAGATGGACACATCTCTGTAGAGTGCGTTGGACTTGTACAGAGAGAGCATACATTATTTTGCACTTGGTTGATTGTATTGCTTTTCAACTGTAGCGTTATTGACTCTAATTTCTTGGTGATAGTGTCTAATTGTTTCTTTGTCTCAACATCCTGCCTAACTTCATAAATGCCACTTCATTTTGGTTGGATGAGAGATCTCACCGACTGTAAAAATCCCATTGTTGAGAACTTTCAGATAAGTCCTCAGGAAATTAATATGTTTCATCATCTGTAAGGCTTAGAAAGCCACTACTATTCATGGGTTTGTGTCAAACCATCATAAAAATATTGAACAAGTCTCAAAACCTCAAATTCATGGCGGGGGCATTTTAGAGTTAGGTCCTTAAATCTCTCCCAACTCTCGTAAAATTTCTCATTCTCCTCTTCACAGAAGTTTGAGATTTGTCTTCTAAGAGCATTAGTTTTGGACGTGGGAAAGAATTTAGACAAAAATTTAGAGACTAAGGTCTCCCAAGTAGTAATAGACCTAAATGCAAGAGAGTTAAGCCAAAATTTCGCTTTATTTTTCAGGGATAAAGGAAATAGACGTAGACGAACAGACTCATCAGTGAAATTTTGAAACTTGAAGGTTGCACAAATTTTTAGAAAATTCTTTACGTGCATGTAAGGATTTTTTTGGTCAATTTCATGAAAAAGGGAAGAAGTTTCAAGATTTGTGGTCTCAACTCAAAGTGTGCTGCAGCGGTCATATGTAATACTATACAAGATGGAGGATTCGTAGTTATGGATGAAAATAAATCTTTTAGAGCTTTAGGCTCATTAGCATTTTCAATACTATCTCTCATTTTTAATAAATTATTTTGCAATTATGTTTTCTTCCTTAACCTTCGTTTAAGAGTTTTTTCAATTTCCAGATCAAAAGGTGTTAATTCCAAAATTTTCGACCTACAACAAAGCGTATATCAAACACTTAACGCAAATTTTATTTTTTAATAATTATGATTTATATTTAAATTTAAAAAAATTCAACACTGGCAGATCTAATAATAATACTAGTAATAATAAAAAGAATAATAAATAACTAAATAACTGTTTCAAAAAATTTATTTATTTTTATTATTATTTTTAAATTCTATAGTTATCTAAAATATTGAATCTTAACTTATAACTAGTAGAAGGGTACTTTCAATTCATTTTAATCAACTTTCTTATATAAGTTCCTGGTAACGGTGCCAAAAACTTGATGTGTCAATTTTAATTAGCGAAATCTTTGGTGCCTCGAATTGAGTTGTCTCGAATGGCTCAAATTTGTGTTCACCGGTCGACCGACCGGATGACCATCTGGACGACCGAGTGAAATACTTGTCTACTGTGATTGTCAATTTGTTGACCGCGGCTGTCATCCGTTTTGTTAGATGACCGGCTGGACGACCGACAAAATAAAATTTGAGCCATTCGAGACAAGCTCAAATTTGAGGTACTTAGCATTGCTCTTTTAATTATACTCGCAAGTGCACCAACCGTACAATAGTGTAGTTTAATGAGTGCGAGATCAATCCCACATGGACTTATGATTTTTAGAATCCTAATCAATTTCAAAGTTAAATAGGCCCTAATCTAGTGAACAAATTTTTGAGCGATTGAAATTAAATCTAAAGATGCAATAAATAAACAAGAAAATAATTGACTACAATAATAAGTTAATCAAATGAATAAAACTCCATACTCAAAGCACACGTCACTATAGGAAAAATGGGTTTTAACAGCGTTTTTTTCAATGGCATTTTTTTAAATATCGTTTTTTTTAATTTTTAACAACATTTTATAACTGTCACATATTTTTTAACTAAAATGGCACTGTTTTATAATTGAAGGCGTTTGAAAACGCCTCCAAATATAGGAATATGCGCTTCCTCTATCCTTTTTTCTGAAACCCTTGTTTTGAATTGGATCCCTTTCTCTCTCTCAACCTTTATACGCACACATCCCTACTAGATGTTGTCAACGAGAACCACATCTACACTGAAGCTCCATCTGCACTGGTGATTTCGAAGACTTAGAGTGATTTCAAAGCTCCATTGCCCCAACCATCTGCACCGACGAGGTAGCAAGCTCCACCGTCTCTATCTCTCTCTCTTTAGATCTATGAAATCAATGTTTTAAGGCATTCTTACTTAATCCTCATTTGCAGAGATTCAGAGATTTAGTGATTTCAGAGCGATTTCGATTTCGAAGCTCCATTGCCACTGCCATCTACACTGGCGATTTTGATTTCACTAAGGTTAGTTCCACAGTTTCTCTCTCTCTCTCTCTCTCTCTCTCTCAAATTATTTCAAATTTTTTGTGGGTTGTCTTCTAATGATCTGAATCTTGTTTTTATTTTTTTCATAGTCAAGTTCAAGCTCCTTCCCCTGTCCAAGCCCAAGACGCTAAGAAGAAAGGTTGTACGTTGTTTGATTTCACTTCTGAATTCGAATTTAATTTAATTTTTTTTGTCATGTTTAGTTTTAAGTGTTTTGTGGTGCAATACAATTGCATTGGTGGTGTTTGTGGCACTACATCTTGTATTCTGGTAATTCTTCCATTTCAAGGATCCATAAGTCTATATTGTATGTGTAATTTTCTATTTAGGTTATCATGTTTTCGACTCTAGGATATTGGTAGCTTCTTGGTCTTGCTCTACGCAGGTGTTTTCTTCTTTTCTCTCCTACTGATCATGCTCCTTGCACAAGGATATCCCATGCACCAGAATTTTTTAGTTTTCATGTTTATCGAATTAGAACTTAACTTAGATGGTGTTTGGTGCCAGCTTTCCCCCCTTTTTTTTTACAGCAAAAAATCCTCAAAAAACCACAAAAAAAAGCTTAAAAGCCTACACCAAACACTTCACTCTTTTTGTGTGGGCTACTCTATATTCTAGTTATTTTGAAAAATGTGGGTTTGATTTATCAAGGACCTTTGGCCTCGTTTGTTTTCAGATGTAGAATGGAGGGGATTAATAATGAGGAGATTAATAGTGAGGGAATTGATAGTGAGGGGATTAAGTAAAATTGTGTTTGTTTTGATGATAGTTGTTAGTGTAGGGATTGTTAAATTATTTTTATATAAAACAAATATAAAATAATAAAACAAATAAAAAAATACAAAAAATTAAACAATAATGTTTTAAAAAAAATGCCCAACATGTAAAAAATTTAAAAAAAAAAAATTTCAGAAAAAAATAAAACAAATAAAATAATGATTTTTACTTAACAAAAAATAAAAAATATTAAATATTAATGTTCAAAAAAAAAATGCCCGACATGTAAAAAATAAAATAAAAAATAAATAAAAATAAAAAATTTCTAGTCTGCCGGACTATTTTTCTAATACTAAGTCCTGGAGGCCCATCTGAATCCCCTTGAGGAGGCTCATCCTAATCCAGATCTCACTATTAATCCCCTCCCCATCTCTCAAAACAAACACAATATTAGTGAATCTTACCTCACTACTAATCCCAATCCCCCCTATAACTCTCCAAACAAATGGGCATATAAATACAACATACAGAATGCTTTATAAAATTCTGTGTGCACAATAGTTACGTTGCTAAATATTATTGATTTCATCATTTTTTACACTATCACCGTAAAAAATTAAGATTTTAGAAACTAAAATTTAGGGATAAAATTATTTTTTAGGGACCAAATATTTTTGTTGTGAAAAGTATCGTCATGATATTTTTAGCAACAAAAATTGGACATTAGTGATGAATTATTATCATTTTGGGACAAAATTTTTTGTTTCAAAAAATAAACCATTTTGAGATTAAATTATTTTGTCCTTAAAAATCTATTTATTAGCGATTTTTTAAAATTTTGTCGCTAAAAGTCTTGTTTTTGATTTTCCGGAACGGTCTTTTAGCGACTATTCTCAAGACAATAAAAATTGATCGCTAAATATCTTTTATAACAAAATTTTTACTTTTAAAGACGAAAAAATTTAATTTCTAAAATTTTTGTATGTTATAGTGTTATATATTTGGATTGAGGGGAAGTGCATGAATTCCCCTTGTTTGGGTTTTTTACGAGGAAAAGGGTGAAAAGGATAGTCAAACCCCATTTTATTCCACTTTTTTTTCACCTCTGAAATTGGGAGGTTTTGGAGGGGAAGTGAAGGGGATTTTAGTGATTATCGATTTTGTTCCCACCTCTATATATACCTTTTTGTACGCATAATAATAAAATATTATTCCATTTCCTTCACCTACCTTTCTCCTGCAAACAATATTACTTCCCGTCCCTTCCTTTTTCCTCCCTTTATTATCCAAACAAGAGGAAGAGTAACCATTCGCTTTCCCTCCTACCTACACTTTTCTTTCCTTGCATCCAAACATAATGTTAGTGCTTTTTGTTATTATATTTCTAGAGTTATCACCTTGATTTTGTATTGGCCACTTTTGGAACCACTTTTCTTTTCTATCTTTCTTTTTCATTTTTTTTTTAGCCCCCATTGTCTGTCTTGCACTTTGTCAAATGAAGTCATTGTAGTGTTGAGTTTCCTTGACTTGAGATTGCAGACTTGAATATTGAACCTAAAACAGGGAACTACTATCCAACCATTTTTTTTAATGAGTTTTGGTTACTTAGAAATAAGTTAACACCAATAAATGATTCAGTAACTGAGTTGACGCTGAATCTCGAAGTGGGTCCAATAAGCATGACCAAGTGGCAGCTGTTCCTGCAGATTTTTTTTTTTTGATCGGCAAAACGAAATCTTTATTGATGAAGCATACCAAGCATGACATAATACATCAATAAAGAGGAGCTTGGAGCTTAGAAGAAGCTCCAAGCGCCAGAGGTTGGTGAGGCACCAACAAAAAAGAAAGAAGAACAGAAGAAGAAAAAGCAACAACAAATAAAACACTACAGATGCTCAAACTGGCAAGAAAGCAAGCAACAATGCAAGCACCACTGGGAACAACTCTGCAGATGCACCCTAATAGAGCAGGAGGCAGGCCTAACACTGCGAATTGCACAGATAGATAGGCTTCCCAACATCAGACCTCCATGCAGTGCAGAGGCACCCAAAATTACAGCAGTGCAGAGGCACCAAAATTAGCAGCATCAACCCAGCTGGACTCCTAAACTGAACAAAGGCAAACCTCAGCATACCCAGCTGGACAAGACTAACCAACATCGAGCTAGGACTGATTAACCCAGCAGACAGAAGCACCAAAGCATATTAACACACAAACTGAACAAACCAGCAGGCATGGCAAAAAGTAGGCCTCCAAGATACCTACACCAAATTATAGCCTTCCCAAACCTCCCAAAACTAACTGCTAGCACACAGATAAAACAACCAGCAGATACCTACAGACAAGGCATAAAACAAGAAACAGAACAGACTCCAAAATAGAAAATAGCAGACCTTACTCCAATATACCAAAACTGCAGAAATAGGCTGATGTACACAAACTAGCAGACCTGGCAGATTACCACAGAAGACAGAACAAAGCACAGGCAGAGCAACTTTGCAGCACTGCAACAGATTACTTCAACTCAGGCTACACCCCTGATCTGCCTCCAATTATACACTAAATCATCAACTGAGTATGGGAATTCCTTAATGGTGGCTTTAAGCCAAATGGCAGATCTGAGTTTTATAAGGTCAAGCAGACTTGAAGAAGAGGGCTGTGCATTGGAAAATACACAGTCATTTCTGAGTTTCCAAATAGACCACAGAACAATTAAAGGAGTTGCTCTCCAGATTAATCTGTCAGCACTATAAAATTTCCAACTTATCCACCAATGAATTAGACCATCAACAGACCAAGGAATACACCAAAGAAGACCCCATTCCTCAATAACTGCTGACCAGATTGACCAAGAGAAAGGGCAATGCAGCAGAACGTGGGTGGCAGTTTCAACCTCAGATTTGCAAAAGTGGCAAAGGGGAGAAGCATTACTGACAAGAGAACCAATCTTGAGCAGAAATTCAGAACATTTGATTCTAGATTTCCAGGCTAGCCAGGTGAAAAAAGAAACTCTGGGGGGCAATAGTGAATTCCAAACAAATTTGCTAACCTTGAGGTGAGGGCCCAAGAGAGATGAGTGGTGAGAATAGAGAGCAGAAACAGAGAAGCTAAGCCCTGAATCAGAGCACCATACTAGACAGTCTTCACTATCCAAGCACAGAGATGGAGCAGAAGATAAGAAAGCATTCAAACTCACCTCTTCAGCCAATTCCCAAGAATAAAGCTCTCTCCTATGGGGGAGATTCCAAGCAGATGGACTTGACCTTCTTGCGAAATAATGGTTGAGGGAACCTTCCTTATCAGATGACAAATTAAAAAGGAGAGGAAAAGAAGATTTCAAACAAATGCCACCACACCATTTATCAAACCAAAATCTGATACGGATACCATTCCCAACCTTGATGCCACAATTGCCCACAAAGAAATTAAAAATAGGTGTATTGGAAGCCCCAATAGAGAGAATGTCTTTCCAGACTCTAGAGTGTTTGTATGAGGGATTCAAAGGAGGAAGCCAACAGGAGATGTTGATTTTATATTTGCTGCACACAATTGACCTCCAGAGAGCATTGGTTTGAATTCCAAACTTCCACCACCACTTGAGAAGGAGACAAACATTAACATCTCTGACCCTTCTAATACCCAGACCCCCTTGGTCAATTCTCTTTGTAACCTCCTCCCAATTCACTAAATGAATTTTCATTTTAAGATCACTACTACCCCATAAAAAAGCAGCCTCCAACCTTTCTATTTCTTTAGCCACCCCTTCAGGCATTTTAAACAGGGAGAGGAAGTAGACAGGAAGACTAGATAGAGTGGACTTGATCAAAGTTAATCTACCAGCAAAGGACAGCAATTTTCTCTTCCAACCTGACAGTCTGGCCCTAATTTTGTCTAATACAGGCTTCCAGGTAGATTTCCTTCCAGGATTTGCTCCTAGAGGCAGCCCCAGAAATGTCTTTCCAGACTCTAGAGTGTTTCTCTTCCAGCTGTTCCTGCAGATTGATCAATCCTTCCAGATTCACCGTAGTTATGGAAGTATGCTTGAAGGCGAGGCTGATGAACTTAAGGTATTACTTTTTCTTTGAGCATAAGAAATCTCTCTGGCATGATGTAAATAGGAAGCTTTGAAGAAACATGTACTTCTGGATTTTAGTTCTAACTTTTGTTTTGGAAATCAAGCAAATACATAATATTTGCCAATCAATCTTTCAATTTCTCTAATAGTTGAAGTGAACTTATTCAGTGCATGTAAAATGATGTTGCAAATTGAAAGGAGATTTTCCAGAAACTTTGAGATATATTGATTAAGTTTATTTATGGGATCAACTATGCACTGTAGTACACATGTGGATGTGGCTTATTTTTCATTGTAAAGTTGCTAAGCGGACACATTATTTTATCTGATGGAAAAGTTTTACTATTTTAATTCTAAATATTTTATCTTTCTACTTTGACCGACAATCTTTCTTAGTGCTTGAAATTTTTCTGTTTCTGCATTGGAAAAAGTGGTATTGTTGAATTGAAATCTAAGAAGCATTGATATGGGTATGAGTATGGACACATATACAAGACAATACATAAAATTTTCCTGTTTCTGCATTGAAAAAATGGCAATGTTGAATTGCAATCTAAGAAGAATAGGTACGGGTATGAGTACAAACAAAAACATAGATACAGCATGATACATACATGCACATTTTTGAAGTTAAGAACTAGCTACTTCTTTAGAATATGTTCTAAAATGTGATCCTTGTATGGTTTGGTTGTCATTTTTTGTTGTTGGCCTTGCTTCTTTTTTGGTTTTGCAACTATTATGCATGTTCATACAAATGTGTATAAATGTTTACTCCAATTCTGATTTATTTATTCTTTGTTTTAGAGAGTATATTCTTGGAAGGGAATCCGTACCTTCTGGTGATTACAATGATTGTCTCAGTATTTCATACCATATTCAACTTCTTCGCAGTTAAGAATGGTAATGGCAATCATTTATGCATCTTCTATGATGATCTTTATGGGAATTGTACCTTGCTAATTAATTTTTCGTTCTTTACAGATATTCAGTTTTGGAACAAAAACAAATCCATGTAAGGACTATCTGCAGAGTCAGTATTGTGAGCTTCTTATGTCAGCTTATTGTCTTCCTTTACCTACTTGACAACGATACTTCGTGGATGATACTTGCAAGTTCTGGAGTTGGTTGCTGCATTGAGTTCTGGAAAATTGGGAAAGTTATGCACATTGAGGTATAAGTTCAGTTATGCAATGATGTTCAGTTAAAATCTTATAGAAATTTGTATACTAGATTATATATTTGTTGAATGAAAAGTTTTGAATCTTATATGTATATTATGAAAACTAAGCTGACAATTTCCATTACATTATTATCCATTATATCTGTTAAGAAATGAATCAACTTCATCAACCTGCTACCATAGGCACTTCGTTTTATTTTACATTATTGTTTGGCAGTATCAAATAGTTATCTTCATATGCTTATTACTGGACATTGTTATTATTATTTTATTATTTTCTAAACCTTTTTCTGTTTGAATGTAGTGCCTTTAGGATCATAGTGATCTTTGGTTGCCATTAACATCTGTTTTTCGATTTTGACCTCTGATGTATATGATGAGATAACAGCCACAGCCACACAAGCTGAAGCCACACAAGCTGACCGACTAAAGTCCAAAGCATTGTAATTAGATAGGCTCAGTTTAGTTAGTCAGTTAGTTCAGTATGTATCTAGTTGGTTGTATTAAGTCTGTTATAACTGTTTGTAGTTAGTTAGTTAGATATAGGATAGTTACATAACAAACTCTAATCTTGTATAAATAGTAAACTCTGTACTCAAGATTTCTTATCTAAAGATATTTTTCATTTCTGATACAAATTCTTCATGGTATCAGAGCTTGTTAACTCTAACGAGTCAAGCTTCTTCAAGATCCTTCAATGGAGCCTGCATCTTTATCTTTACCAGCCAACCTTGTTCTTCTGATTAACAATTTGAATTCGTTTGTTACAAACAAATTGAATTCTACAAATTTTTTTGATCTGGAAAAGTCAGTTTCAGAACATACTTCGAGCCACAAATCTCATTGGCTATGTTGATGGTTCTTCTCCATGTCCTCCTGCACTGATTTAGGATTCTACTGGCAAAGAGAGTACCAATTCAGAGTTTCTCACATGGAAGCAAGTTGATTCTCATCTGTTAAGTTGCATCACTGCAACTCTCACTCCTGCTGTGTTTACATCTGTTCTACAATGTTCTACAAGTTGTGAAGTCTGGACTCTTCTCACTAAAAGATTCACCTCATTATCCAGATCACATATTCATCAACTCAAGAACAAACTCAATGCTGTTTCCAAGAAATCCTTATCAATGGAGGATTATCTACTCCAGATCAAAACAATATCAGATTAACTAGCTCTTGTTTCTTCTCCGGTCGAGGAAGAGGATTTGATTCTGTGAGGGCCGAATATTGGGAGTCGTAAATAGACCGAATAGTTAAACTTGGAGAATCGAAATATATATAGCACTTGGCCCCGTCACACACGTTCAAATCCTGCCCTATTCGGCCAAATGGCCAGTTAAGCAATGGGCCGAGTGAAAAGCGGTTTGCTACAAAAGAAGCCGAATGGCGAATTGAAGGTAGGCCCAATCCCGGGGCCCAAGAAAGAAAAGATTTAAATAGAAGAATATCAGCCAGAAAGAGGTATGTGAGAACTATCATGTTTAACTTAAGATACAAGCAATCACGAGAGTATACACTGACTTATCCATCAGAGTGCTAATTCCGGCACCCCCGACCGGAGTGTTCATTCCTTTTCAGGTGGCTAGCTGAGGATCACGAGCGTCCCCCGGGATCAGAAGAGTATTTCCAAACCACTTCTCCACAATTGGCGCCGTCTATGGGAATACTCAAATACATCCATGGCAGGCGTAACGGAAGACCCTTCAATAGTCACTGATGAAACCACGCAGAGAGACGACCTCACTCTAACAAACATGCTTGGACCGGAGACTATTCCCGCAAGACGCGCTTTGAACTTCGCCTCACCCTCAACTTCAGAGCATGAGGCAATACAAACGATCATAGAACAAGCAAAGCAAAACGAACAGAGGTTGGAGAACATGATCGCTGAGAATGAACGTCTCCATCAGGATTTGGCCTTGGAAGTGGCGAAGTCCAAACAAGCTGTGTGCCAAGATCCGGAACAACCTCTGAGGAAAGGTGGTCGACGACCTCGAGCCCGACAACAAGACACTGATAGCGATTCCGACTCATTATCCCCGGAGCCCAAGAAGAAGGGACGACCCGAAACTTCCAGTTCCTCTGAAGAGAGTCCACGTATAAGGCATAAGCAAAGAAGAAATAGTTCAGATGAAGAAGACCAGCATGATCCCTTTGTGCGACGGATTGCAAGGGCGGTTCTGCCCAAAAAGTTCAAAGCTCCATCGTTCACTCTCTATGATGGAAAATCAGACCCCGCCGATCACATCCGTCACTACAAGCAAGCCATGACATTGCATGCAGACGACGAGGCCCTCATGTGCCGAATATTTCCCAGCAGTTTGGGACCATTGGCTGTCAGGTGGTATTATAAACTGGAGCCGGCTTCGATCAAAAGCTTCCATCAATTACAGAAATCCTTCAGGGCCAGATTCATCACCAACGAGGTCCAGCTGAAACAAGCCGACTCTTTCTGGGCAATGCAGATCCAGCCAGGAGAAACACTAAGAGCGTATTCGGCTCGCTATTGGGAGTGCTTTAATCTTGTTGATGACGCTTGCAACGACTCCATGGCCATCACCGCCTTCAAAATGAATTTGCATCCTAACAGTGCTCTCCGCAGCTCCTTGACTAAAAGACCCCCCAAAACAGTCTGGTCGTTGATGAAGAAAGTTGAGGAATACTACAAAGTGGAGGATGATGCCTTGTGGGTTAAAGCCGGAAACGTGGCCAACAAGACGGCCCCTTCTGAAATTGCTCAGCCAATAAATTCTGTACCATCTCAGAGCCCTGAACCATGGCATCAGGCTAAACGAGACAAGAGACGGGATTCTCGCCGATCAAGCGACCAATGCTCCTGCCGAGCAAATGAACAACTGCAAGTTGATAGCAGGCGCACGAGGCAAGCCGACAAGAAATGTACGGACTTGACAGAGCCGATCCGCGTGGTTATGTCCAAAGTCTAACACCTTCTGTTCTTCAAATGGCCTTTCAAAATGGTGGGACCTCCCGACACGAGAAGACGAGATAGACGGTGTGAGTATCACAAGGACCATGGCCATGATACTGAAAGTTGTTATGCATTGAAGGATCACTTGGAGGAGTTGGTACAAGATGGTCGGCTTCAACAGTATGTCCGAAAAGGCAACTCAACCAAAGCAATAGCCTTAAGACAGGACTCCCCTTCGCTCGGGGTGATCCACATGATATACAGCCTGCCAATGTCATCCGCGGTGCATACAATTCAGTCAAATCTCGACCCTCAAAATCAACTCACTCCAGCTAAACGACCCCATGAAGCTGCGAGCATTGCTTTTGATGATTTAGATTTGGCCGGAGTGACACTTCCCCGCATCGATCCCTTGGTAATTGAGTTACGTGTAAACCGATTCACAGTTTAGCGCATACTCATTGATCTGGGGAACACATCGGAAGTTATGTACTACAAGACATTCACCAAACTCGGCTTCTCCGAATTGGATCTCTCTCCGGCCTCTTATCCACTATTTGGCTTCAACACCAATCCAGAATACCCGTTGGGGAAAATCACACTACCCGTTTGAGCGAGCTCCCGAATAGTGGATGTGGAATTCTTGGTCGTCAAGTTGCCATCGCCGTATAATCTCATCATGGGGCGAACTTGGTTGCATACTATGCAGGCCGTGCCAAGCACCTATCATCAGCTGCTACGTTTCCCGACAGAACGTGGCATTGAGCAAATCCGTGGCTCACAAAAGTCGGCACAAGCATGCTACCTCATTGCTGGAAAGACGCCAAAGGAGTTGCAAGTAAATTCTATTGAGGTGCCGGATCGGGAGAGGCTCGACGATGTTGGGCGGCTCCCAAGTGAAAAGGCCACGGAAGCCCTAGATCGAGTTGAAATCGATGGAAACCCAGACAGGTTCTTCATGGTCGGCGCCTCCCTGAATCAAGCTGACAGACAGTAGCTAATTTCCTTCATGCTCAATAACCTCGATGTCTTTGCATAGACTCCATATGAGATGCCGGGTATAGATCCGTCTGTTTCGCAGCACCATTTGAATGTTGACCCTAAATGCAAGCTGATCATTCAGAAAAGCCGGAGGTCAGCTGCAGAGCACACTGCCGCCGTCGTTGAAGAGGTTGACAGGTTGCTTGACGCTGGGGCAATCAGGGAAGTGACCTACCCTACGTGGCTCTCTAATACTGTGGTTGTGAAGAAGAAAAATGGGACTTGGCGAGTGTGCGTTGATTTCACAAACCTAAACAAAGCCTGTCCTAAGGATTGTTTTCCACTACCCAGAATTGACCAACTTGTAGATGCGACGGCACGCCATCAACGTATGAACTTCCTCGATGCTTACAGAGGCTACCATCAAATCTCTATGCATCCAGAGGACCAAGACAAAACTGCATTCCTCACCCCAAGTGGAACCTACTGCTATAAGGTTATGCCTTTTGAGCTGAAGAATGCATGGGCAACTTACTAAAGACTGGTCACTGCTATGTTCAAGGAGCAACTCGGCCACACTATGGAATTGTACATTGATGACATGGTGGTCAAGTCCAAAGAAGAGCAAACTTATCTAGCCGATCTGGAAGAGACATTCGACATTTTACGCAAATACAAAATGAAGCTGAACGCTTCCAAATGTGCGTTTGGGATCGGCTCTGGCAAATTCTTGGGTTACATTGTCAACCATCGAGGAATCGAAGCCAACCCGAGGCAAATCATAGCAATCTTGGAGCTCGGCTCCCCTCATTCAGTAAAAGAAGTTCAAAAGTTGATGGGGATGGCCGCCGCACTCAACAGGTTCATCAGTCGGTCTACAGATCGCTGCCGACAATTCTTCCATACACTACAGCAGGGCAAGGCTTTTGAATGGGTCCGTCGAGTGTGAAGCTGCTTTTAACGGCCTCAAAACCTACCTCCGATCAGTTCTACTCTTGACAACACCTTCGACAGGTGACCCGCTCATTCTGTATCTGGCAGTTTCCGACCGGGCCGTCAGCGCCATACTAATTAAAAGAAGAGTTGGGGGAGCAACGGCCAGTGTATTATGTGAGCAAGGCAATGGTTGACGCTGAAACATGCTACCTTCCGTTGGAAAAACTCAACCTAGCCCTAGTCATGGCTGCAAGAAAACTGATACATTACTTCCAGGGGCATAGCATTGGGGTGCTAACAGATTACCCCCTCCGATCAGTACTACGCAGTGTGGAAGCATCAGGATGCGTTTCAAAGTGGCTCTTGAACTCGACCAGTATGATATTTAGTTTCTACCTAGAACCTCAATCAAGGGATAGGTGCTTGCCGACTTTGTGGCCGAATTCCTTGGGGTCTTGCCGACTTCAAGTCTGATGAAATTCGACCTAAGCCGAACTGGAGAATTTATGTTGGGGACATTTGGCAGTTGTACTGTGATAGATCATCCAATCAACGGGGTAGTGGAGTCGGAGTAGTAATCATGGCTCCTGACGGCGCAATAATTGAGCAGGCCGTCAAACTCGGTTTTGAAGCATCAAATAATGAGGCCGAATACGAAGCCCTTCTGGCTGGTTTGAGGAATGCACACCTTCTGGGTGCTCGGCATTTGCTGTTATTTTGTGATTCAAAATTGGTGATCAATCAGCTAAAGGGGGAGTACGCAGCCAAAAATGACCCGTATGACGGCTTACATGAAATCGGCTAGCGCCTTGCTGGCCAAATTTGACCATCATGAATTGAATCAGATAACACGTGATCAGAACACACATGCAGACGCCCTAGCTTGCTAAGCCTCCACCATTAACTTAGAGATTAAACAGACCATCGAAGTAGGTTTCATGCCAGAGACAAGCATTGGCCCTTCGGAGGAAATCCAGGTCAATGTCATAGAGTCAGGACCGAGTTGGATGGACCCCATTGCTGCATTCCTGTCTTCCGAACAGCTCCCAGCGGACAAGAAAGAAGTGCACAAGCTGCGAAACAAAGCCCTGCGATACTACTTTGATCCGCAAGGAAAGCTTTATAAAAAATCCCTTTATGGTCCATACCTGGAATGTGTACACTCGGACAAAGTCGAAGAGCTTCTGACTGAAATACATGAAGGCAGTTGTGGTGCCCATTCTGGCGGGTGCTCTTTGGCCCATCGAGCTATAACACAGGGATATTATTGGCCGACAATGAGAACTGATTGAACAGTGCCAGAAGTTCTGATAAAACCTCCGGATTCGGAGCGCCTTTTGTGGATACCACGATTGGCCAGATAAAGTCTCTGGATTCGGAGCCCCATCGGCGCATGACGCCTTTGGGCCGATAAAGCCTTCGAATTCGGAGCACCCTTCGTGGATACCACGATTGGCCAAATAGTTTCCGGATTCGGAGCCCCATCGGTGCATGATGCCTTTGGGCCGATTAAGCCTTCGGATTCGGAGCGCCCTTCATGGACAATACGTTTGGGCCGAATAATACTCCGAATTTGGAGTGCCCTATACGAAGGTTAAAGCATATAATTATTCAAAGTGGAATGTTTTGATTAAGCTGAGCCGGCAAAAGCCGTTTACACTTTAAAAGCATACAAACATTGAAAATGGAATGCTTGAATAAGTTGGGCCGATGCAACCGCATAAACAATTAAAATATGCAAACATTCGCAACAAGATGCCTAATTAGGCATGTAAACATTAAAAATCAAACACAAACATTTAAAATAAAACATTTTTATTAAGCTATCCAATAGGTACATAGCTGACGCCTAAACTGTGTTAGAACGTTTACAATATATGTTTACAAACTATGTAACATTTACAAACTGTGTTGGAAAGTCTACTCAGCATCGCCCCTCGTCATCGCTCTTCTCAATTTCGAAAGCGTTAAAAGGAAAGTCGTGACGATGATATAATGGCGACGCTGACTCAACTCCTGCTCCTTGGAGTGCCTCTGAGGCTTGGAGAGCCTTAATCCACGCGTGCCTAAAGCCTCGATTCTCACATCGGCACACCTCCTCTGCGAGTTTCTCCATGGTCTTGTCTATCCCGACTCTTTGGCTGTCGGGGAAGCCTTTTTCATAACCCACGGTCCTTGCATTTTCCATGGCAAACATGCTTGTTGTATCCCGATCGGCGATCGCGTGACTTAATAGTCGTTGGGTCACTCTCTCCTCCATGACCGGGTTGGATTGACCTGTCGCACGCGGCTCAGTGGTTTGAGCCTTCCTAAGTTCCTTAAGCTCACGCTCGGCCTTCTCCGCGTGAGCTTCCAAGTTCTGAATTTGTTCATTCTTTTTCTCTATTTCTTGTCGCGCGGCGCACAGGCGCATGCCGACTTCATAAGCGGTATACAGCCCTTTCACCGCCCCGTGGATGCCCTCTCAAAATACTTCGAAATCTTGTCGACCAACCATCGACTGCTAAACTTCTGGTGGAAAAATCTGTGAGCAAACTCAACCGCCACACCTGGGTCGTTGACAATGGAGTCCGCCTCCATCATCGGTTTATTCCCCACAAAAATCGCAAAACTCAACGATCGCGGCGTCGCGTCGGCCTCATTTCTCAGTCGCGGTCGTGGGGAGCTTTCCCGTTGCTATTTTTCCTTTCAGGGTGATCGACTTCGATGACTTGGAGGCTGACGTTTTTCCCTTTCTTTGGACATCCTACCTCCCACATGGGAGGGTTCGCTGTTGCGATTCATTGCAGTGTCAAGCTCAGCCAATGTTCGCGCTTCTCCTCTGCTGTTGAAGAACACTCTATTTGACATTCACACTTATCCAACCTCACACAACAAAGTGTTTTAAATTGAGTCTGAACACAATAAGTGGACTCACTGGCGCGAAGAGTCCATCCCATTTATTTCTAATGCTTGCAGCGCCCTCGAGGCGATTTTGTTAATGCTAAACTCCAAAAGACGGATACCGATCAACGCGCACTGCAACCAGTCCACAAACTGATCGGCCAAGCATCTAAGCCTGATGTCGATCGATGTGTGCCACAGCCACTCCATAAACTATTAGCATTCGGCCTTTGGAGTTCATGCATTGGCTGGGGCAAAGGCAGATTTATTAATCTGATCGGCAATCATCTAAGCCCGATGCCGATCGATGTGTGCCACAACCACTCCATAAACTATTAGCATTCGGCTTTTTGGAGTTCATGCATTGGCTGGGGCAAGGACAGATTTATTAATCTGATCGGCCAAGCATCTAAGCCTGATGCTGATCGATGTGTGCCACAGCCACTCCATAAACTATTAGCATTCGGCTTTTTGGAGTTCATGCATTGGCTGGGGCAAGGTTAGATTTATTAATCTGATCGGCCAAGCATCTAAGCCCGATACCGATTAATGTGTGCCACAGCCACTCCATAAACTATTAGCATTCGACTTTTTGGAGTTCATGCATTCATTCGGCCAAGCATCAGGTTTATTAATCTGATCGGCTAGTCTACGATGGTAAATTACTGAATTGCCTAAGTATATAATCGTCAAGTGTACATAAGTGTTTTATCCAAAGAAGCAAAAAGCAATACTATGCATCAATAGAAAAATTAAACACAAGTAATAGCAAAGTACAAGAGAAATTTTCATTAGTAAATTGGGCACAGATTGCAGCCATTTTACATGTGAAAACTACTAGATAAAAAGCTACAAGTTTGCAGGGAAATGCCTAGCAAAAATTTAAAAACTGTCGCCATACATAAAAACTACTAAACAAAAAGCTGTAACATTACATTCAAAATCTTTAAACAAAAATAACTATTGTAGCCCTAATAAATCCTCGGAGTCAAACTCCAACGGCTCAACATCCACTTGCTCATATGGAATCGGCATAGCCAATGTCACATTAGCAGCAGCAAGGGCCTTGAGCCAGCCGTGTTTGAATCCCCGATTCTCGAATTTGGGGACTTGTTCCACGTAATTGTCGAGGGCAGCGCTTTGCCCAGCCTCATAAACCGTCGAAGCCTCAGAATCAGCTGCTTCCTTCACCGTCTTCAACTCTGCCAAGTCCGCCTCCAGTTTGCCGATCGCCTCTTGGGCCAACTTGAGCGCAGCTTCGCTCGTATTCGCCCTCTGCTCGGTAGCCAATCTAAGCTCGTCTACATTCGTGACCCTCTCCATCTCGGCCTCGGCCCTCAAGTCTTCCATTTTCACCCTCAAAGCTTCGAACTCGGCCCTGCTTCTTTAGCCCTCAACTTCCGTTTGTAAATGGCCAAGCTGTTCGATGGCGTCATGATGGTGACGTCCTATCTCGGCTATCCTTCCGACCGTCTGCAAAATAAGAAATTAAAACCAAAACAGTATTTGCATAAAATGAAAAGACAAAGTCAAGATATATACCAAAAGAGTCGATTGAGAGGCTAATGCTATTGCAACCAGATCCGACTCCGCCTGGAAAGCCGCCTTGTCAGCCGATAATGAGACGGACGTAGCCATGCTGAGTGCGACGGCTGGATCTTTAATTGCCGAAGCATCAGAGAAGATCCGGTTGAATGACAAATGGCACAATTACATCCGATTCCTCTAAACGAGGTTGTTTGTCGGCACGGTTTTCTTCTAAGCCGACCTCAACCTTGGCAGGACGCTTCTGTGCCCTTTGCTCAGCCTCTTGATCGGCCTGCACAACCACAGTAGCCTCGACACTTTGGTTTTTTGCCGTTTCATCCTCAATAACAGGTAAGGAGGGCTGAGATTCGGCAACAGGTAGAGAGGGCTGAGATTCGGTGGTAGGTGGCACTTCAGATCGAATGGCCTCTGCTCTTCGCCGCGCGGCCAACCTTTCTGTGTTTCTCTTTTGGCAAGTTGTGTGAGGTTTAACCCAGCCATGTCTTCGGGGTATGTGCCGGGAAGGTCCTTTAAACCGTTAAAAATGTTGTCAAATGAAAGGTCCCCTAGGCCCGAAGTGGACAGAGGGTCGGCTGAATTGAGGTCGGCTTCCTGAAAGGCCAACTTCAAAGCCTCGCCTACTTCCGCTTCAGACTGACTTGACTCGGTGACCTCAGCTACTTCTGCCCGCTCCGAATCGGACCCCTCAAAACCAACTTGCTGCAAGTTTTTGAAGTCGGTCAAAATAAGAGCAGTAAGAGACTCTTCACCCTTCAGAATTGGGATGTTTTCTACCGCCGAGAAGGTCGTATATGTTGGCTCGTAGTGAAGCAGAACGTGGGCCGCCCTCCCCTGTTTATGAAGACTCGGACGGCTGAAATATTTGAGCGTGACTTTGATTTATGAAAGAACAGCGTCGTCGGTTGAAGTCAGGACTTTCTTTAAATTGTTTCCTGCACAAGAAAAACCATGAGGTCTCAAAAATAAAGCTTTATAAATATAACAAAAAAATAAACACAAGAAGCTATACGGCCACCTGGTTCGCCCCTCCATCTAGGAATAGGATCGAGGCGATCCTCGCCTTCACCGAATTCCCAGTTACCTTGGACAATGACCATAACATCATCGTCTCGCTTTCCAGAACTAGAAAGCATAGTCACTAATTGATGGTCGGTGTCCTTGGCCTTAAGGAAATAACGTTTGTACCGACCATAAGACTTGGCCAAGGCAAAACAATGCCGAATAGCTGGAATGCCGAGGTTAATCCTAAGGCGAGGGTTTAGCTCTATAATCCCCATTACGATTCTTAAAAAGTTGACATTGGGTTGGGAAGGGATTAAACCCCAATGGCAATGCACAGTCCTAAGGAATGGGCGAAGGGGAAACCGAATTCCACCCTCTGCGATTGATAGGAGAGGGAAGACAATCGTGTTTTCATCAGCCCTCTCCATATCAAGGGTGCCGTCTGTCACGAGAGATAGACGAACGTCATCAGGAATGGAAAAATGGCGTCGGAAGCCAGAAATTTGATTGGAAGAGAGGAGATCTTTCAAATGTTTTGCCATTTCTTTCAGCCTATAGGAATATGCAAAACCAAAAAAAAACAAACTAGGAAAAAGGATTCAAAGTAGAGAGGGAGAGAACTTACAAGAGATGAAGAGGATAGACGAAGAGGGTAGTGAAGGGCAGGAAGTTACAGAGGTAATTCGGAAGGCAGTCCAACGACGAGCGTCTAAAAATATGTATGTATTCGAAAAGACGTCGAAATTTTAAATCACAATAAATAGAAGTGTACGAAGGGGCGAGAAGCTGAAATGATAACCGAGAAGCGTGTGCTCAGACATCTGCATTGGAATGCGGTCAGCCACCGAATTTCGGCTCTGATTTTTCGATTTCGAAACCAAACACTCCAGCCAACTGTCGTTAGTGGAGTGCTTGGGGGGCAATTGTGGGGGCCGAATATTGGGAGTCGTAAATAGGCCGAATAGTTAAACTTGTAGAATCAAAATATATATAGCACTCGGTCCCGTCACACACGTTCAAATCCTGCCCTATTCGGCCAAATGGCCGGTTGAGCAATAGGCCGAGTGAAAAGCGGTTTGTTACAAAAGAAGCCGAATGGCGAATTGAAAGTGGGCCCAATCCCGAGGCCCAAGAAACAAAAGATATAAATAGAAGAACATCAGCCAGAAAGAGGTATGTGAGAATTATCATGTTTAACTTAAGATACAAGCAATCACGAGAGTATACACTGACTTATTCGTCGGAGTGCTAATTTCGGCACCCCCGATTGGAGTATTCATTCCTTTTCAGGTGGCTAGATGAGGATCACGAGCGTCCCTTAGGATCAGAAGAGTATTTCCAAACCACTTCTCCACAGATTCTCATTGTTTTGAATGGTCCTTCTAGTAGAGTACAACTCTTTGAAGACAACAATACGAGCAAGACCTGAATCAATCACTATGTCAGATTTGTCCTCTCTTTTGTGTTTAGAGGCTTTGCATGTTGAATCTGAATCACACCCGTCTTCGTCTCCTTCAGATCACTGTTGCATATTCTGCAACCAAAGATCAAGGATCTAAATCTCATTCTGGTTTTCGAGGACATAAATCCCCTAGTTACTGAGGAGGATCTTCCAATAGAGGTGGACGATATTTTCAAAGAGGAGGTCCTTTTAATCGTAGAAATGGAGGAGGCAGATCTATTTCTTCATCTTAGTACCAATTTTCACAACAAAATTCCTTTTCAAATTCTGTGATATGTCAAATCTATGGCAAGCTTAATCACACAGCCATCGATTGCTGGTTTAGGATGGATTCTTCTTGTATAGCAGCTCCTTCTTCTAGTTTTTCTCCTAAAACTGCTTTTGTTGCTAGTGCACCTTCATCTTCATCAACTGCCAATTGGTATGTTGATTCTGCAGCTACAACTCATGTTACTCCAGATCTTGATAATCTACATCACTATCAACCATATTATGGTTATGACCAAGTCACTGTGGGCAATGGTACCTCTATTCCCATACAACATACAGGTCAAGGTATTCTTTCCACTCATTCTTATCCTTTCAAGCTTAATAACATTCTTCATGTACCTTTTCTATCCTCCAATCTTCTTTCTGTTCATCAGCTCACATCTGATAATGATTGCACTATTACTTTTAATGACAAGTCTTTTGTGATTCAGGACAAGACTACTCAGATCCCTCTTTACAAAGGGGTCCATAGTCATGGCCTTTATCAAATTCCATCTACCATTCCATCTCCCAAATCTTCTCTTTAACACAAGCTGGTTTCAACTCCAGCT
>JAXFYN010000197.1:90679-302480 GCA_036172215.1 Camellia granthamiana
TCTGTTTTTGTCTCAACACAAGTATGCCTCTGAAATACTTGCGAAAGTTGGCATGACAAACTGTAAATCTTATTCTTCTCCCATGGCTACTAAGCCTTCATCTTCTCTTGATCTTTCCACTCCCTTTGCTCAACCTGTTTTATATCATAGCTTGGTGGGTGGTTTACAATATCTGACTATAACCAGACCTGACATTGCCTTTGTTGTCAATCATGCATGTCAATTTATGCGTGCTCGAGCTGTGGCTCACTTTAATCTTGTCAAGAGGCTTCTATGTTATCTTCATGGTACTCTGCATTATGGTCTTGTTTTTACTGCTGGTTCATTGGATTTTCATGCTTTTTCGGATGCAGATTGGGCTGGTAGTGTGCATGATCGCAAATCTGCCATTGGGGTATTGTGTTTTTCTTGTATCATGGGTTACTAAGAAGCAAAGCACTGTCTCTCGTTCCTCCACTGAAGCAGAATATAGGGCTCTTGCTCAAGCTGCTTTTGAACTGACTTGGCTTCAGATGCTTCTTACTGAGTTACATCTACCTTGTGGTGTGCCTACGCTTTGGTGTGATAATCTTTCGGTGATCAGCTTGGCCTCCAATCCTGTTTTCTATGCCGGCACAAAACATATTGCTGTGGATTATCATTATGTAAGTGAACAGGTGGTTTCCAAAAAACTTGTTGTCAAACATGTTGGTTCTTTCGACCAACTTGCTGATATTTTCACTAAGCCGCTTTCCTCTGTTCGCTTTGCTTATCTTCAGCACAAGCTCATGGTTTGTGCCTCCCCTCTTTGCTTGCGAGGGCCTGATGAGATAACAGCCACAACCACACAAGCTAAAGCCACACAAGCTGAACGACCTAAAGTCCAAAGCATTGTAATTAGATAGGCTTTGTTCAGTTAGTTCAGTGTGTATCAAGTTGGTTGTATTAAGTCTGTTATAACTGTTTGTAACTGTTTGTAGTTAGATAGTTAGATATAGGATAGTTACATAACAAACTCTAATCTTGTATAAATAGTAAACTCTGTAGTCTTCTTATCAAAAGATATTTTTTTTTCATTTTTGATGCAAATTCTTCAGTATAGACCTCCTCCAGATTCAGTTATTCGAATTATTGTGCTGTCGTATACATTTAAAATTAGTTTTATGTTTCCTTTTTATTTTGTGTTTTTGCGATTCTCTTATGTTTTCAACATATTCCATTTTTAAATAATGCACCGAAATAAAATTTTATTCCTTTGTAGTGAGGGAATTCAATGACCCCAAGATACCCAAGAGTGACTGTTTTCATTGGCTTTTGACAACAGCAGGGATATTGAAATTGAAGATGCTATCGTTATGAAACTATATCCTGTTGAACTAGAGGTGTCTCCATATTAAATATTTTCTCCAAGGGACATTCAAGATCTTAAGGGGATAAGCACTTAAAACTTGTATTAGTGCAAGTGCTAGGAAAGGGAGGTCAAGCTTTTATGGTGTAAAATGTTGGGTAATTAAGAAACATGTTCACAAAATGATTGTCGTTGAGATGTGTGTGTGGCAAAAGTATGATAGAATTGGGATTGAATGATTCATGAGATGGTAGAGGTATCACTTATTGAAAATAAAATGACGGAAAACTTGATTAAGATAAATGCACCTAGTAAGAAGAGTGACATTGGCCATTTTGAGAGTAGTCCTAGGATATGAGGGTGATTCAAATTAACATGGGTTGATATAATAGAGGCAGGCTTGTTACCTTATGGTTTGATTGAAATCATGGCTCTCAATTAAGCAGTATGGGCAAGATTAATGCATGCGACCTCAAATAGTTGGGACAAAGGTTATACAAACAACACATGGTTTCTCTCTATCATATATGCTGAGAATGTTGTATGGAGTTAAAAATATAATTACAGTAACTGTATATATTCATGGACGTAGGTCTTTCCACTAATTGGATCCCCTTGATGAACCTCTAATGCTCAAACCTGTCCCCGGAGTAGATGATTCTGAGTAACTGAATACAGTATAATTTCCTGGAATTTTATTTTATTTTTCACAAACAGGTTGATATGTGCTTGTGTGAATTTAGCTGTGATCATATCAGGATTGCTTTCCTA
Source organism: Camellia granthamiana (assembly GCA_036172215.1). NCBI lineage: Eukaryota > Viridiplantae > Streptophyta > Magnoliopsida > Ericales > Theaceae > Camellia > Camellia granthamiana. The sequence continues at coordinate 92,778 of JAXFYN010000197.1, forward strand.
GCATTGTATCTACATCAATGCCCAATTTACATATTCAAAATGCTGTCAAATTTGATAAGCTTGTTTAAAATTTTTTGTGTGAATATATATTTGTTTATGTTCTCTTCCAGATTGATAGGTCTGGGAGGATACCTATGTTGAGGTTCCGAGATCATGAATCATATGCTGGGAACAAGACAAAGGAGTATGTTATCTTACAAATAGTTCAATTATCTCTTCAATATTTATATTTTTGTGTGATTTTGGTTTTTTTTTTTTTTTTTGTTCTCATCTGTATTCTTGCAAGTTAGATACGTATGTGTTATCTCATCCTTAGAATTTCACATGCACGAATGACTTTTTCAAGCTAGATAGAAAAGGAACATAGCTGAGTCCTCTTCTACTTCTTTTTGGGGTTCTTTTATTTATTTATTTATTTTTTTGGGGTATACACTTAGATTGTTTTTCAAAACTTGCTCCTAGAATCAAATGCCGAAATATTGCAATGTTCAGATAGGGTTTGGAGGCTCCTTTTTCAAGTTTTAAATTCGTTGGAGTGAGCACTTTCATTAAAACTCAGTTTGTTCATCTTTCACTCTCTTATTGTTCTTAATGCTTGAAATGGTTGAGTTATTTTTTTATTTTTTTTCTTGTTGCTGCAATTCTTGTTCCTTCAATTGATATTAGTGCTCAGTGGAAGACTTGGAAGCTGCTGCAAAGTTGTATATTTCTTATTGGTTAGAACTGGCAACTACTCTATATGGTTCACCCCTGGATGCCACAAAAATGTTTTGGCATGTAGCCCTTCCTTGTAAAAGTCACTTTAAAGCAGCAGCTAGGATGAAAGCCTTGAAGGTTGTAATTGTTAAAATAGCTTATGGGGTTCTGTGCAAATTTTTTTGCAAATCACCTCTTTTAAATGTTGTTTAGCTCACACTGATAAGAGCTACTCTTGAAGTTTAAGTAATTTGAATTCTTCTTGACCATTTTGATTTCAATTTATGTATTTAAAGTCTGAACATGAATTGTTTCTATTCTTGGGTATGCAATGCATTGTTTCTTATTTTTAATTTTGTTTCCAAGCTTAGTTATTTATTATTTTAATAAACATCAATTATTAGTTCTTAATAATTGTTTATGACAGGTAATTTTTTTAGTTTAATCATATAAATTAGCACAATTTTTTTTAAAAAAAAAAAAAAAGGCTATGGAGGCATTTTTTAAACGTCACTATATCCCAACCCCAACGGCTAGATTTTTAAAATGTACAAATGTCTATGACGGCGTTTTTCAAACATCGCTAAAATATCATGTGACGTCATCTTATCATTATGTGGAATTTTTAGCGTCGTTTTCCGCCTATGGTAATATAGCGACGTTTCTAAAGTGTCATAAGGTTACAGCGACGACTGCGTTTTTGGCGTTTGGTGCTAAACGTCACAAAAGGATTTGACGGTGTTTTGGAGATCTATAGCGGCATTTTTTAAACGCCTCTAAAACCCCTATTTCCAGTAGTGCATAATAATTAATAATATAATCTGAATGGTTCCTTTAATTCTCTTCATAATCATATGGAAATCAATTACGGTGAAAAATACGATCATTAAATTCTTTTAATAACAATAATATTATGTACATTTTTTCTCACCTAAGAGTTGAAAATTAAATCATCGGATGTATCCATTTGTAACAAATCACAATAGATATCTAATATTCGACTTCAACAAAATAATAATCAATGCAAACTAATCAATTAGTAGATTCCAAATCATGAAAGAATGATTTAATTTATATCTAAAATTTACTAAACTAATTACCAAGAAGCAAAAACGATTAATCTTTTAAACCACAATTTAAAAAAATACAATCAAATCATATATTTAATTACTACGAAGCATTACTAGAACATATACGACTTTTACTAGCCAATTATTTTAGTTCCTAAAACCATTATTTTGGTCTCTAAATGTTTTTTTGCAACAAAAATAAATTTGTCAGCAGAAACGTCGCTAAAAGTGCATCCAAAAAAGTCAAAATTAACTTTTAGGGATGAATTTTCAAAAGTGTCGCTAAAAATGACAATTAGAGACAAAATTTATATGGTCGCAAAATGTTTGATTTTGCAGAACTAAACATTTAGTTGCTAATATTCCGTCATAAAATATCCCAATTTACTCGTAAAAAACAAAATAATGGCCTTTTTAATAACAATTATATTTAGTTGTTAAATGACAAATTATTTTCTCTACCACACATTTTCGTTACTAGAAGTTAGAGTTGGGAAATATTTTTTAACCATTTAATTTCAAAGCTAAAAATGCACAAAAATAAAAGGGTAAACTACCAATAGGTCATAATAGTTGGATTTAATTTTTATCAAGTACTATTGAAAATAAATCCTAATAAAATTGTTGCTAAAAGTATTTTTTTTGTGATATTTTTTACACGTCGCTAAAATTTGAAAATTAGTGACTACTTTTTTTTTGGCATATATTTTTGAAATTATCTCTAAAACTTACAATTAGTGACTTTCTATAATGAATTTTTCAAACTGTCGCTAAACATTGAAAATTAATGACTTCTTTTGTGATATTTTTTTAAAATTGTCACTAAAACTTATAATTAATAATATTTTTTATGACAAAATTTTCAAACTATCGCTGAAAATTAACAATTAGTGAATTTTTTTTAATAGTATTTGATGAAAAACATCATTAATTATCATAAGACCTATTAGACAATATATCTACCTATGAAGACCTACACGTAAGTTCCCAAAATTAAATTTGCCAACAAATCATATTAAACAAAAAAAAAAAAAAAAAATTGACATCCACACACCAAAGGCACTTTATTAATATTCCAAACCATAAGTTTATAAAAAGTAAAATTTTACAAAAATTAAAACTCAGTTTCCAAATTCAATTCAACATAGTTCATTATACAGTTAAAAATCAAACTATGTTTAATCCCCAAACTTGATTACAAGCTATCACCGGGCTAACCAAACTCGAAATAGAAAATCCTGATGATGCTGTAGTAGAGAACAGTGCCACTAGGCTAACCACGCTGTGGCTTTGCATTTGCCATGCCCAGTTCGAGAATTCCAGCAAAGGAAGGGCTTGAGTGACCTTCCTAATGCTCTTTCTTGGCAAACCAAAGATGATGATCAACACCATTTTTTTGGAAATCCAAATGAAAAGGTCTCAGAACAAAACATAAACTGAAGTTCTAATCAATTAGAAAGTTTGTTAGAAGGCTAATAGATTATTTGAGTTGTTCATCTATTATTTATCAATTTGTTAAAACAACTGACTTTTGTTATGGAATGCTTGTTTTTTTTTGATCGGCAAAGAAAAAACTTTATTGATGAAAACATATACAAAGTATGATAAATTACATCAATAAAGAGGAGCTTGGAGCTAAATTAAGCTCCAACCTCCTAGTTGTTAAGAGACCAACAAAGAAAACCAGCAAGCATTCCTCTGCAGAGTAGCAATCTGCACAATTCTAGAGCAGCAAAAAGCCAGAGCAAGACATCATCAAATAAACAAAATAACCAAAAGTATGATTGAGGAACCAAAGAGATTAAACTCAGCAAAACCCAACACAGCATCACAGACTAGCAAAACCAGCAAATACTAGCATACACCCTCAGGTTAACCCCATCAGTGCATAATGCAGAATTTCACATTTTGCAGATTAAACACAATCTCATTAACTAAGTAGCAAAAAGAAGAGCTAGAAGCTTTGAACCACAATGCAATTCGTCTTTTAATAAGTTCACACAACTTTTCCAAATCCACCTGTGTGCCATTAAAAAGAGTTTCATTCCTTTGCTTCCATATAGACCATAGCACCGCCAATGGAATGATCTTCCAAAGCACCTTCACACTTTTGTTGCATCTAAAACTAGCCCACCATTGCAAAAGACCAGGTACTGACCCCGGCCGCACCCAAGATACTCCTCACCACCTGATGACATTGGACCAAACTCTCCAACTAAAAGGGCAGCACAGCAGCACATGAGTGACAATTTTCACTTTATTCCTGCAGAAAATACAGTTAACATCTAAATCACCATTGAGGACTCCAATTCTTTGCAAGTAGCAAGATGACTTGATCCTCCATTTCCATGCTAACCACCCAAAGAATTGCCCTTTCGATGGGGCGACATTCTTCCAGATGAAATCCCCTAAGTTTGCAGGCATAGTAGAAGGTAATTCAATCCACTTATATGCAGAGGCAACATAAAATACACCAAATTTTTCTGCAGCCCAATTCAGACTATCTGGCACTCCATTCTTGAGAGCTAGAGCAGTTTGTAACAATTCCTTCAACCTCCTCAACTCATCAAGTTCCCACTGAAACAAGGCTCTTCTGAATGCCAGCTTCCACTCCTCATTTCCATTACTCCTGCTATTTACCACTACCACTGATTCACCTTTATCAGGGGACACAAAGAATAATATAGGAAATGTATATTTTAAGCACTCATTGCCAACCCAAAGGTCAAGCCAGAATTTTGTGGACCTCCCATCCCCAACAATGATCTTTGAGTTGACCTTAAAGAACTCCAGCAGCTCAGGGCACTTGTCAGCAACCCCCAATATATCCCTTCACACCAAAGACAACCTAGAACTTGTATCATGGTCTGGCCACCAACCCCCTCCAGTCTGTGTGTATTTGCTTCAGATCACTTGTTTTCAAAGAGAGCCAGTTTCACACCCAAATCTCCACCACCATTTCAAAAGAAGAAAGTCATTCATGATTCTCACCTTTCTAATGCCTAAGCCCCATTACTTTTTCTTTGAGTGATTTCCCCTCATTTTACCAAATGAATTTTCCTTCTAAGTTCATCACTCCCCCAAAGAAATCTAGACTGTATTTTATCAATCTCCTTGGCTATTCCTTCAGGCATTTTAAATGGAGATAAGTAGAAAACTGGTAATGATGATAGCACAAACGTGATCATTGTCAACCTACGATCAAAAGATAAAAGCCTTCTCTTCTAAGATGCTAACTTCGATTTGAAATTTTCAAGAACAGGTTGCCAAGTCATTCTTCTCCTTGGATTAGCACCCAGTGGCATCCCCAAATATTTCAATGGTAGCCTATGATGCAAACAGTTCAAAGTGGTAGCAAAGCCTTTAGTGAGCTCTTCATTTATTCCAACTCCACACACCACACTCTTATGGTAGTTAATCTTTAACCCAGACAATATTTCAAAACATCTCAATATTCTTTTGATATTAAGCACCTTCTCCCTTTATCATAAAGACTTCGATGTTATGTTAGAAAGATTGCATTTCCTAATCATTTTAAAATGTAGCATTGGCGACTCAGTCATGCATGAGATAGACAAAATGATGGAAGATAGTCACCTCATAGTTTGGTGCAAAACTAGAGATGAAAGGCCATATCGGAGGGTGCTTGAATGCCATTGTTAGACCATGGGGGTTTTGTCCATTTGTAGGAGAAGAAACAGAGCTCTTAACCTGTAAAATACACAAAAGACATTGATCTATTAAGAGCTTATAGTAAATACAAAGATCAGCCACACATTTGAAAAAGAGCTAAAAGTGGCAAAATAGTGGACAAATAACACTCCTTTATAGGACAACTAATCTTTCTATGGCTATAGTTGACAAATAATTTAAAAGCAAGCTGTATGTAAGATCTTAAGGTTCACTAAGTCAAAATGAGTTAATAAAAGTTTTAGACGCAAGGGATTAAAGAAAAAATGATTGATTGAGTCACAATGCATCTTGATCAAAACCTACCTTTGGCCTTTTCCCATCAGGTATTTCACAAGCAGCACAATGTGATTGGATATCTCTGACGTTGAAATTACCCTCTGGAATGTCTGCAGGTGGAGAAATCCAAGATTCAGATCAAGATTCTGAGATGTGCCTCCATCTGCAACAAGCATAAAATTGTTAAAATTAACCAGTAAATTATTGGTTCTTGGAGAAATTGCTGGTGTGGTTTGTATTTTCAGCCAATGAAAGCACAAATTATCGTAGAATAGTACATGCATTATTGGCATCAGTACTTATCTCCCCTTCATAGGTACTAGGCTCAAAGTTGGTGACTGTGATTTGGAAAACCCAAGATACATATACCAGCAAGCAAACATCATAATCTTATAGATAAAAGGGGTCTCAAAGCATTTTTGCTTTGAAATTACCATTCTAGATTTTTATCTAGCTGAGTAAAAGCACAATGGCAAGTTCTCAAATCCAAATCAGAGTTCCAAACACCATCTACCAGGTTTGAAACTTCTAATATTTACATCTAACAATAAGATCATCTATAATAGTAACAGTTTTAAGTTTAAGGGCTACTCACTTCTTCCCAAGGAACTATCCCATTTGAGCCTCACATTGACCACATTTGTGCAAGGTCACTCTATATTTTGAGCTCCTCCGAGGGACTCCAGTGCTTTAGCGATGAAAAATGTGCACAAATTCCACTTTAGTATTTAAGATATATCTCTAAGGTATGTATAGACATGTAAAAACAGAACAAAGTACCTTATTTGGAGGCTGATTCAAATTGAGCTGCTTCTTGAGAAGGGCCATTTCTTCATCTTTCATATCTTCTGCTCTCACATTTAGATGGTCCACGTTGTTTGGGTTGGTGAGTAGGGTACATGCAAGGAATTGTCTCCCCATTTAAATATTTATCACCTAAAAAACAAAACAAAAAAGTATAACTATAATGTCAAAAAAACATTTATCTAATTATCTCCCAATTCTACAAATGAGTTGAGCAAATTGACCTTTGTAATCCTTATTTTTAACATCTATGTATGAATCAAGCAACACCCAAAGAACCCCTGGTAGTCCTACAAAATGAATAATAAATGGTGTTAAATTGAAATATCAGAAATCAACTTGGAAACAGATTATTGAACAAGCAAGCACTTGTCATAGCTACAAACCTTTGAATTTCTTCGATTTCCAATCACTACCTCGAGAGTGAAAATCACATTCATATTTTGTTTGCATTTAATTCTTCAAGAAAGTGTTAATTTTGTCGACAACCATATCAAATGCATCTCAATCTGCAATCCATAAGAAATGAAAATTGATGAAAATCAAAATACATATCTGACAAAGAAGAACTTATATCTCAAAATTATTACAAGGATAATAAAAAATTAGGAGCCATGCAACTTCAAAGACTTTTTTCAATTTGTGACAAAAAAGAAACAAAGAAATTATTATGAAACAATAATCTATTTGGTTGGTGATGGAGGTAAGGTGGTTGTAAATTGGCAAACACAATGGAGATCAATGGTCCTTGCTTTTGAAACATGCACACATAATAAATTTAATTGAATTTATCAAGCAATTTTCCCTTTGCTAAGAAGTAATGAAAGGTCAAAGTTACTAAATTTACACTAGTTTACACTGTCATCAACTAAAAGAGTCCATAATTACCTTAGTCTTGGTGAAGGGATTGCTTTTCTCCTTCAAGAAATTAGCATGATTAGAGCCTTCCAGCTTCAATTTTGTTTGTTCAAATAGAATGTCATGATTTACTATACATTTTAGGATTCATTTGGAAATTGACTCTCTTTTTTTTTTTTTTTTTTTTTTTAACTTTTGATTGTTTACGGCAAGATGTTCAAAAAAATAAAATAAATAAAGAGAATGGATTACCTCTTTGGCTAATTTATCCTGTTCCCAAACATAGCCTTAATGTTTTAGTTTAGTTGCTGAGGAAAGAAAAGAAAGTGATGCTTAAAATTTTTAGAGAAGCTTCACAATTGTGATCCAATAGAATGGAAGGACTCCACTGAAATAAAGCTAATACAAACTTAAATTCATAGATTTATTATTATTATTATTTTTATACTTCATTTTAAGCATCCAACATAGGGAAAATTAAAGAAAATCACACAAAATTGGAAAATTTGTAAAATTAACCAGCAGATATGTAGCACTTTGTACTTCCTGTTATAATGGAATTATATTTGACTCTTTGATTATTTTGATTGAGAACCTTCTTAGTCGATATTGAGCCTTGGTTGAGGTGTTACCATGGTGGTTGGGCAAGATTGAATCAAAAACTCTAAATTTGAATAGTTGTTATTGAATAGTTTTCACTCTTTTATTATTTTTTTTCTCCACACTTTGAATCTGGATGTGAGGCTACAACCATTGGAAATCTTACTTCCGGGGCTTCAATTTGGACACAAGAACAGCCCTAAACAGCGTCTGGACGAGAGAGTTATGCCTGTTTGAAATTTGTGAATATGTGCGATGAGCATAGTTCGCTCGAGCGCAACTTTCACCGCTCGAGCGGTCCATAGACCCTTCCAACTCTGTTTTTCAAAATTGTCTCAGATACTGGAAGCCTTGATTCACCGCTTGAGCGCACTTTTGACTGCTCGAGCGAACTATCTATAATCATATCTTTAAAAGTCACTTTTGGGGTCAAATCTATTCACTTTTCACTCCCTTTTCTCTCTCCTTTTGCAATTTTTGAGTTTTCAAGATTTTTAGCCTTGATTTCATTTATTTCTACACGTCTTTAACCCCTAGTCCCTTATATCAAAATGTAGAGCTCGGCAAGGGCTTTCATTTAATCTGAACGGATCTTCTTTTTGTAGCCGACGATTTTTCTAGCTTGTTTCCTTCTTGCTTCAAGAGATAGGGTCATTTCTTAAACTCGATATGAGTTCGGTAGTGTATTTGTGGTGTATTTTTAATATTTAGATTTCGTTAGTTTTGGGTTGATTTTGGAAATTTGTTTTATAAATTGAGGGTTTGTTCCAAAAAGGGTTATTAAGCTATGATTTATCTACAAAAAAGACTATTTTCCATTTGTGAAGATGCTTATGAGTTTCTAATAGTAGAAAGCCCCAATTTGAGAAAAACCCTAAATGTTAATCTTTTGGGAATTGTTGGATTTTCGGAAAAAAGGGACTTGATTGGAAAAGGTGTTATGAGACTTGGAAAATATCAAGTGTTGGAAACTCTTGTGGAAAATGCTTTGGAGTTGTGACTTCAATACTTTTGGATTTGCATATTCAGATTATTATCTTTAATTTATTGTATTAGAGATAACTGCTCTGGCTATCGGTGGAGAATAGCATTGCCGTGTGTGAGAAATTGCACGTTGACTGGGCAAACAAGATTGTTTATAAATCATGCATCTCATGGATTTTGGAATGGATTTCAGAACTGGAATTGTAGGATTTCAAAAGGTTGTTTTGGTATCCTTGTTTATATTATGGAAACATTTGTACCATTTTGAAAAGAAATCATATTTTTGAATCATATGTATTGTGTTATTGGAAATGATAATTGCAATGGTAAAGCTGTAAGGGAGTGTTAAAGCAGAATTAAGTTGGCTTGTGTGTCCTTGGTGTAAGACCTAAACCCGTGTGATAGGTGTCGAGACTTTCAGTTAATATTGGTCAAAATGACATAGTGACTTGTATAGTTACTATTATGAGCACTAGTCTTGGAGATTTACTCATTTTATTTATTATTAATTTGGTTTTAAAAGAGAATGTTTTGGAAACGACTTTAGCAATGTAATTGCTATTGTTTAGAGATATGTTCTCGTTTGATTTGACAATGTATTTGCTCATTGCTCATTTCTCTTTTGTTTTAAACAGATGTTGTAACTCAGAAAATGTTTTGAATAAATGTAAGGCTTTGGGTAACTGAAAGAAAGGATTTTGTTGAGAAAACAAGTGGATTTGGAAAATGCATATGGGCATATTGTATATATGTATTGCATCATGATCATTTATACTAGTGGAGCATATTTAGTTTTTGAAATATTTTCTACTAGGCTTTATGCTTGCCCTACATGGCTGAAAATGTTTTTCAGGTGTACATGTGTGGATGTGGATTGAGACATGAAGTTGTATTGGAATCATGTAAGGTGGTTCTTTTATTTGTAGGCTATGAGCCATTCATGTTATTTATTGGCCGTGTGCCATTCTTGTAAGGGTTGCACCCTTTGCATTTGATGTAAGCCTTAGGGCATTTCAATTTAATTTTTAACATCCTTATATGTTTGTTACAGAACTTCCATTCGACTTAGATGTTGTACATGGGAATGTATGAAATCAGATAAGCACCTGTATTGTGCGACTGTATTATATACATCCGCATGAGAGTTGTTATCTATTGTTCATCGTTGGGTGGTTTATTCACGTGGGCTGGACGGTGTAAATTCGAGGCGTGACAACTTGGTATCAAAGCTAACCAGATTTGAAAATCTTGGGTTCGCGGGAAGTGGTTAGCCATAATGGGTTTACCATGCTCGGTGAGGCCATTTGTATGCTCGGTATGCTAAGGGATAACATGTTTACGTGGCTAGGTGGGTATGGAATTAGGATGTGCTTTGTGTCTGTTAAACACTTAGAGGTCTTATTAGAAGGGCACTTGATCAATGTTCATTCTAATAGGAATTCTTGGGGTTTCATGGAACAAATTTTGTCTTAAGAATATAATTCGTGTGTGGCTATGTGACTAAGTGCTTATGTGGAATGCATTATGTGTTTAATGCTAGAATGTATAAGATTTTGTTGGGAGTACATTTAGATGTATGCTAAATTTGTTGTGTTTGTTTGATTAGGATGTCTAAGCGAGGAAGTGACGAGTTTCCTCCTTCCACACAGAAAGAATTAAGAAATCAATTTCTGGAGTTGTGCCAAGGTACTACACCTTTGGCACATTCTGAGGCGTGGTTTACCAATCTATCGAGGTTTGCTCCAGAATTGGTAGAAACCGAGGAGCTCCGTTGTGCGGAGTTTGAGAGCAAGTTATGTGATGATGTTCGGGAAAGGATTGCTGGGTCTTGGCATAGGAATTATCGTACACTTGTGGAAGCGGTTGCTTACATGGAGGCCGTAGTATTAGTCATCGGGTAGAGTGGGAAGGAGGCCACTTCGGCAACTCCTGCAGTTCGGGGTCATGGTAGGCCTAGTAAGGACAAGGTCGTTGCCTCAACCAATAGTTGCACCAACGGGATCATCTTCCCAATTGGGACTTGGGGCAATTGAGTGCTCACAGAGGGAACACTTATTGGGATCCGTACCAATTCAGGCTTCTAACTAGTCACATCTTCAGGGGACATCTGTTTGTCATGCATGTAATCAACTGGGTCATATTAGGCATTTTTGTATGCAATCAAGAGCTTCTTTGGGTTATCCGCAATCTAGTTAGGTTCAGCCTTATCCGTCCAGGCAGGGGTGATACTTATACCAAAACTGAGTATGCCAGACTTCAAGGGCCATTGGAGGGTCTAACTTTTACCCTCAGAGTGGGAAGATGCGTGTTTGTTATAAGTGTGGCCAGCTGGGTCACATCTATAGCTCTTGTCTTTGCCATCATAGTTCTGGGAGTGTTTCAGGGGTTGAGAATAACCTGTCTTAGCAATCTGGTTAGGAATGTGATGGTGGTATTGAAAGAGGGATAGTTGTTTTGGGTGAATTGTCTCGGTTATCTTGTTTTGTGCCTGGAGGATAAATAGTTGAAGTCATTATGTAGTTTGTTTTGTAACCGGTACAGTGTTGACCGATGAAATATTATGACTTTGCTTATATATGTATGTATGTATTAGAAGAAATTGATTGTGATTTATCAATAGGGTATGTTATGTCATGAGTATAATAGCCGTGATTGGCAGCATTGGAAGAAATTGATTGTGATTTGTGAGGAACATAATTAGGTCCTTTGGAAGAAGTAGCTTGAGAATAGGTTTTCAACTTTTGAGGCGTCCAATGATAATTGTGTTTAAGTTGGAGGGTACATTGTCAGTGATGAATAAAAATGTGATGGTATTTAAAGTGCTTTTTGGTGGTTGCTAAGAGTTAAATGCTACGGGGATCTGTAGATTCCTGCAAGAATTCCCGAATGAGAAAGTCAGGTAGAGAATTAGAATCACCATGAATGTATTCAATTTTAAAGTAGAAAACATACATAGAATTGCCTGGCAACGAGCAAAGGATTGTCGTGAAACAATGTTATTAATATCCTTTTCAAGGACTTCCTTTGCTGCTTTGCAATCAATGCGTAATAAGAATTCTTTATACAAGAAACAATAGATAAAATTTCTTTTTGGATTGTGGAATACCGTACTTGTGGACCTTTACAAATAAATTGAACCAATTGTTCTTTACCTCAATAGTGCTGTTTGAGAATACCACCATAGCCGATATCACTAGCATCTATCATAACAATTTTGTAAGCAGTGGGAATTGGTAGACATATAAAAGGTAGAAATTTAGACCTTTGTTTGATGCATTGGACAACAAGAGTATGGTCGTGTCTCCATGGAGAAGGATTTTTCTATAAATGTGTATAAAGAATTTTAGTATCTTTGTGAAGGTCCTTATAAAATTCAGAAATATAATCGAGACTTTCTAAAAATCTTTGCAATTGGGTTTCATTGGGAAATTTATCAGCAAATTCAATAGAACGCTATATTAGGACAATAGTTCCTTTGTTAATTATGTGACCAAGAAATCTTATAGATGTTTGGAAAAGTTGCATCTTTTGGGCACTGAGAACTAATCCATTGTTTTTGATGATATGATAAAATTTGTATAAATGTTTGCTATGTTGAGAGATAGAATTGGAGTATACTAAAATATCTTTAATACAAACGATGGTAAATGTGCTATAAGGATTGAAAATATCAATCATATTGTTTTGAAATTCATAAAGAGCATTTTTAAGGTTAAAGGACATAACATTCCATTCAAAATGTCCAAAGGGTAATGTAAAAGCCATTTTATGGAAATCCTTTTCAATGATTTGAACTTGCCAAAATCTAGATTTTATATCAAATTTTGAAAAGATTTTGGCCTCATAAAGCCTATTTAATAAAATCTTTTTATTTGGAATTGGGTATTGAATCCATTGTAGCACAATATTAAGAGGTTTTGTAGTTAATAACTAGTCTTGGAGTTCCTCTTTCAAGTTCAGACTTTTTGTTCACATAAAAGGTAGGGCAAGACCACGGTGATTTGGTTGGCCTTATTAATTTTTTATTTAAAAGATCATTAATGTCTTATTTGCAATGCTCCGTTAATTTTTTGTCCATCAAAATAGGACGAGCTTTGGTAGGAATGTGTCTCTCATTAAAATCATTTTCATAAGATATATCAAGCATGTGTTGTTTGCGATGCCAAAATGCATGTGGTAATTCAAAACATAAATCTTTTTCAAATAAATTTTGAATTTTTGGATAATAGATTTGATTCAAGGTTGTAATTCTTGGTCAATAACTTTGTAAGAAATTTCCTTTTGTAATAGACAAATTTGTTTTTGTTTATAAATTAAATTAGTCTTTAGAGTATTAATTTCATGTTCTTGAGGAGGAAATAGGAATTTGACACCATTGTTTTCATTGATAAGGATAGTAGAAATCCCTTCCTTTGTAACAGTAAAATGAGCTATCATAGTAAGGAATGGTGTCCCTAATATCATTGTTTGAGACATATTTTTAACAAGAATGAATTAAGTGTTTAAGCAGATACCTTGATTGCAAATTTGGGCATGGGAAATTTTATAATTGATTTCCATGGAACCACCATTGGCAGTACTTAGGGATTGATCAGTGTTTTCAAAATATTTGAAGGGCTCTAAGCCGTCACAGGTGTAATTAAGGTTAGCACCAGAATCAACTAGTGCCATAGTAGTGAGAATAAAATCATGAATTAATACTTCAATTTCAATATATCATTTTTGAAACGTGATACTATTAATGAGCAAGTTAACAGAATCATTATAAGTGGTTGTTTGTCAGGATCTTTGGTCGAAGATTCTTGAAGATGTGGTTCATAAGGAAAAGACGTGTCTTCAAGAAAGTCATCTTGAGAATTTTGTTCAAGGGTAATAACCTTGGATTGTAAATTTTGGACATCGATTTTAAGATTTCGAATTTCATTTTGTAAATCATATATAGTTGAGTGGAGTACAAACTTTATTAACTCTATCAAGGATATCTTTGAAGTCATGCGTATCATATTTTAATTCTTAAGTAGTATTTGAAGATTGAGTGGTATGTTGTTTGGAGTTATAATAGTTAAACATAGCTTGATGTTTCTATTCTAAATCATTAATATTATCAATAAATTCAAGGATCATTTTTTCATGTTCGGTTAAAACATTGATACTAAGACCATTCATTTCTAAAATGGCTTTATAATAATTAGTAGATGATTGGCATGGACAATGATAGGGAAGTTCATTATGATCTTCGGGCTCTTCATCAGAGGATGAGGGAATATTATTATCGATTTCATTGATCTGGAATTCATTATTAGAGGTATCATCAGAGTATTCGATATTAGATTCGGATTCTTTATCTAAAAGAAGAATTGACTCTAATTGATTTTTGAATTCATCATAAATATTGTATTTTCTTTTTTGTCAAACATTTTTTTGCAAAATGACTAATTTTTCCACGTTTCCAACAGGTTGTTGTTTTCTTTGAAGTGCTTGGTTTGGATTTAGAAGAAGTATAAGATTTGGAATTGTTGAATTTTCATTTTTTATAATAAGGTTTCCTTTTATAATTTTGAAATTTGTGATAAGAATATTTTTGCCAGAATATTTTTTGAGATTTGCGAATAGGGGTTTTTTGAGTAGAAGATCTTGTAATAGGGGCCAAGATGGAATTATAACCAAATTGATAACAAAATTGTACTAATTCAGTGCCACCAGTCTTGCATTATTTTTTAAGTTGATTTTTGAGTTTAATATCATTACATAGAGATAGGCCTTTAGCACATATTTCAGATATCAATTCACTAAAAGCATATTGATTGTAAGGAATTTGTCTGTTATGTTTAGCATGAATTTGAGTTTTGACCTTTTCAGTGAAGAGTGTGGGAAGTCTAGCAATAAATCATTTTTTCCAAAATTCTTGATTTGCATCATGTCTTTGGTATAGTTTGGAGAGGAATATGTCTTTGTACCATCAAAAATGGTTAAGTGTTGGGCAACATAAATTGATGAGGAGTTCTTTGGAGCGGTTTAAAATAATTTGTGTATTTTCGATAAAATGTTGGGTGATAGCTGTCACTAGAGTAGTGACTACATCGCTAATTGGTTGAGAAGTGGCTGGGTCTAAAATTGGAGTGTCTGTTTGATCTCGTTTGATAGTAGTGAAAATTGCTTGTCCTTGTTTTGTATTAAAATAATTATCCCACCAACCTTTTAATTGGCCTATAAATCTAGAGATAAGCATGCGAGCTAAGGTGGAATCATTATTGTTAGATGGGTGTTTGGCAAGGGTAGCATTTGCAACCATGACCATATGTTGGCCAAGATTGAGGATTTGATAATTAGATTTTCCATCTACTTCCATTCTCGGAGATCACTACCAGAGTATGAAAAAGGTGTGTCAAAATGTCGTTCTTCTACTTGAAGATTTACTAGTGTTGGTCTTGGGTAATAATTGCAAATTAGTGGTTCGGCCGAGATCATGGAAGTTTCATTAATTTGGGTAGGAGAATTAGATGTAAATTGTTCATATAATTGTGTATTAAAGCATCATCTTGTAAAACATTAATGGTGCCACTATGTTCTGCTTGTTCTTTTCCTTCTCTTTTGGGAGTAGTTAGAGTAGTGGTGTCAACAATAGGATAAATGATGGGATCATTATCATCTAGAATTTTGGTAAGAGTTGCTTTTCGTTTGTTTAATTCTGCAAGAAATTCATCAGAAGGACTTGTAAAGGAGTATGCTGGAAAAGGCAAATTCTAAATTAAAGGAGGTTGTTGGATTTGATCTGGAGGTACAAAAATGTATAGTTTATCAACACGTTCCTCTTTCTGTGTAGTTTGTTCTCCTATGGTTTGGAGATGCATATTAGTAAAATTTAATTATTCAGAAACTTGTCCTACATCAAAACTAGTGGAAGGTGTGGTTTTTGATGTTAGAGTGCCTTCCATGGGAGGTCTATTGTATAGTTTGGCATAAAAAGTAAATCCAGGATTGTGTAAGGTGCTGGTTTTACTAGGATGATGGACGAATTGGATAGTTTGTCTGTTAAGAACATCCCAATTATTTATTTGTTTATTTTATTTTATTATTATTTTTTTATGGGCATCTAATAAAGTAGTTGGGACTTGTATATGGTGGTAAGGACAATAAATATATAAGTACCAATGGAAAAATGGATATGAGTTTTCATTGTTTGTAGAGTAAGAAAATATTCAGATCTAATTGTTTGTTGTTTTTACATGTTGTGGTTTTGTTTAAAACAAAATTCTATTTTGTAAATCATAAAGAGCATTGTATTCTTTGGAATTGAGTTTATTATTTATGGTAAAATTGTTTTGGATAACATTGATGGATAAGGAGTCTATATCAAAATCAATATCTTGGGGGAATTTGCTAAAATCTGCATAATTTGTATGGGAAATTTGGTTTGGTTGTTGTCGGGTATAGTGTAAAGGTAAATCGACAAAATGTCGAGGCAAATATTGCAGTTTGAAGAGGTGTATGAAATCGGGTAGAATTAGAGTATAAAGATTGAGATTGGGATCTATCAGATGTTTGAGATCTAACGGATTTGGATCTTTCAAATTGAAGTACTATAGATCGATTTGGATTTTGTGTGATTGTTTCGGGATTAGTTTGAGGCTGGGCAGTTAAAATAGGTACAACATTTAGAATGACCCAAATGTCTTCATCGTCTACATCAACTTGCAAGACTTCTTCCCAGGTTATGACCTTAGGTATCATGACTTTGGTATGTTCTTGGTGTGACTGGAAAAGTATTGTAGATTCTTTTGGATTAGGTGAAATATATTTAAAGTTGGGACAAGAAGTGGTCATGGCTTTAAGATAAATTCAATAATAAACCATGATATTGAAAGAAGGAGAATCTATTTTGTATATCTTTGTTTGAACATTTAAAATAAGAGTTTTGAGAATGGTTGGATCTATCAGGGATACTTCAAAATTGGGAAAACATTTGAAATAAATTGGTCCATGGGCTAAACTAGATTTGATACCTCCTAATAAGGAATCGCCATAGTCATGATGGCGCATGCCATGTAGAGTACATAAAACATATTTATTTAGGTGCATACGGGTCATTGGTTTGGGACCTACTTGGACTAAGCCAAGATCTAAGAAGTTGAATTTTTTTTTTCCCTTGAAATTTGAGAATAGTAAACATCTTTTCCTTATGAACCATAACTTCAAGAATCTTCGGCCAAACATCTTGACAAACAGCCGCTTATTATTAATGATTCTGTTAACTTGCTTCTTAACAGTATCACATTTCAAAAATGGTATATTGAAATTAAATTAGTAATCCATGATTTTATTCTCACTTGTATGGCACTAATTGATTTTGGTGCTTATCTTAATTGCATGCATGAAGGCTTAGTGTCGTTCAAATATTTTGAAAAAATTGATCAATTCTTAAGTACCACCAATGGTGGTTCTATGGAAATCAATTATAAAATTTCCCATGCTCAAATCTACAATTTAGGTATCTGCTTAAACACTGAATTCCTTCTTGTTAAAAACAAGTCTCAATTAATTGCATTAGGAACACCATTCTTCACTATGATAGCTCTTTTTACTGTTACAAATGAAGGGATTTCTTTTGTCCTTATCAATCAAAACATTGTTTTCAAATTCCTCTTTCCTCGTCAAGAAGATGAAATTAATACTCTAAAAAGCTTGTTTGGGGTGTGCTATATAAGCACACTTTTTATCTTTTTATTTTTTTTGAGTCATATCACCTCTATACTTTTTTGCATATCTTTTTGTAAAAGTCAAAAAGTGCACTTATTTAGATTATCCAAAAACTAATTTAATTTATAAACAAAAACAAATTTGTCTATTACAAAAAGAAATTTCTTACAAAGTTATTGACCAAGAATTACAACCTCGAATCAAATCTATTATCCAAAAAATTCAAACTTTATTTGAAAAAGATTTATGTTCTGAATTACCACATGCATTTTGGCATCACAAATAATTCATGGTTGATTTACCTTATGAAAAGGACTTTAATGAGAGAGACATTTCTATTAAAGCTTGTCATATTCAGATGGAAAAAAAAAAAATTAATGGAACATTGCAAACAAGAAATTAATGATCGTTTTAATAAAAAATTAATAAGGTCAACCAAATAACCGTGGTCTTGCCCTACCTTTCATGTGAACAAAAATTTTGAACTTCAAAGAGGAACTCCAAGAATAGTTATTAACTACAAACCTCTTAATACTGTGATATAATGGATTCGATACCCAATTCCAAATTAAAAAATAAATAAATTATTAAATTGGCTTTATGAGGCCAAAATCTTTTCAAAATTTGATATGAAATTTGGATTTTGGCAAGTTCAAATCACTTAAGAGGATCGGAATAAAATGACTTTTACAGTACCCTTTGGACATTATGATTGGAATGTTATGTCCTTTGGCCTTAAAAATGCTCCTTCTGAATTTCAAAACATTATGAATGATATTTTCAATCCTTATACCACATTTACCATCGTTTATATTGATGATGTTTTAGTATACTCCAATTTTGTCTCTCAACATAGCAAACATTTATACAAATTTTATCATATAATAAAAAACAATGGATTAGTTCTCAGTGCCAAAAAGATGCAACTTTTCCAAACATCTATAAGATTTCTCGGTCACATAACTAACAAAGGAACTATTGTCCCAATATAGCATTCTATTGAATTTGCTGATAAATTTCCCAATGAAATTCGTGACCAAACCCAATTACTGAGATTTTTAGGAAGTCTCAATTATATTTTGGAATTTTATAAGGACCTTACAAAGATACTAAAATTCTTTATACACGTTTACAGAAAAATCCTTCTCCATGGACACACAACCATACTCTTGCTGTCCAATGCATCAAACAAAGGTCTAAATTTCTACCTTTATTATGTCTACCAATTCCCACAGCTTACAAAATTGTTGAGATAGATGCTAGTGATATCAGCTATGGTGCTATTCTCAAACAGCGCTATCAACGTAAAGAACAATTAGTTCGATTTACCTCTGTCATTTGGACAGGTCCACAAATACGGTATTCCACAATATAGAAATAAATTTTATTTATTGTTTGTTGTATAAAGAAATTTGAATCTGATCTTTTAAATCAAGAATTCTTATTACGCATTGATTGCAAAGCAGTGAAGGAAGTCCTTGAAAAGGATGTTAAAAACATTGTTTCACGACAATCCTTTGCTCAATGGCAGTAAATTCTATGTGTTTTTTACTTTAAAATTGAATACATTTGTGGTGATTCTAATTCTTTACCTAACTTTCTCACTTAGGAATTCTTGTAGGGATCTACAGACCTCGGAGCATCTAACTCTCAACAACTAACAAAAGCACTTTAAATACCATCACATTTTTAATTCATCAACGACAACGTACCCTTTGGCTTAAACACTATTATCACTGGATGGCTCAAAATTTGAAAACATATTCCAAAGCTACTTCTTCCAAAGGACCTAATTATGTTCCTTACAAATCAAAATCAATTTCTTCCAATACTGCTAATCACAACTATTATACTCATGACATAACATATCTTATTTGTGGGGACATATCTTTAGGGTTGTTCATGTGGCCTAGGTTGTTGGCCAAGGTGCCACGTGGTGAACCTAGGGGTGTCGAGGTGCCATGTGGATGAACCAAGTTGCCAAGATATGGTGCTACCATATCAAAATGATATTAAGATAGAGGACAAGAGTGCTAGATGACATTAAGCTACCTATTTGGATAGAGATGAGACTCTTAAGGAAGTTCATCTTAATTTGAATAGTGTGAGTTGTGATAAATGTTATTCTTGTAAAAGATAGAGTTCCATGAAGTAAGATTTATAAGGGAAGTTGGACATTGATCATTATATAAAGAGGGCACCCTCGTGGGCCTAAAGTATGCTTTTACTTGGGCATCGTTCATTTGTTCTGATATCTTTGAGAGATAAGTTGACTGACTTGGTCGTTAGAGTGCCTCTGGGTGGATGACCCACTATGGTATTTCTTGTTTTCATGTACGCAGGTGTTGGCTTAATCTATTGTTTCGTGTGCTCTCTAGCTAAATTCCTTAGATCTCGACAGGGAGATCAGTTTGGTTGTGAGGTCAGAAATCAACAACCACACTATTGTTCCATTACTCCTCGATCATGTTCAGTAACTTCGAGAAAAACTAAATATTAAACCTAAAACTCTGATCTCTTCCTATTTTCTTAATAATTGGCATTATCCACAACATTCTGGTCAACATTCCCGTCTATGCTGTGAAAAAATTCTTGAGGAAACAAAGTCCGTCTCTATTGAGCATGTATATTCAAAAGAAAATAAAAATCTTTTCTAGTATTCCAAACTCCATATTCTCAAAATTATTTCTCCAGCGGAATGGGGACATCCCATGGTTTTTCGTAAATTTGCTGATTCTAATCTCAAACCAGCCCAATACAACTATTATGATTACCAAAATGCCTGGTTCCATGTTTTTTATTTCCAAAATTGATTATTTTGACATTCTTGGTGGATTCGTTTTGGACTAAATTTTGCTGTTACTATTGGTAATATCCCTACCTAGTTTGAATCATGGTGGCATCAATTTTGTCTGCAAGTTGTCACTCTCTGAGATTCTTTGTCAGATTCTTATCATATTTATCGGAAGGAAGTAACTACCATGGATCATGGCCTGGCAATGCACCGCATCCTATCCCTATAATACTCAATTTCTCACCAGGCAGATCACCACCAAATTGTGGAAAAACTATAACATTCCACCAGAACATTATCCTGATAAGCTCCATCAAGTTTATAAGCAAACGAAACAAATGGTATTAGTAACCCTACTCCTTCTATGGCTTCCTCTAGCCCAAAATCTCACAAATCATTTGATTATGGTAATTTTAAAAATGAGTTGAAAAAGAAGTTAAAGGATAAGTAGCCCACAATTCCAAAACATGAATTTGAACACAAATATAAGAAAGCCATCAAAATGAAAATGATTCAAATGGCTGAAGCAAAATCTCTCTCTGATTCTGATGAAGATATTGTATTGGAAACACTTCTCCTAATTGTCACTAATCGTCGACCATCGACAATTTCACCAATATCTTCTCCAACTCATATTCCCACTCAAGACCTTGCTGATGACTATTCTGACACGTGTCAGAGTGGACCTTAATAATTTGAACAAGGACAATCCCATGTAACTCTAGCCAAAGCAAACTCTAACAAAAGCAAACCTGCAATCAAAAACAGATTCTAACTTATCAACAAGGAAAATCCCATGCGACTCTGGCAAAAACAAACACAAACGCAAAAATAGATTCCAACTTATCTCTTCAGACTTCAATTCATTTCAAATCTATCTTTCTAATTCTATATAACCTAACTCTTTCAACATAAGGAGACAAGCTTTTCAAGTCACAAGTTTTTATTAACTATTACAGTGAGTGTGAAAAATGTAAGTGTGTAAACAGTGAGAGTGCGAGTATAAGAAGTAGTAAGTCATTTCCAGGTGTAGACACCCCATTTTTGATCGCTCACAAGACTTGTGCGCTTCATTCTGGGCATTCGATGATGAAAGTAGCATTGTGTTTGATTCGAATTCTCAACAAAGGAATCCAAGGTTAGGCCTTAAAACAATCCCAAAACCTTCATATTTACCTTGTTCTTACCTCAGAGGTCTATTTGTTAACATTGTGCCATCATACACTGAGCTTGAAGCAGAGGAACAGGGGAGCACATAAGGGCCCGATTGTGCCTCATTAGGGCTGGCCGGTCGTGCCTTGTTAGCGAGAAACACTGTTCTGGGCGGGAGCCCGCCAACTGTCTATTTTTAAAGATATTTTTGACCTATTTAGCTCAAATTATATAAATATAAGGTTATATCTCTATTTTGAGGGTTGAATAATTTCCAAAGAGCTTATACACACACTTGAGAGCTCCTTCTTCCTTGCCAAGCCATCTTTGAGTAAGATTACCATCTTTGCACTATATCTATACACCAAACAAACCCTAAAACCTTAACCTTGGAGCCTTGGTTGAGTATTGAGAATCACAATTCTGGCTTGAGAGTGTGCTTGGACCAAGTTTGATTCATAACAAGAGCTTGTCCTCTTTAATAGGTATAAGCTCACCACCTTTTCTCTTACTTTCATTTTTGTTTCTTACTATCAATTTCTTGTGTCTTTGTATTGTTTTGGGTCCATTTCAAGTGTTGGAACTTGGGTTTGAATAGCTACCAAAGGTAGAAAGGTTTAACACCCTTTCTTGTACCTTATTCCATAGCTCACACCCTTGTCTTTGCACTCTTTTGTTTAGTCTTCAAACTGATTTTTAGAGTTCAAAAAAGGCTAAAAAACATGGTTTGAGGTCTCAAAAATGGAGGGGCTAGCCACCTCTCCTTGCTCTTGCTCACTAGCCATGTGATTCCTTGTTATTTCCTATCTTTTTCATACTCTTTAAACATCATTTTAGTCACTGGTTTTTACATATTTGAGGCTATTTAGACTTGTTTTAATTCATTTAACTAGTTTCTTCTTTGAATACTTTGCCTATTACATTGTAAGTCCTCATAGCTTTGCTTGTTTAAGCCTTAAACATCACGCCGCTTGAGTTTATAGCTTTTCTTTGCTTGGTTTTCATATTAAGAGTCTTATTCTTAAAATCAATCTCGTACAATCATGTCTGCAACCTTCCTCTTTTCTTTTTTCCTTTTGTTTGAGAGTTATTTCAAAAAGATTGATGGTTATTCAAGGTATGGGAAAGATACCTGTGCTCAATGGCTTAACCTCTACAGAGGTTCATCGTCAATGCGTAGTCCCTCTTTCATGCTTCAGATCACTTCTCATTTGACATTTCTTCTCATGTAGGGGACTTAACTATCACTTTAGGACAAATTGATTAAAGAATGGAAATGACTAATAAAATGGGCTTAAAACCAATAAAATCGACGTAGAGAACCTTGAAGCGTGTCTACCTCACTCTTTGAGCTAAATTCATAAGAAGAGGAAGGGGTGGCCATCATCCATTGCATTTATCAATTTCTTGTCCAAATCACGTTCGAAATCGTCAAGCCATCGACTTGTGCTCATAGATGGTTTCAGATTCGAATCTGCTCTTCTCTTGAGGCTCCCTGATAGAGAAGAGCAGAAAGGACAAACAAAGATTAGAAAAGTTCTGCCTGTATTGTTTTCACCTCAGAGCATAGAAGTAGACTTTTGCACAAAATTAGGTCACTGTTGGCCTTGTTTGGGCCCGGCCGAGCCTTATCGGGGGCTAAGCGGGCTCCAATGTTTGGTAAACAGTGTGTTTTTGCAGAAATAGGGGGCAGTGGCTGAAGGTGAGATAGGACAGATTCTCAAGGAGGAAGACAGAGCTGCTTCTGAAAACAGTCACGTGAATGCAATCCTTGTGCATCTTTGTTTATATCAATATTGTAAATTAATGTTCCCATCATTATATTATTGTTGTAATTAATTAATTATCATTATAATTAGCATTGTTGTAATTATTATTAATGTTTATTCGTAATTGTCATAGTTAGTTAACTTAGATAGTTAGTTTTATTGTTTATCCTTGTTGTAATAAATTAGATAGCTAGTTAGTTATGTAGTATTCATTAGCTTAATTCCTTCATTTGGTTTTGTAATAGTTAGTTTAAATTTGGACATTTGGATGCTTATTTGGACCCTCTTGCATGAGGGAAATTATGTAATAAGTGTGTCTTTCAACCCCCATTTCTTTCTTCCTTTTATTTCTCTGCTTATGATGGTAGTATAGAGTGTCATGTTTTCTTAACATTTTCCATGCTTTGCATCCACATGTCTTACATGCATCAAAGCTCGGTTCATCATTCTAACAAAGCATTGTTATTGCTTAACTCTTTGCATACATGCTTGGACCGCATGCTATCAAATTGCTTCAGATACCATGTTAGTAGCCAAGCCCATTAGTCATAATTGTTTGTTTTGTATTAGTCATATTGCATTAGTTAAGATCATTCATTTTTTCTAACTTTTTTTTTTTTTTTTTTTTTTGGCCTTGGAGTGCAAGGTGAGCACTTATTGCTTTAGCATACCGCATGCGTGTGATTGTTGCCATATCAAGCATATTTTCCATGAGCCTAAGTGCTTAAGTGATATACCTGTTTTGAATGCCTGTGGATGAAGGCTGATTGCTTAAATTGGGATATTTGATGAATGTACGTATGAGCTCACTTTTTCAAGTGGTACATATTCAAAATAATTTTCAAACAAACACAAATTCAAATGTTCCAATTTTTTTCAAATTAGTCTATACTTGTGTACGTCACATAGTAAGATAGCCTAATAAATCGGAACAAGAACATGTAATGTAAATAAGAATCACATCATGATTAGTAGAGGCCGATCTTTGATCTGGTGAGTGGGGTGCTCAATTCATGACCTTCCCCTCTTGTACCTAAGTTCCCGAGACGAGACACTTTGGTGATGAAGGATAAGTGGCCTTTGGCACGAGTCAAGGGTTTCCTAAATTTTTCAAAAATATTTAGGTGGTGACTCTATAATCTAGCAAAGCAGTCCATTTTTGGCATTTTTGATTCAAAATCGATTTTCCAAAAGATTTGTTGGATTTGGACTCATTTGTGTTTATCTATTTCACATTGCACTAATGAAATCAGATTCGGAACCACGAGAGTCCGAACTGTAGGTCTATCATATCCGAAAGAAGCACGAAAAGCTAGCTACAGTTTCTGGCGACTTTGTTAGGGAAATCAGAGAACTTGAGTTGAACTTCAGGATGTGAACATTTTATTTACATATATATGTTCTTTGCATTGCATTTACATTGGTGTTCTTAAGTCATTGTGTTTTCCATCTGCTAGTCCTAGACGGTTTGCCAGAGGCTTGCCCAAAAACTTGCTAAAAGGCTTACCGGTCATGGCTTTGCCATGTTGGAAACACAACCCTTGGATCTAGACTACCACTGTACCGCTTGATCCTCCTTTCGCTTCTCGGCGTTAGGTGTGAGAGGTATGTTAGGTAGTCTTGCTGAGGTACCCCTTTTGACCATTTGGCCTAGCTGCATATAGTAAGCCATAGTGACTATTCCAAACTAGGATAGGATGCTCACCTATGTGTAGGGATTTTTGAAACTGCTTGATTGAAGTAGTGAAACCCTAGGACATGGTAACCCTACCTCCTCATAGGGGTGTTTTGGCTCTCTCTTAACTGGTATGTGCTTTACAGTGAAACTGTATAGGAATATGCATATTAGTTGCAAGGTTGGTATCTGTTTTAGGGCAGAATTCAGTGGGGAGTACAAGCTTATAACTTTGATCATGTCTGTGTCGATAACATCTTAGCTGAGGTGCTGTACAGTTTCTGATTGCTGTTCTTCTACTTTATTTCTTTTGCTAGGTAGTTTAAATCATAGCTTCAGAAGGTTTTGATATCCCCCAAGTACTCTGGGCTCGAGTCGGGAGACTGTGTAAAGTTGGAGACCTTGTTAGGAGACAGCCCGTGTTTGCTTCACTATCACCGGTTACAAGGTGAAGTAGGATTAAACAGAATTCACCAGTGTAGTTCTTATAGCAGTCACCTCTCGGCTCACCTGTGTTCAGTCTGGGTCAAGAACAGTCGTCTACTTCTAGTCTAGCCCAAGACCAGTCACTTATTCCCATGACACAGTATCCCCCGACCAATATGGAAGAACTAATCCTCCATCTGTAGCAAACAGTTGAAACACTACAACGTGATGCGTGGCCCGTCAAGCTAAGGTTATAACCAGGCTACAGTAATAGCAACCGTATCCAGCATCAGCCTGTGTGTCCCATGTACCCGCCGCAGCTATCCCTGTGCTTGATGTCACTGCTAATACTGTCGCTGCTCAGGGTTTACAAACCGAGGGTATTCTGGTTTTTCCAATCCCAATAAAACCTATCCCAGCACAAGTATCTAAAGCCCTGGTTTATCAGACCGAGGCACCATTCGAATTCGAGGTTGATCCAACTGCACTTAAAGTCAACCAAATTGGAGAAGTTGTTCAATAGAGTGCAAGGGGTCAACTCCATTCTAGATATAGAGGATGGATACACCGAGTCTATGGTTACATTGCCAGAATGGTTCAAGATGCCTCACATTGATCGTTTTGATGGTTCCGGGAACCCGATGGTTCACTTACGGCTGTTTTTGAACATCTTTGGTCAGACTATGTTGCAGAAGTTATCCTTCTTCGGTCGGACTATGTTAGGTATAGCGGCCATTTGGTACGCCAAGTTGGAAGACTCGGTAAAACAGAATTGGGATGAATTAGCCGAGTCCTTCATGGCACAGTACTATTATAACACTCAAATCGAGGTCATAACCCGTGATCTCGAGGCGGCGCGCCAAGAGCCAAAAGAAGGTTTCTCTAAGTTTGTGACGAGATGGAGGGCTAAAGTGTCCATGATGACCACTCGGCCTTCAGAAAAAGACTAGATAAGAATGGTTGCCCAGAATCTGCATGGCAAGTCACTGCAAAAGATGATTGTTCTACCCTTATTTACATTCATAGAGCTACACGAAATGGGGGTTGAAATCGAGGATGCTATGAAACAAGGGCTCATTACTAACGAGAAAGAGCCGGCGAAAAGGCCATTTGTTCACAGTTCCAATGCTACCAATGGTAGCACAGCTACGAGGCCATCGGATGTAAATGTTGTCACCACGACAAAAATAGCTGACTCCTTTGCCAATACAGGACCACAAACATCATCCAACCCTACCTAACCCCAGAGGTCTTTTAACCAGCTATACATGACCCTTTCCAAAGCCATGCAGGTGCTGATTAAAAAAGGGCACCTCAAACCCTTAGAACCTCACCCACTTCCCGACCTTCTTCTACTCAAGCATAATCCTGCAAAGTACTGTGCTTTTCACCAGCAACATGGTCATGACACCGACCAATGCTACTGTTTGCATCATGAGATTTAGGATCTCATTGAAAACATGGTTATCGCTCCACCTCAGAAACCAAATATAACCACAAATCCGCTCCCAGCCTATAATCAAGTCCCCCCGCCTCGAAATCTCAACCTAATTTATACACTGGCCACCTCTTATGACCCCAGCGTATATATTACCCCTCCCACCTACCAAAACCGATGTTGTTCATTCTTGAGGGCACAAATTTGTGCATGATGGGCACATTTAATCCACAACCTGAGCCTCACCATGTGGTGACAATACCTGTAGTAAAGGAAGTCTTGGCCTCAGACAGAGGTATTAACTTATTGTTGGGGTGTCTCGGGGACCTATTTAAAACAGCATATGACCCGAGTTGTTACATCATACCAAACACTCAAACTAGGCCCGAAGTGGTGTTGCCAATCTCGGCAGAGGTTAATGTGGTTAGGGAGGATGGCCCGAGCCAAGGATTGGATAACTTATCGGATCTTGAAGACGATCTAGACAACCTGTAATTTTTCAATGAGAAGGATCCAGGGGATGTACATATTGGTTGGTTTGATTTGAACGGGTTGGCTGATAATACTGGATGGATGAATGACGAGCCAGACAAGGAAAAAGAAACTGGGATGGAACCAGGGGGAAAGGAAACAGAGGTAGTTGCAGTAGCCGGAAAGGTTGAAGAGAAAGGAATATTGCAGGAGGGCACGTATGTAAGAAACCCAACCCAAGAAGTGAGTGTTGTGAATACTATAGATACTGAACAGGAAGTTGCGACTGATATAGTTTGAACGAGAAAGAATTGAAGATAGCATGAAAACAGCGATTGTGTGCCACCCCGATGGGGGCGCTTGTACTGTGAAGGTGATTCAGGTAGAGACAGATAATTGTTTGATGGCATCTGATGGTGAGTGGTGGGATGACAATTATTTGCATCTGGCTCATACTGACGAATACTGGGGCAATTGCATCCTGAATAATACATGGTATGCTGAGGAGATAGATCATTTTACCCAAAGTGGATGGTACTTTAAGCCGCCACACTTAGATCAAGTAAAGCCATCAGGAAAGGACAAAGAGGTCTAAAAATAGAAGGAGAAACAACTAGAAGAGGAGTTAGTTCTGAAGCAGCTCAAAAAAATTCAAGCTGATACTTCTATCTGGGGACTTCTTATAGCATCATAGGTACACCGACAAGCAGTATTGTCGGCAATGGAAAAGGATAAATTGTTTCTTGATACAATACCCGAGCAACTTGTGGGCCTGGTTTTTTCGAGTGGCGCCAAGCCCATGCTCACTTTCTCTGACAAAGAGCTGCTGCCGGAAGGCTCGGCCCACAACAAGCCATTATACATCTCTGTGGAATGCAGAGAGAGGTGGGTGCCGGTGGTGTTAGTAGATACCAGTTCTGCCATTAATGTATGTCCTTCCCATACTACTTATGCGGTTGGCCTCAAACCAGCAGACTTTATCCCTGTAGCCCAGGTGATACGGGCGTATGACAACACAACCAGAGAGGTCATGGGTACAGTGCAAGTGCGAGTTCAGGTAGGCCTGTTTGAGCAAGAGGTAGAATTTCATGTACTGGATGTGTCGGCTACCTTTAACATGTTAGGAAGGCCGTGGTTACATCACGTGAAGGTTGTCTCCTCCACCCTCCATCAGATGTTGAAGTATCCTCCTGAGAAAGGAGTAGCAACCATTTTTTGGAACTCATCCATCCATCTGCCTCTAGAGGTGACCACGCCAGTGCTAGACATCAATCATGGCGATGAGGATGTATTCCTCTCAGGATTCACTCTGGCAGAAGCCCTAGTAGTACACACAGTGCTAGTCGCGAATGAACGCATGTACGTTAGTGCCCAGTCCATTTACTTTACGAACAAATTACGGCACATTTCGAGAATGGGGCTTGGAAAGAGTGGTCAGAAAGGTGTTACAGCACTTGTAGAGGTACCGTACAACCCTGTAGACCGCCCCAAACTCGCTCCGGGCACCCCTTTTTCGGAGAGGGCGCGAATTGGGTTCTAGCTACTACAGTTCGGACTGCTGTCACGGTTCTGAATTTAATCTTACAAAGTGTAATGTAAGACTGATAAATCACCAAAGAGTCCAAATCCGGCAAATCGTTTTGGAAATTCGATTTTAATCAAAAAGTGCCAAACATGGACTACTTTGCCAGATTTCAGAGTCGCTACCTAAATATTTTATTTTGGGAAAATTTAGGAAACGCTGACTCGTGCCTAAGGCCACGTGTCTGTCATCACCAAATTTGCCTCGGCTCGGGAACTTGGGTACGAGAGGGGAAGGTCCTAAAATGAGCACCTCCGCTCGCCCGATCAAAGATCGGTCTCTACTAACATGATATGTTGTTTTTGAAAACACATGTGTTCTTATTTCGGTTTATTAGCTAACCTTACTACGTGATGTGCGCAACATTCAAGTATAGACTAAATCACTCAATTTGGAACAAAACATCTCATGTTTATTTTTTGAAAAAGGTTTGAAATTGCTACTCGCAAGTAGGCTAAAGCGCGAATTTGCCACCCTCACGTGGGCTTAAAACAACGTGATTTTGCCACTTCGCAAAGTGGGCTTAAAACGCACATTTTGATGAATTGCCCCAATTCAAGCAATGAAGCCTTCATCCACAGGCATTCATGCAGTTTATCAATTAAGCAAATAGCCTCATAGCAAGCATACTGTTATGGCAGTCACTTACACACATGCAAGGATGCTAAAGCATAAACACTTACAGTGTACTCCGAGCCAAAACAGAAGCTAATTAGAAATCAATGCATGATCCTAACTATGTAAAATGCCTAATGCAACACATGCAAAAATGCAACTAAATAGGCTTGGCTATCTAAGATGGCATATGAATGCAACACTTTGATACATGTATTCAAATAGGTATTGAAATACAATACAGTTTGAATGATGTGTCAAGCCCGGTGCATGCAAGACAAATGAATGATGCACGTATGCATAGCATAAGGTATGTTAATTGAAATATGCCCTAAACTAACCATCAAAAGCTGATAAGTAAAAGGGAGAAAGAAATGGGGTTGGAAGACATGCACTCACACGCACACCTTTATTACAACATTGTGCCCTCTCGATGGAGGGTCCGAATAGAAGCTAAGCTAATCCAAGCTAAGCTACTCAACTAATCTAATAATCTAATTAGACTAATTATTACACAACCAAATCGAATAACTAGCAAACCAATTACTAATTATTACAATACTTTAATTAATTAACAAATTAACTAATCATGACATCTAACTAAGCATGTGAGATATGTAAACTAGGTTGCCTCAGCTTTGCCTTAAACAATGAAGGATGCATGCTCCTGGTTGCCGCCTCAAAACGCCTTCCGGTTTGCTCTTGAGAGAGGCTTTGTTTCCAGGGTGTCTTTAGGAACTTTTTGCTCCACCTTACCAAACCAACTCTGAGGAATCCACTAGTGGCCTGCCGGCCATGAGAAGCTGCTACCGGGCACCTGCCGGCCAAGGGTGTGCATTGCCGGCCAAGAATGAAGCAGTGTAGGCCATCTGTGAGGCACTGCCGGCCACTGGTGTGCTGTGACACCAAACTGCAACAGAGCACAAAACAGAGAAAATGGAGGGTCTCCCAAGGACATGTGTGTACTGTGCCACTCCTTATCATCTCAAAACATCAAATGAGAGGCACCGTTGGATCCAAAACCATCAATCAAGCATGCAATGCATGATGGCCAAGGGTCCAATTTGTACCAATTCAATGAATGCAATGCAAACAAGACACTAAAACCATTGCCTTATCAAGGGTGATCAAAGGCAATGGAGACAATGGGAATTGGCCCATTTTCATCACTTTGAGTATGAAATGGACCAATCCACCTTGTGTTCAACATAACGTCCGGTTGAACACGATGGAATGCAACACAGCACATGTTTATCTTGGCATGTTAAAGACACTAAACCATGCAAGCAAAGCATGCAAGACATGTTTAAAGATAAAAAAAAAAAAACCAAGGCTAGTAAAGAGCATCACTCTAGAAGCATGCAATACAATGCTCAATGGACTAAACCAACCCCAAACAGACCTCAAGCATGCCAAAACAGTGGCCAAAATGTGCTGAAACTTAAGCACAAGAAACAAGAAAAGCATGCTCAACTTATGACTCACAAGCAAGGTACAAAGCTCAACTCTCAAACACATTGAAAGAGTGATATTCATGAGAGTATGGCGAAGATATAAGCACTGAAATCACATGCCAGATGATGAAATATCATCCAAACCTCACAAGTATAGCATGTGAGAGGCCTTAAAACTCAAAGCTAGTTAAGGCATTCACACAAGAGGCATGCAATACACAACCTAAACAACCAAATCAACTTTGGACAGAGCTCAATCAGGTTAAAATAAAGGTCAAAACATGCTAAAATGGTAGCCCAAAAGCTTAGACAAACATGCATACGTATGAGCTTATAAACAAGGCACCAAGCAAACCTTTTAAGAACAATGAAAGAGGGGAATATATGAGAGTATGACAGTGAAACATGCTCTAAAATCATATATCAAATGATGCCATATCATACAAACAACCCAAATAAGGCATGCTAGGGACCTCAAACACAAAGCTAGTGAAGCCCAACTACACTATAGCTATACAAAGC
Source organism: Camellia granthamiana (assembly GCA_036172215.1). Lineage (NCBI taxonomy): Eukaryota > Viridiplantae > Streptophyta > Magnoliopsida > Ericales > Theaceae > Camellia > Camellia granthamiana. Next base: position 124,354 of record JAXFYN010000197.1, read on the forward strand.
TAAGCATGTATGACCAAGACCACATAAAAAAGACCTCAAGCATGTTAAATCAGTGGCAAAAATATGCCGGAGCAAAGCTAACACATGCTAGAATGATGAACTAAAGCTTGAAGCATATTAGGCCAACAAGCATGACTGCACTACAAGTACCAAAAGCATGCAAGAGGTGACCAAACCAGCCAAAAACAGACTTAGAGAAGGTCCAAAAAGTCACAAAAAAATGCTTGAACAAAGCCACAAAGAAGTAAAAACACATGCTTATTTGGTAGGCCATCAACACATGCAAATAAGGTACAAAGGGGGGGAACCACCCCCACCCATTTTGGGTCCCAAAACACACTTTCCACCACTCAAATTCCTCTGGAATTTAGTGGTGAAAAGGGAAAACAAAGGTGATCTCAAAGGCTTTAAAACATAGCTCAAAGCAGAGCAAAATAAGCCACAAAAGGAGGTAGACCACCCCTAACTCAAACAAGGCCTCAAACAACCATTTTTAACACTTAAAAACAAAGGTTTTTGTAGTTGAAAGCTAGGCCTAAAACAACATGCAAAGGTGGCCAAACACTTGATCAAAATAAAGCTTAAAGAGGGAAGACACTCACCCTTGAAACACAACTTTAAAATCAGCAACTTCTGAGCCAAAATTAGTCTTTTGAACTCCAAACAAACCTTTAAGGGCCTCAGCTCCAAGGTAGTGGTGTTTGACTAGGTGTTCCTTTGCAAAAATGTGAAGAAAACACACTTCTAAGCACTATAGACCACAATATAGAGAGAGAGAGAGTGAGAATTCTAGAGAGAGAGAGAGATAATTTGTCTCTAAAAAGTCAGAACCCCTCAATAGGGGGAGAGTCCTCCCCTTATATAAGTAATGCAAGCAAAAGCTTGTTTGACAAACTTCAAACTTGCCTCCATCACTCCATACACGTGTATGGAGGATAGCTCAGTGAGCCACAGCTGGCCCAAAATATCTAAAATAATATCTGTTGAAACATGGTGGCCGGTCGGCCATTAGTGGTGGCCGGCAGTGCCACATTGATGGCCGGTAGGCCTCATCAATGGCCAGCAGGGAAGATCCCATGGCTGGCAGCCCTCTCTGATGGCCGGCAGGCCATCAAGGACTTCACAAAGCAAAGACCAACTCATCCTCCAAAAATGAGACAAAATGGAAATAGGGTTTGGAAGGATCAAACCTGGAACATTCCGTCGCGAAAGTCGAACACTCGACGAGCAATAAGACTTGTCATCGGATGTACCTGCAAGCATATCCAAGTCTTGAGGACGGTCAAAAATGAGGTGCCTACAGTTGCCCCTCTTTGATAGAACTCGAAAGTCATGAAATGACGGGAGTGAGTGTCAAAGCCTAGAGACAATCCATTTTTGACAAGGCCGAAGACTCAGACAAACATTCAATATAACAATATAGAGATGCGCCCGTAGGCTGGGGCAAAATGAAAATGACATGCATGATGTAAGAGTATAACTGATGATTATGCAAAGAGAGCTGTAATGAAGCATTTATGCAAAATAAATACAACAATTTAAGCAAAGCAACAAGTTACAACAGTTCCACACATTTCAATAAAAATGATGTAAGAAAATTATGCAAGCTTAACTACGCGTCACGCAAGAAAGGCTAAAAGCGACTATCGGGCGAACTCGAAGTCTCAAAAAGCAACACCTCCCAGCGTATCACACGTAGGAGGGAAAGGCACTCCTCTCAGTGCACCACATGCAAGAAAGGAAAGGCAACACCTCTCAGTGTATTACACGCGAGAGAGGAAAAGGGAAACACCTCTCCGCATATCACACACGAGAGAGGGAAGGAAGCACCTCTCAGCGTATCACATGCGATAGAGGGAAATAGAAACACCTCTTAGCGTATCACACGCGAGAGAGGGAAGGTAAACACCTCTCAGCGTATCACACGTGAGAGAGGGAGAGGAAACACCTCTTAGTGTATCACACGTGAGAGAGGGAAGGAAGCACCTCTTAGCGTATCACACATGAGAAAGGGAAAAAAGCACCTCTCAGCGTTTCACGCGCGAGACAGGGAAGGTAAACACCTCTCAGCGTATCACACATGAGAGAGGGAGAGGAAACACCTCTCAGCATATCACACGCGAGAGAGGGAAGAAAGCACCTCTTAGCGTATCACACGCAAGAGAGGGAAGGAAGCACCTCTCAACGTTTCACACGCGAGAGAGGGAAGGTAAACACCTCTCAATGTATCACACGCGAGAGAGGGAAGGTAGCACTTCTCAGCGTATCACATGCGAGAGAGGGAAGGAAACACCTCTCAGCGTATCACATGCGAGAGAGGGAAGAAAGCACCTCTCAGCGTATCACACGCGAGAGAGGAAGAGGAAACGCCTCTCAACGTATCACACGCGAGAGAGGGAGGAAAGCACCTCTCAGCGCATCACACGCGAGAGAGGGAATGAAGTACCTTTTAGCGTATCACACGCGAGAGAGGAAAGGTAAACACCCCTCAACATATCACGCGCAAGAGAGGGAGAGGAAACACCTCTCAGCGTATCACACTCGAGAGAGGGAAGAAAGCACCTCTCAGTGTTTCACACGTGAGAGAGGAAGAGAAAACACCTCTCAGCGTATCACACGCGAGAGAGGGAAGAAAGCAAGCAGTGCAAGCACTGAAAAGTTGTATAAACATCAGAGTGCGTCCCAATGCTTCTAACAAGGGTATTAGTGTAAACATCGAGCGTACCCGGGTGTTTCTAGCCAACGAAATGCCAGCATAGACATCGGGCGTACCCGAATGTCTCTAACCAAGGAGGTGAAAGAGAGGAATGGTTTTACACGAAATTCCTCTAAATGAACCGTACATACAATATCGCGCATGTATGAGAAGGAAACTTGATAGATACAATGCAATACAATGCATGTCTCACGCGAGACAAGCAATCATAAAATGACGTCCTAGGTCTGCTCCATGCACAACATGCAAGAGATGAAACCGAAGCATATTCTATGCGAGATAATTGACAACACATATTCGATGTAAGATGCAAGCTTTATGTAAACATGATAATGCATGTTCAATGAAACAATTTTAAAATGCATGTTCAATGCGACATGCAAATGCTATATGACAACGAAAGCATGCTTGATGAAGGTGATTCGAAATACAACTTCCGAATTACCTCCTGGAGAGTTGAAATACATTTAAAAAAGGATACTCCTTGTTTGAGTTGACGGGCGATGACCCTCACACACTTCGAATGTGATTCTGAGCTTCCGCGGAGGCATTTGGAATCAAACTTTGAGCATACCCTGCATTTTTTGGAAGCAAAGGACACATATCAAGGTGAAAGAGGCAGGGAAAACTGGTAGAGGCCTGCCCGCCATCAGGGAAAGCTGCCGGTCCCCTGCCGGCCATCAATGGCCACTGTCGGCCATCAATTGTACACTGCTGGCCATCGATGTGCCATTGCCAGCCATCAATGGCAGCTTTGGGCAAAATGGTCCTTTCAGCTGTGGCTCTTTAAGTAGAGGCAAAATCACTTTATTTCCTTACAGTCCCTTGCACGAAAATCATCTCTCTTGCTCTCTAGGTGTGCCTTCTCTCTAGATCTGCGGATTCTATGCGTTTCCCAACAACCTAGAAACATTTTCTTCGCGAAAACCCTTTCGTTCTCTTCAATTTGAACCGATCAGAATTTTATTTTGATGCCTCTTCCATCATTTCCACTGTTCAAGGTTGATTTCCCTCGAGTTTATCCCAAGGTTAGTACACTTTTCCTGGGTTTTCAACTTTCTTTGACTTTTTTTCTCTCCTAGGGTTTACTTTATTCAAAGTTGACCATTTTCTCCATTTTTGCTCATTTTTTCATCTGTTTCAGATGGCGGACGATATCCCACATGACGGGGGCTTCCTCGTACTTCATCTTGTAGAGTTTGCAACAGACTTCGAGACTGAGCCTGAGGTTGGGCCCAAGCCACTACCACCGAGCATTTGCCCATTTGATCCGACGAGGTACCATCCTGAGACACACATTATACCAGTTGCGAGAGGCATCAAGGCCTTCACTGATTTCGCCAAGGACGCGTCAGACGACCTCTTACTGAGAGAGCCCATGTCTCACTTGTCGGCTATAGCCGTAGAGGTACAAACTTTACTCTTCTGCAATACCACCTTTAACTGTTGCATTTCTTGCACTATTTTGATCTGATTGCATCACATGCCTTGATCTGACTGTATTCCACATATTGCTGCTTCACATTCAACTTTACTTCATATTGCACTATTCTGAATTTAACTATATTTTCAAGTGTGCTTTCATTGCTTGATCTAATTGCATCACATGCATTAACATAGGATGGATCCTGCTTTTTCCGAGGCTACAGTATCACGACTGCTCGGGATTGGTACGACGAGCTTCCAGCTGGGGTCCGTGACATCATCAACGGGACTGGCTTCGGTCCATTTTGTTCCAGTTGGATGCGGGTCATAGAGAGCCGACCTCTCTTAGGGGCCCTTGTGGAGAGGTGGTGGGATACCACCAACTCTTTCCACTTCTCCTCCGCGGGGGAGATAACGATGACCCCTTACGACTTCGCCATGATCACTGGCTTAGGCATGGGAGGTGATCCGATTCCCCTCGATCCTGACATGGGAGAGTGGGAGGCTGCATTGGCTGCACTACTCGGGGCACAACCACCGACACTTCGGGCAGGTATGGTTCGATGCAGCTGGTTCGAGGAGCAGTTCAGAGGAGTTGAACTTGAGACCATTGAGCAGACCGAGTAGTATGCCAGGGGCTTTCTCATGTTCCTCTTTGGTACCACCTTGTTCTCGAACAAGTGGAATACTGTAGGTCTGTACTTTCTGAGCGCATTGGTGGTGCTGCAGCGAGTCACGTTCTACGACTGGGGTGGAGTTGGTCTCACTACTCTTTACAGATACATGAGCTTGACCCCTCGGATGTGCGGGACATTGATCGGCGGCTACTGGCAAGCTTGGAGGTACACAGCTTAGTTCCCCCTTTTCACTTTACATTTTCTACTTTAGCATTTCCTGCTTTATCTTCGTTCACACATATACTTTTTGCATTTTCTGTATTTGCTCATACACTGTATGCTTTCTGCTTTGCATTTTCTGTACACGCTCATACCGCGCGCTGTATACTACACATTGCACACACAAAGTCTAGTCTCTGCTCTAAACTTGCACTTTCTACGCATTGTATTGCATTCTGCTCTCTGTATTTTTTTTTTTTGTACTCTGTTCATACACTGTATTGATCACATTTTCCTTGTAGCTATGGATGTACGCATACTTCCCAGCTCTTGTTGCAGAGCCCATAGTGGAAACCCCGGCGACAGTCCCGTTCTCTCGGGTGTACGACGGCCTGCTCCGTCGTAGGACTCGGGAGAGCTTCATGTTCTTCCGACAGTATTTTGACACGGTCACGGCGCTCGAGGTAACCCAAAACATAGTAGTACTGCTTTTTCAACTAGTTTGATATAGACAATAGTCAATTGGTAACGACTAATCATCTGTTCATTTTCTTATTTTCAGATCACATGGCAGCCGTGGGACGTGATACTGTCAAGGGCCAGATTCGCATATGAGCCCCCTAGGATCGTGGCTCGCTACCACCTCCTCCTTGATGGTCCGATCTGCCGCGCTTGGTTCTTGAGCGAGCGCTTCGTACACCAGACCTTGAGCTTGCCTGCCCTGTTTATACCAATGGCACCTCCTGCATCTATGAGAGAGACACACAAACTTTCTGAGGAGGAGGTGATCCAGTTCATGGTAGGACTAGACGCAGACCTTTTCCGCATGGAGGGCGACTACGCGACCTTCATTCAGACGCATCTGATGTCGCCTCTGACCGGCATTCGCGGAGGTGAGGGAGGGAGAGCTCCAGTTGTGCGAGGGAGAGGCAGAGCGACCAGGTCTCGCAGGAGGAGTGATCTTGAGGTGAGGCAGGAGACTAGATGGCCAGAGTTGCCCACAACAGTGACTCATCGGAGACGTTCTGGAGAGGTTTGCCAGATCTCCATCGAGCCTGCACCAGCTGGTCATAGACTTGTCAGGGTTCGAGGCCCGACTCCGGTATGTACGAAACTTTACATTTTGCAATTCCGCATATTTTCTTCAATGCAATTATGCTGTATAGAGTACTAATCCCTTCGATGCACTTGCAGGCACCCGTTGAGTACACAGGGCAGGCCCTTGAGCTCGTAGCATCCTTGACAGACATGGTACAGACGAGCCTGGATCTGCTTAGCCTCTACAGGATCCCGGTAATCTTTCTTCATCTTACCTTTCATGCCACGGAACTTATTGCTAATGTATTAGCATTTCAAATGTTTCCATGCTACACTGATCTGATACATTCCACCAAAACACTGCATCGATACACTGTTCCCACACACTGCCCACGGCATACATACACTACAATCACCCACTGTTTACAACAAATACACTGCAATCATCCACTATTCACAACAAATGCACTGCAATCATCCACTGTTCCCAGCACACCATGTTTCCCACCCCATATACACAGACTAATGTGTCCTCATAAATTGCCCTTTTCAGATTCCTTTTGAGATGCCAGCCCCGTCACACACCCTGGCAAGAGCATAGGTAGGACCTTTAGTGCCTCTCTCAGCAGCAAAGAGGAGAGGGAGGCGGGCTCAGACACATGGCCGAGGTAGAGCCAGAGGCAGCTGTAGCTGCAACGAGAATGGCCCTTCAGAGCCCGTTCTGGGCGATGATGATGATGAGACGAGTGAGGAGGAGGGTGATGTGGAGAGTGCTCATTCAGAGTCCTCTGAGGCTGGAGATGGTGACACCGGCTCAGGCTCTGGTTCAGATTCCGGTGGCGGTGCTGATTCAGATAGTGGTGCCGATGGCGACAGTGCTCCAGAGGCCGCTCATCTGAGGAGGAGCACGAAGAGGGCCTCTCGATCTTGAGATAGGCGGCACCAATTCAGATGCTTTTTTGCTTCTTTTTTTTTGCTAGTAATTTTTGCACATTGTATAGCCTTAGGCAGTTTTATTTTCTTTAAGACTTGTACTTTTGTAAAAAGGGAACCATGATAGGAATTAAAACAACTTTTTGGTTCAAAAAGTGTTACATTTTACATTCTAAGCATCACATCGCATCACACAACACGAAAATGAGATTGATCTTTGTTTGAAAACTGAACATTCAAAATGCATTGATCTTAATCAGGTAGTGAACCAACTAACAACTAAAAAGAACAAAACAACTCGATAAGCAACACAAGTGCAACTGGATAAACAAAATGCAATAACTCGATAAGTAAACTACATACAGCTCGATAAGCAAAATGCGTATAACTCAATAAGCAAAGCTAAACAGTTACAACGTAAACTGACATGTTCAAGCCCGAAAAGAACCAAAATAGGACTCCGAAAGGTGCCAATAACAGAATACAACTATTAAAAACAACTGAATCTTCAGATAGGAGGTCAGTGGCATCACAGAGGGACTGTCGGCCATGGGGAATGGCCTGCCGGCCATCAATCTCCTCTGTCGGCCATCAATGTGCACCTGCCAGCCATTGATGAGCCACTGCCGGCCATCAATGTGTTGCTGCCGGCCATCGATGGTAGAACCTCCGAAATGTCGACACCTAGCCTCCACTCAATGCCTTATCTTTTATAAAGGTTCCAGCTTCGTGGGTTCTTCATTCTAACTCCATTTTTGCCCCAAATGGAAGCATTTCTTGCCCAAAACCTCACCAATTGGATTGCAAGCTTGGATGGCTCGGAAAAGTTGAATTTCTGGGGTTTCGGAATAAATGCACTATTCACACTGAGTCGCATCCCACTGCGTTTTCCGTTCCTTCATGCCGCGACAAGATGTTATAATCTGGTAACTCACGTTTTTAGCTTTGGCGGACAAGAGATGTGTCCCACTTTTGAAGATTTCCAAGTTTTGATGGAGTCCGAGCGCGATGAGGAGATCTTTCCCCAGTTCCATTTTAGCCACATCCAAGCTCTAGGACGGATGTGTGGGCTTACTTTGCATGATGCTCGGTTTTTGATTCGCGACGGAGAGGTGGACATTCCAAGCTTGATTTATCGATTTTCTGACGCTGGTGACCTTAGCGACCATCTTTTGGCAGAGTTTTCGGCGACACGCCCTCTGTTTGTGCATGTTGTCTCATTTCTTGCTTGCCCCAAACTTCGGAGGGTCTAGCGTCCGTTTGATTGAGGTTGCCCAAGGGTTGAATGAGGGCAAGAGTTGCATTGCCATGACACTAGTTGAGACACTGATGGATTTGGATGCCTTCCATCGCCAGGAGATGACTAGATTCGCAGGGAGTCCACTACTCTTATAGGTAATGTTTCTCACCCTATTTCATATATATGTCTCACATCACTTGGCCCACAGGCTCTGTTTTTCTCTCAAAACCCTTTCTCACTTTTCTCTCCACGTACACCTCTCTATTCTTTAATCTCTCATTTTTCAACCCTCCCCAGATATGGTTGATGAACAAGTTGAGAGTGGTGGACTCATGCCCAGTATATTCATCTCGCGGAATTTCTTTCGACAATGCCTAGTTGATGCCCCAGATAAGGGATGGTGGTGCGAATGGATGTGCAGTCTATCCGTTGTCAACATTGCTTGGCGTTGCCCTTGGCTTAATCTACCCGCGATGAGCTACAACATGTCTCGCCAGCCGGGCATTCTGCTGATTGGCCTGACACAGTGTGTCTTTTGCTTCCCATTTCGATTCCGGCGCCAATTTGGGCGTGATCAGACTTGTCCGGAAGAGGGGATAAAGTACCTTACTGGATTTCCGGTCTGAGGCGCACATCTAGCTCAGTATGCCACAGCATGGAGAACAAGAGAACTTCTGGCCCCTGCCCCTAGTTTTAGTTACACCCTCTCTGATGAGTGTATAGCTTGGCTCGATGAAAAGGCGCAGGTTGGGCCTACTTTGGCATCAGAGGCTTCCTCAAGCTCTAGGAGGGGGCGCAGGAACACCTGACTATGCCCCGAGTTTATTTGCTTTAATCAGTACTTTCAAGTTTTCTTTATGAATGTAACAAAAAACAACTTCAATTTGTATTCAAGAGCAGGAGAACTTTGTACTGAAATAAATGAAATTGAAGGTTGTGGGTACTGAAAATTTTCCGTTTGATCCAAAAACGGTCTAAGTTGTAAAAAAAAGATTAATTTGAGCAAAATCAACTTTTATTAAAACTTTTCAAAACCATTTTCGATATGGATCAAAACTGGACACGCCTGAGATCTATCCTTGAGATGCACAACCCCGGATCCTAACAACTGGAAAGTTGCCCCTAGTCTGAATAGCACTGCACTGGAGATCACAACTGAGGTCTTGAATGCAGAATAGACAAAGATGACCAACATGATCACACAGACAAAGTTGATTTGGAAGTGTTTATGGCTGGACTTCAGAATGAAGTTGCCTACGTATTCCAAAGTTGGGAATCAAGCCTTACGTAGTTCGGTTCGGGTTCACTCATGTATTAACACTCTCCTTTTGCGCTCTAACTTTTGCCAAGGCCGCCCTTTCTGGGTTTTCAACCTTGCGAGCTCAGTTTTTCTTATTTCAAATTTTTCATGCTCTAATTTTTGCCTAGGTCGCCCTTTCGGGTTTTCGCCTAGCGAGCCACTCAGGGATAGTATTTTTTCAACTTGTCTATGTTGATCAACTGGGAGAACTCTAGGCCATCTAGGTCCATAAGAACGACAGCTCCACCCGACCAGATTGACTTGATGATGTAAGGACCAGTCCAATTAGGTCTGAACTTGCCCCTAGGGTCGTGGATGGGAGCTCGGTTGTCTTTAAGCACCAAATCCCCTTCTTTCAAATTCCTGGATTTAACCTTCTTGTTGAAAGCCCTGGCAATTCTTCGTTGATAACCTTGGACGAGATACAGTGCTTTCAGCCTTCTCTCGTCAAACAGCATGAGTTCTTCGAACTTGCTCTGCTGCCAATCTACCTCAGCTATCTGGCACTCAGCCATAATCCGCAATAATAGAACCTCAACTTTGATAGGCAGAACAACCTCCATCCCATAGACCAAGGAATACGGAGTTGCCCCTGTAGAAGTTCGAATTGAATTCCGGTAGCCCCAAAGAGCAAATGGCAGCTTATCTGGCCAATCCCTATAGGTTTCCACCATCTTCTGCAAAATGTGTTTGATGTTCTTGTTGGTGGCCTCAACTGCTCCGTTGGTTTGCGGCCGGTATGTAGATGACTTATGAAAAGCCACGTTGTATTTCTCCAACAAGTCGATCACCTCCTTCTTGAAGTGAGAACCATTATCCGAAATAATCTCATTTGGGACCCCATAGCGACAAATGATGTTGTTCCTGATGAACTTTGCGACATGCAATGCCTTCAACACCGCGTAAGATTGGGCCTCAACCCACTTTGTAAAGTAGTCTATCGTTACCAGAATATACTCATGCTCGTTTGACCCCTTCAGAGTGACAACCCCTTCAGAGTGACAACCCCAATCACACCAATCCCCCATACTGAAAACGGCCATGGTGAAGTCATGTTGTGTAGCTTCAAAGGTGGCATGTTCATGAGGTTTGCACAGATCTGGCATTTGTGCATCGCCGAACAAAGCAATACAATCCTCTTCCATGGTTGACCAGTAATAACCCTATCTAAGGATCTTCCGGGCTAGCATCGCTTGGATTCTTCAGCATCAACACATAGCTTATGCATCCCGAGATGACCCCGTTTGTACAGTTTACCCTCGCAGACGATGAATTGAGCAGCCATTCTTCAAATTACCCTCTTATCTTTGGCATTTGCCCCTGTTGGATACGCCTCCTTTTCCAAGAAGTTCTAGACGTTGTAATACTAGGGGTTTTCATCTAGTACCTCATCTATGGTAGCAATCAGCTCGTAGGCCGGCACAAATTTCTGTTCAATGATGATCGGATGCATCCGGACCCCAAAAGGGATGTCTATCATAGAAGATAGAGTTGCTAAAGAATCAGCGAACTTGTTGTTCTCTCTTAACGATGAGCGAAATTAAGTTTCTCAAATTGAGGTATCAAAACGTCCAAGGTCTGGTGATAGATTCTCATCTTTTCTTCTTTAACTTTCCAATCTCCTTTAGCTTGAGATATAATAAGGTTAGAGTCCCAGATGACATCTAACTGTTTTGCCCCTAGTTCAAGGGCGACTTCCAGTCCAGTAATACATGCCTCATACTCTGCTTCATTGTTCGATGCTTTGAACAAGAGTTTGAAAGCTAAGGGTATGCTGAATTGTCGGGTGCTATCAGCAACACCCTTATCCCGTACCCGTACGGGTTTGACGCTCCGTCAAAGTACATAGTCCAAGTCTCTTCTTCAACATACAGAATGGCCTCGTCTGGGAACAGATATTCAACTGTTTCATCTCCCTCTATCGGGTGATCGGCTAGGAACTCCGCTAGCACTCTCCCCTTCACCGACTTGCGTGTCATGTACTTCCGATCAAATTCGGAAAGTAGAAGCAACCAACGGGCTAGCCAACCCGTAACTGCTGATTTCTCGAAGAGATATTTGATGGGATCTAATCTCGAAATCAGTATTACAGAGTGAGCTAACAGGTAGTGCCTCAACTTCCTGGTAGCCCATACCAAGGCCAGACATGCCTTCTCCAGCAGAGTGTAGTGGGCTTCATAGTCCAGCATTTTCTTGCTCAGGTAGTAGATAGCCTTCTCTACTTTGTCCTCAGACTCCTGTGCAAGCATGCAGCCCATCGTCGTTTCAGTCACCGATAGGTACAGAATCAATGGTTTCCCCGGCTCAAGCGATGACAACACAGGTGGGTTCTGTAAATATTGCTTGATCTGCTCGAAAGCAACTTGGCACCAGCCATTCCATTGGAACTTCTTTCCTTTCTTCAGGAGACCAAACAGTGGTTCACAAGTCAAGGTTAATTTTGCAATAAACCGTCTTATGAATTACACTTTACCCAGAAAGCCTCACACCTTCTTTTCAGTCCTTGGTGGTGGCATTTCTAAGATGGCCTTGATTTTGGAAGGATCGACCTCGATGCCTCTCTGTATGATCAAGAACCCCAGCATTTTCCCTGCTGTAACACTGAAAGTACATTTTTGAGGATTCAGCCGCAATCGATACTCTCTGATCCGTTGGAAAAATTTCTGTAAGGTGGTGTAGTGGCCCTCTTTTTCCTTGGACTTGACAATCATGTCGTCCACGTACGCCTCAACCTCTTTGTGGATCATATCGTGCAAAATCATTGTTGTAGCCTGTTGATATGTAGCCCCAGCATTCTTCAAACCGGACGGCATCACCCTATAACAATAGGTTCCCCATGGGGTAGTGAAAGTAGTTCTCTCCCTGTCTTCGGGTGCCATCAAAATCTGATTGTATCCTAAAAACCCATCCATAAATGAGAGCAGCGCATGCCCAGCAATAAAGTCCACTAATTCGTCGATGTGCAACAGACGAAAGTTGTCCTTCGGACTGGCTTTGTTCAAATCCCTGAAGTCCACACATACCCGAATTCGTCCTTCTTCGGCACCGGGAACCTATATTGGGCCAACCAAGTTGGATACTCAGATACTAACAGGAACCCCTGCGTCGATCTGCTTGGTTCTTTGATTTTCAAAGCCCAGTCTGGGCGGATCCTTCGGAGCTTTTGCTTAACAGGTCGGGCCTCTGGGTCAAGAGGGATCCGGTGCTGTACAATCTCAGGATCGATTCTAGGCATGTCTTCGTAGGACCACACGAAAACATCTTTGAAATCTTTTAATAAAGCGACTAAGCGCTCGCGTTCCTTAGAAAACAACGTAGACCCGATCTGGACCAGTCGCGGGTCCTTCTCAGTACCAACATTAATTGAGGTGATTTCATCAACCAAAGGTTTTACAAACCTCTCATGCTCTTGATCAATCAAACGCTTCAAAATCGGAGGAATTTCTTCCTCGTCGTTTTCATCAAATTTTAAAAGTCTTGATTAATGCAATAAACTAAAGGCATAGAAAAGTACTCAGAAGCCACAACTGTACAGTTCTCATTAATAACATCCAGTTCGTCTGATCCTTCAGTTACAACAGACTCAAAGGAAAAAGAAAAAGACGACCTGGACAGGACAGTGGCATCCGGGTTATCAACCTTAGGAATACCTAACTCTAACTCAGAAGAACTAGAATCTGATTTCGACTCCACAGACTCTATGGAATCAGATTCCGGTTCACTACCTGACCCAGAACTCCTCGATAAAAAGCCCTCCTTATACTGCCAGACGAGAGAGGGTGCGATAGATGTGTCGAGAATGCCAGAAGATGGGCCCACAGCTGCTTCATCCCTGATCATGGAAACTAAGAAATTATCCCCCAAGAACTCCGGTACGATCTGAGGATCTAAGAGGAGACAAGCCAGCGCTACCCCCATCTCAATTTCTGTGCTATCAGACTTTTCTTCCTTGCGCTACTCAGCCTCAATTGGTGGGTCTGTCTGCTCTTCGGCAACTTCATCCCCCGACAACTGAAGGTCAAAAAAGATTTCGAAGTCGGGCAAGCGCCGCTTCTCTGAATTCACCCAGGGCTCTGGAAAGCAGCAAAACAGGAAGTCTTCCCCCTCTCGGACAAAGCGTCCATTCAGGGTTCCTTGGATAGGTCGGTGCACCAACTCATAGTGCTTCCCGGCTTGCTTTGCCTTGGCTCTTCCGGCCATCTCTCTTCCTTTCCTAGCCCAATCATTCCTATTTGGTAGGCAGATAACCTAAACCAAAGGTATATGGGTTATGCGACACTTCGGCCAATGCCGTGACACCCTTCCGGCCACTTCGTCCCAATCCCATCCTGGGCATGTGTTAAAGCTTGTTCATGAGGTAGATAGATTGTGCACTGACGTATAGCCCCTCATTAACAGCTAGCATATCTTGTACAACCTGGGCCTCAGCTAGGGTGAACCCAGACAAAATTACATCCTCCACGCCATGCTCAATCTCCAGAACTGGTGTAGAGACCTTTGGTGGCGGATGTATGGACGAGTTCCCAAAAACAATTGTCACCCCCTTGCCGTGGAGGTACTTTGACATCTGGTGTAAGGTGGAAGAGACAATCTTCACTTGGTGCAGCCACGGCCGCTCAAGGAGTAGATTGAAGGTGGCTGGAACATCCAAGACATGGAACTCGATGTCCTGTTGCCCCAGGCCAACCTGAGTCGTAATTCTTACAGTCCCCATTACCTCCAGCTGGTATTATCATAAGCCCGTATCACCTGGGCTATAGGCACAAAATCCGCGGGCTTCAACCCGATAGCATTCACCGTTCTCGACGGACATAAGTTGATTACAGATCCCGTGTTGACCAAGACCATCGGTATCCATTTCTCTCTACACTCCACAGAGATATAGAGCGGCTTGTTATAATCTGAGCCCTCAGGCAGTAGCTCTTTGTCGGTGAAGGTCAAAGTCGGGGAAACTCCTCCTGGGAAAACCAGCCCTACCAACTGCTCAGGAGTTGTATCAATTGAAGGCTTGGCCTTATCCATGGCTGTAAGGACGGCCTGTCTGTGCACCCTTGAGGCCATAAGCAGTCCCCAGATGGCGATGTCTACTTGAATCTTCTTTAGATGCTTCAGTACAGCTTCCTCCTTAAGCAGTTTTTCTTTCTGCCTCTCTGCTTCTTTGTCCTTCCCGAATGCCTCCGGTTGGTCCAAATGTGGGGGCTTGAAGTGCCGCCCACTTCTAGTCATATGGTCAACGTCCTCAACATACCAGGTGTCATCCGGTGGATTTTGACCCCAGTCTTCGTCAGTGTGGGCAAGACGCAAGTCATTGTCTTCCCATCACATGCCATCAGCAACCGACAGACAACTGTCTGGTTCCGTTGTAACTGTTTTTGTGCCCACAACACATTCCGCCCCCTTAGGTGCCTTGTCTTTTCTAGCCCTTTCGAGATCCTCGATCCTCTCTTGCTCAAGTCGCTTCAATGTAGCCTCCTGTTTAGTGTCTGCTGTACTCAAACTGCTCGAATCCCGAGAAAAATTCTTCGCACCGGTGCTCTCCGGCGATTCTTCCTGATTCTCGACCATTCCGGCCACTGCAGATGTTCCCAATTCTGACGGTCCCTGTTCTGGCTGAGGTTCCTTCACAATATCTGGCTTGTCACTAAGCCACCTGGTGGTATCTGCTGATCCATTCTTGTAAAACCAGTTGATGCTCACATTCCCTGGGTCTTGCTCATCATAGAATTGAAGGTTGTTGATATCCTCCTCCAGCTCTGCTAGGTCATCTAACCCTTGACTAAGTCTATCCTCCCGAACCACACTGATCTCTACCCCAACTAGCAACTCTATCCTCTGCTTTGCTTGGTCTGTTGACACGATATCACCACACGGGTTGTATGCCTTCTCGATGAAGCTCCCAAATCCTTCAGGCTTTGAATCAACACTCACATTTTGCTCCAAAGTAACCCCAGTTCTATCTTCAACAGTCACCACCACTGGCTTGGGTTGGGTTAAGGAGGTGCTCATCATGCACAAGTCCGTGCTGGCTGGGATGAACACCTCAGGCTTAGGTAGGTGAGAGGGTGTGATGTATATGCTTCGGTCATATGGAATGGCCGTAGTTTCGATCAGATTGATGTGTTGGGTGGTGGAGCTTGGTTATGTGGTGAGAGTGGGTTGGCGGTGATATTCGGCTTCTCTGGAGGCGCGATCACCTTGTTGTCGATGAGATCCTGAATCTCATGACGAAGTCTGAAGCACTGGTCAATGTTGTGACCATGTTGTTGGTGAAAGGCATAGTATTTGGTCGGGTTATGGATTGGTGGGAGGTTATTTGGTAGTGGGCACGGTTCTAGGGGCTTTAGATGCCTCTTTCTAATTAGAACCCTGAGGGTTTTGGACAAAGGCATATACAATGGGGTAAAAGTCCTCTGGCCCCGGGGTGGGTATTTGGCTATTTATGAGCTGGTACCAGACGCACCGGTGAAGGGTGGAGCTATTTTTGGAGTGGTGGTGGTGATAATGCCCACGTTAGAAGTCCTTGCGGCTGCAGCACTGCTCGTACCTGCATTCGAACCGCGTGCAAATGCTCTCTTGTGCTGTTCCTTTTCTTGGTCGATCAGACCTGCTTCATGGCATCCTCAATCTGTACCCCAATCTCGTGTAAATCTACAAAGGTGGGGAGGGGTAGGACGATCATTTTCTACATCAGCTTAGGTTGCAAGTTGCGCACAACCATCCTTATCTGATCTTTCTCAACCGGCCTGGTAGTCATCATAGAAGCTTTGGCCTTCCAACGGGTTACAAAGTCAGAGAAGCCCTCATTTGGGTCTTGCCTCGTTTGTCTCGAGATCACGAGTTGTGACCTCGATTTGCGTATTGTATGAATACTGGGCAATAAAGGCCTCAGCCATCTCCTCCCAACTCCTCTTGACAAAATCTTCCAACTTCGCATACCAGATGGCCGCAACACCCGACAGGGTCCGGCCGAAGAGGGAAAGCTTTTGCAGTCTGGAGAGGCCTATTGGCCTTAGGATATCCGAGAACAACCGCAGATGTACCATGGGGTCCCCAGAACCATCAAAACGGTTTATATGTGGCATCTTGAACCAATCCGGCGATGTCACCGCTGAGTCGGTATAACCATCCTCTATGTTTGGAATGGAATTAACGCCTTGAGCTCTTTTGAACAGTTTTTCTAGCTTGCTCACTTTAAGCGCGATTGGATCAACCTCGAACTCAAATGGTGTATCCAGTGGATTAGCTGGTTCTTTAGACAACTGAGGTAGGATTGGGGGTGTGACTGGCTGGACGTTCGCTGTTTCCCCGAGTGTTGGAACTCTAGGTGGGGATGGGGGTCGATGTGAAGTAGATGCTTCGGCTTGTTGTGGTTGGTGCTATTGCGGAAGCCTGGCAATCAATTCTGCTTGTTGAGCCACAACCTCTGCCTGACGCGCAGTAACCTCTGCCTGGCGGGCAGCATCCCGTTGCATGGCTTGCATGGTCTCTTGGAGCTGACGCATCATGTCCTCCATATTGGCCATAAGGTGCTGATCTGACTGAACAGGTGTATCTCTCTTTGCGGGAGAAACGGAAACCTCAGCCCCACTACACACTGGTAGGGTGGACAATGACCGCTGAACCAACGATTGCTGTACTAATGCTCCCTGCCTAACTACCCTCTGTCTTGTAACCGGGGGTAATGAAAAGAACATTGCTTGTCCGTCAATTAGATCCTTAGATTGATGAAGCCTTCTACCTCTAACTCAGAGTGCTTTGGGGGAAACTGCCTCCTTGGAAGCAATGATGCAATACTACCTTATAAAAAGATAAATAAAGCAAAAATAAGGAAACAACGGACAGTATTTCGGCTAAGATAAAGATAACACATAGTTGATAATAACAAGCTGAACAAATTGTTCTCAATACTGATCACTGCCCCCAAATCACTGCCTCAAATCTGATATCCGCAAATACTGATGTCCTTAGATTGATACCCAGACTTGCAAACTGATACATACATTCCTGCAGAGCTTCACTCTAAAAGCACGTATCAAGCAAGTAAGAGCCAAAAACACCCCTATGGTGGGGTAGGGTTTCCTTGTCCTATTTTGTTAGGAGCTAGGGTTTCACTACGTAGGCAGCGATTTCAAACAACCGGCATCCGGGTAAGCAACCTGTCCTAGTTTGGAATGGTCTTTACGGCTTCCGATATGCAACTAGGTCAAATGGTCGAAAAGGGTGCCTCGGTAAAAACCGAGGTTTGTGTTTCCATCGTGGCAGAGCCCATAACCGGTAAGCCTTATGGCACGTTTTTCCAAGCAAGCCTTCGGCAAACACTGTGACTTAAGCGCACCAATGCAAATGTAATGCAAAGAAATACATAAGTGTAAAAAAAACAACATATCATGATGTTCGAGTCAAGTTCTCTAAGTCCCCTGCTGAGTCGCCAGAAATTGTAGACCGCCCCGAACTCGCTCCGTGTGCCCCCCTTTCGGAGAGGGCGCGAATTGGGTTTTAGCTACTACAATTCGGACTGTTGTCACGGTTCTGAATCTAATCTTACAAAGTGCAATGTAAGACTGATAAATCACCAAAGAGTCCAAATCTGGCAAATCATTTTGGAAAATCAATTTTAATCAAAGAGCGCCAAACATGGACTGCTTTGCCAGATTTCAAAGTCGCTACCTAAATATTTTATTTTGGGGAAATTTAGGAAACGCTGACTCGTGCCTAAGGCCACGTGTCTGTCATCACCAAATTTGCCTCGGCTCGGGAACTTGGGTACGAGAGGGGAAGGTCCTAAAATAAGCACCTCCGCTCGCCCGATCAAAGATCGGCCTCTACTAACATGATATGTTGTTTTTGAAAACACATGTGTTCTTATTCCGGTTTATTAGCTAACCTTACTACGTGATGTGCGCAACATTCAAGTATAGACTAAATCACTCAATTTGGAACAAAACATCTCATGTTTATTTTTCGAAAAAGGTTTGAAATTGCTACTCGCAAGTAGGCTAAAGCGCGGATTTGCCACCCTCAAGTGGGCTTAAAACAACGTGATTTTGCCACTCTGCAAAGTGGGATTAAAACGCACATTTTGATGAATTGTCCCAATTCAAGCAATGAAGCCTTCATCCATAGGCATTCATGCAGTTTATCAATTAAGCAAATAGCCTCATGGCAAGCATGCTATCATGGCAGTCACTTACACACATGCAAGGATACTAAAGCGTAAACACTTACAGTGTACTTCGAGCCAAAACAGAAGCTAATTAGAAATCAATGCATGATCCTAACTACGTAAAATGCCTGATGCAACACATGCAAAAATGCAACTAAATAGGCTTGGCTATCTAAGATGGCATATGAATGCAACATTTTCATACATGTATTCAAATAGGTATTGAAATACAAGGCAGTTTGAATGATGTGTCGAGCCCGGTGCACGCAAGACAAATGAATGATGCACGTATGCATAGCATAAGGTATGTTAATTGAAATATGCCCTAAACTAACCATCAAAAGCTGATAAGTAAAAGCGAGAAAGAAATGGGGTTGGAAGACATGCACTCACACGCACACCCTTATTACAACATTGTGCCCTCTCGATGGAGGGTCCGAATAGAAGCAAAGCTAATCTAAGCTAAGCTACTCAACTAATCTAATAATCTAATTAGACTAATTATTACATAACCAAATCGAATAACTAGCAGACCAATTACTAATTATTATAATACTTTAATTAATTAACAAATTAACTAATCATGACATCTAACTAAGCATGTGAGATATGTAAACAAGGCTGCCTCAGCATTGCCTTGAACAATGAAGGATGCATGCTCTTGGTTGCCGCCTCGAAACGCCTTTCGGTTTGCTCTTGAGAGAGGCTCTGTTTGTAGGGTGTCTTTAGGAACTTTCTGCTCCACCTTACCAAACCAACTCTGAGGAATCCACCAATGGCCTGCCGGCCATGAGAAGCTTCTATCGGTCACCTACCGGCCAAGGGTGTGCACTGCCGGCCAAGAATGAATCACTGCCAGCTATCTTTGAGGCACTGTTGGCCACTGGTGCGCTGTGACACCAAACTACAATAGAGCACAAAACAGAGAAAATGAAAGGTCTCCCAAGGACATGTGTGTACTGTGCCACTCCTTATCATCTCAAAACATCAAAGGAGAGGCACCGTTGGATCCAAAACCATCAATCAAGCGTGCAATGCATGATGGCCAAGGGTCCAATTTGTACAAATTCAATGAATGCAATGCAAACAAGACACTAAGACCATTACCTTATCAAGGGTGATCAAAGGCAATGGAGACAAAGGGAATTGGCCCATTTTCATCACTTTGAGTATGAAATGGACCAATCCACCTTGTGTTCAACATAATGTCCGGTTGAACACGACGAAATGCAACACAACACATGTTTATCTTGGCATGTTAAAGACACTAAACCATGCAAGCAAAGCATGCAAGACATGTTTAAAGTTAAAAAAAAAAAAAAAACCAAGGCTAGTAAAAAGCATCACTCTAGAAGCACACAGTACAATGCTCAATGGACTAAAGCAACCCCAAACAGACTTCATGCATGCCAAAACAGTGGCCAAAATGTGTTGAAACTTAAGCACAAGAAGCAAGAAAAACATGCTCAACTTATGACTCGCAAGCAAGGTACAAAGCTCAACTCTCAAACACATTGAAAGAGTGATATATATAAGAGTATGACAGAGATATAAGCACTGAAACCACATGCCAAATGATGAAATATTATGCAAACGTCACAAGTATAGCATGCGAGAGGCCCTAAAACTCAAAGCTAGTTAAGGCATTCACACAAGAGGCATGCAATACATAACCTAAACAACCAAACCAACTCTGGACAAAGCTCAATTAGGTCAAAATAAAGGTCAAAACATGCTAAAATGGTACCCCAAAAGCTTAGACAAACATGCATACGTATGAGCTCATAAACAAGGCACCAAGCACACCTCTTAAGGACAATGAAAGAGGGAAATATGTGAGAGTATGACAGTGAAACATGCTTGTAGACACCCCATTTTTGACCGTCCTTAAGACTTAGGCGCTACTGATGGTTTGCTCGGTGATGAAAGATGTGCAGGACAAAGGTTCAATTTCGTCGGCAAGGAGGGGGTCAAATCTCAACTTCACACCCCATTTTGGACGAAAGCTATTTTGAATGGTTTTTAGACCATAAAACCCTCTCTTTCAAAACTTTTTTTAAAATAAAGTTTCTGCGATGTTTCGAGGCTCGCATTTTGTGGAACGTTGTACTTTTCGGTAAACCGAGCAAGGACAAAGTGGGAATGAATGAAAGAGAGATGAAATCTTTGAAAAATCTTTCAAAACACCTTGCTTAGGGGTTTGAAGTTGAAGAAAAGGGGAAAGGAGAGCAGAAACCAAGTTGGAGAAGAAGATAGGCAAGAAACGCTAAGAGAGGGACGAGTAGTCCTCGCTAAATCAAGCTTATCTGTCTATACACTTGGAGTTAAGATATGAGGCCACCACCGTTGGAAAGAATACTTCCGGGCTGCATTTTTCATTCAAGAATCTCCTAAATCCGAGACCGGAGGGCGGAGATATGATTGGTTGAAGTGGGGCATCATCCCAGTTGGACCGAAACTGAGCAGCCTTCACCAAAACAAGCATAACTTTTTTCACAGTTGGAATTTTGATACAAGACTGGTGCCATTGGAAAGCTTACTTCTGGGGCTTCAATTTTGACACAAGAATGACTTGAAAAGGAGTCCATATGAAGAAGTTATGCCCGTTTGAAGTTGGGCCTGCAGAGCAGATTTTTCCTGCCGACCGACCAGAATAGATGGCCGACCGGCCAGTTAAAGTGGCCGGCTGACCAATTTTGCTGGCCGACGGCCTTCCGGAGTATTCTACAGATTGAATGCATGCCAGCTGTGCCAGTTGGAATGCACAGACTCTGCTCCCCCGTGCATAAGTATGGTTGTTTTGCACCTTTGACCCCTTATTTTGCACCCTTTGCTCAAAGCTTCTTGAGGAAGCTTGCACCTTTGGGGATAGCTTCCATTGGAAGCTTGATCCCTTTGACCCTTTCACTTAGCTTCCTTGAGAAGCTTTACACAATTCCTTTGCCTATATAAGAGAACCATCCCCTCCTTTGTCTTGGTTCAGCAAAATCTAGACCTAATACACATATATATCTTATATACACCTTCTCTCTCTATATCTCCCTCTCTCTCTTCATTTGTGTGTGTTTGAGGGCCTAAAAGGGTGATTTGTTCTTACTTTTGCACTAAGACACACACCATTACACCACACTTCGACTTTGGGAGGTGTTGAGGGTTTGTTCTTGAAGTTTTGGGCTGGTTTTGATCAGGAGAAGGTGGCTGGACCTGCTGTTCTTGAGGTGTTCTTCAAGGGTAACACTTTTGCTTTATTTTCCCTAATCTTGCACTAGCTTTTACCCTATCTTGCATACTGATTCAAGCTTTGTGTATAACTGAAAAAAGTCTTGTTTTGAGCCCCTCTTGAAGTTTGATTAAGGGCACATTTCTGTTTGGGGTCATCTTCCCCTTTGCATGCTTCATTTCCTCATGATTAGGGCTATGCATTAGAGCATTTGTATTGGCCTTGTTTTGGCCTCTTAGCCACTGAAATCTAGTGAATTTTCAGTGGCTTTGATGTGTCTTTGAGCTCCAAAATCATAGAGGGGTGACCCTCTCACCCCTCATTCTCTTTACTAGCTTTGTTGACCTTCCAAAGGGGCTCCATCTTGCATGCTTTGAAGTCACTTTCCAGGCCCTATTATGTGAGTTTTAAGGTCTACCTTGACTCTGTCCGGGGCCCCTTTGGTCATATTCTATGTCTTTGATGCATGTGTAGAGCAATCCCATTCAAGGCCTTTCAAAGGGCCTTCCATTTTCATGTTTCTTGGACCAATTCCAGGGCCTATTTGGTGAGTTTTAGGGTTGTCATAATCCATTTCCAGAGGTGGTTCTGCCCCTTTGTTTGTCCATCATGTATGCTTAGAGTAACCCACTTCATAGCCCTCCAAAGGAGCCCATCATTTTTGCATGCATTGGCTACATTTCAGTGGTTATTTGGGCATATTTTGACATGTTTTGTTCACTATTTTTGGCTGGTTTTATGACTTCTCTTGTGCTTCATATACGTGCCATGTAAACCATGTCTACTAGCCTAGGTTGCATGTTGCTTAGCCCTTCATGTTAGCACTTTTTGGCCATGCTTTGAACTAATATTGTGCACATTTTGGGACTACCTTGGCTCTGTTCTTGTACTTCATGATCAAATAATGCTTGCTTTGCATAGTTATAGTTCAATGCATTGGACTAGTTTTGAGTTTTGGGGCTTATTTCATGCATTGGATGCCATATTTCCATGATTCAGGACCATTGTGCATCATTTTTCAGTGCTGGAAATTACATGTTTGTATGCCATCTTGCATCCCTTGCCATGCTTTGGTAGAGTGGCATTTGATGCCTTAGGTTCGGTCCATTGCATTCGCGAATGTGTGCACGCATTTCGGTTGTCTCATTTCCATCACATGGCCACTGATTTTGGCATGCTTGCAAGCTATCCATGTTAGTTTAAGTCCATCATCGCATGTTGTTGCATGCCATGTTTGCTTATATGTTTAGGTTGCGTGCCTAGTATACATTGCTCATTTGCATGTTCATGTTGCATACTTAGCCTCCATGCCTAGGTTGCATTTCATTGAGCATGCATCCATTACCTCTTGATCAATCATGATAGGGGTTGGGGCCCTTTGATGTGTTTTGTGCTTGCATTTCATTTGATATCGAAGTTGCACACTTGGCTTTTGGGCCATCATGCATTGAAATGCGTGATTGATGGCCCGAGGGTCGAGGGCCACACTCTCATGAGTCAATAGCATGATTGGGAGAGTGGCTATGCATACATTGCTTTGAATTTCCTTGCCATGCACTGTCTGCCCTCTGCTGCTGTCAAAAACAGGTTTTGCAGGAAGCTTTGGCTGGCCGGCCATCTATACTGCCGACCAGCCATTCATTGTTGGCCGATGGATTTACAAATGGCCGATAACCATCCGAACATGGCCGGTGGTGATCCCACTTGGTCGGTGATGATCCCCAGTGTCCAAGGAATGCACCTTGGGAGTTGCCCAATTTTCAGAGGAGCAGAGCAGGGAAAACAGAGGCAACTTGTGCATGGCAATGGATTTCCAGGCGAAGCCAATCTGAGCATGCATGCATCCCTCTTCCCGAGGCCTTTTACTGCTTTCCGTAACTTAGTAAATTTATTAATTAATTAAGGGTTTGTAATAATTAATTAGCTAGGATAGTTGATTCATTATTCGGCTTGTATTATTCTTTTGGTCCCTCCGAGCGAGGGCGAATTTGTAATAAGTGTGGGCGCGTGTGTGCATGTCTTCCAATCCCCACTTCTTTCTCCCTTTTACTTACCTGCTTTTGATGGTTAGTATTAGGTCATATTTAATTTAGCATACCTTATGCTATGCATGCGTGCATCCATACATTTGTCTTGCATGCACCGGGCTCGGCGCATCATTCTAACTGCATTTGTATTTCAATTCCAAATTGAGTACGTGTTAGTTGTAGCATTTCACATGTCATTGTAGATTAGCCGAGCCTGTCTAGATTGCATCCTTGCATGTGTTACATTAGCCATTTTGAACATGAACTAGGATCATGCATATGATTATTAACTAGTTTCTATTTTGGCTTGGAGTACTCTGTAAGTTCTTTTTGCTTTAGCATCCTTGCATGCGTGTGGGTGTTGCCATGACAGCATGATTACCATGAGGCTAGTTGCTTATATGATATAACTGTTTGAATGCCTGTGGGTGGAGGTTGAATTACCCGAATTAGAATAAGGCATTAAACTGTGAGTTTTAAGCCCACTGGATAGTGGCAAAACCATTTTTTTTTAAAGCCCACTCGAGGGTGGCAAAACCTGCATTTTAGCCTACTTACGAGTAGCAAACCATTTTCAAAACAAACATGCAATGTTTTGTTCCAATTTAGGCGATTTGATTTATTCTTGTTTGTTGTGCGCATAACATAGTAATTCTAGGCTAATAACCGGAATAAGAACGCATAATGTTTTCAAAACAAGATATCATGGTTAGTAGAGGCCGATCTTTGATCGGGCGAGCGGGGGTGCTCACGAAGTGACCTTCCCCAATCGTACCCAAGTTCCCGAGCCGAGGCAACTTTGGTGATGACGGACACGTGGCCTTAGGCACCGAGTCAGGGTTTCCTAAATTCCCCCATTAAAAAATATTTAGGTGGCGACTCTGTATCTGGAAAGCAGTCCATGTTTGGCACTTCTTTCAAAAATCTATTTTTCTCAAAACGATTTGCCGGATTTGGACACTTTGGTTCAGATTAAGAACCGTGACAAATTGAGTCCGAACTGTAACCCGTGAGTTCCCTCGCGGACTTGTTACAATGCTCTGAAATCATTTATCAAATGATGCCATATCATACAAACAACCCAAACAAAGCATGCCAGGGACCTCAAACACAAAGCTTGTGAAACCCAACTACACCGTATCTATACAAAGCTAAGCATATATGACCAAGACCACTTAAAACAGACCTCAAGCATGTTAAATTAGTGGCAAAAATGTGCTGGAGCAAAGCTAACACATGCTAGAATGATGAACTAAAGAATGAAGCATGTTTGGCCAACATGCATGACTGCACTACAAGTACCAAAAGCATGCAAGAGGTGACCAAACCAGCCAAAAAAAGGGTTATGGAAGGTCAAAAAAGTCACAAAAAAGTGCTTGAACAAAGCCACAAAGAAGTAAAAACACATGCTCATTTGGTAGGCCATCAACACATGCAAATAAGGTACAAAGGGGGGGAACCACCCCCACCCATTTTGGGTCCCAAAACACACTTTCCACCACTAAAATTCCTTTGGAATTCAGTGGTGAAAAGGGCAAACAAAGGTGATCTCAAAGGCTTTAAAACATAGCTCAAAGCAAAGCAAAATAAGCCACAAAAAGGGGTAGACCACCCCTAACTCAAACAAGGCCTCAAACAACCATTTTTAACACTTAGAAAAAAAGGTTTTTGTAGTTGAAAGCTAGGCCTAAAATAGCACGCAAAGGTGGCCAAACACTTGATCAAAATAAAGTTTAAAGAGGGAAGACACTCACCCTTGAAGCACAACTTTAAAATCAGCAACTTCTGAGCCAAAATTAGTCTTTTGAACTCCAAACAAACCTTCAAGGACCTCAGGTCCAAGGTAGTGGTGTTTGACTAGGTGTTCCTATGCGAAAATGTGAAGAAAACACACTTCTAAGCACTATAGAGCACAATATAGAGACAGAGAGAGTAAGAATTCTATTGATAGAGAGATAATTTGTCTCTAAAAAGTCTGAACCCCTCAATAGGGGGAGAGACCTCCCCTTATATAAGCAATGCAAGCAAAAGCTTGCTCGACAAGCTTCAAACTCGCCTCCATCCCTCCATACACTATGGAGGATAGCTCAGTGAGCCACAGTTGGCCCAAAATATCAAAAATAATATCTGTTGAAACATGGTGGCCGCCTGGCCATCAGTGGTGGCCAACAGGGAAGATCCCATGGCCTGCAGCCCTCTCTGATGGCCGGCAGACCATCAAGGACTTCACAAAGCAAAGGCCAACTCATGATCCAAAAATGAGACAAAATGGAAATAGGGTTTGGAAGGATCAAACCTGGGACATTCCATCGCGAAAGTCGAACACTCGACGAGCAATCAGACTTGTCATCGGATGTACCTGCAAGCATATCCAAGTCTTGAGGACGGTAAAAAATAGGGTGTCTACAAACCCGCATGCCTTTGGTTTGGGATATGTGCCCACCAAAGAGGACTAGATAAGAAAGAGGGAGGAAATTGGGGCAGAGCCAAAGCCAAGAGAGCTGGAAAGCACTATGAGTTGATTCATCGACCAATACAGGAAACTCTGAATGGGTGTTTTGTTAAAGAATGAGAGGATTTCCCTTTTTGTAGCTTTCTTGAGCCTTGGGTAAATTCCTCAAAAAAGTGTGTCCTTGGGTTCGAGATCTTTTTTGATTTATAGTTGTAGGACAGTGACGAGGAAAGGGTTGAATCAAGCATCAAAGCTAGCCAGAGCACGAAAGATGACTCAGACAATAGCGAGGCTAAAGTAGGGGTAGCACTGGCCGTTCTCCTGACAGATCCCATGACCGACATAGAGAACTTGGGGCATAACTTTAATGTCTTCATGATCGGGGAAATATCGAGTGTGGATCCAACCAGTCGTATTCTGGATGCATCGATGGCTCCATATCTTACTTGGCAGTTAGAGGATGGCTTTCTTTCTAGTTCTGAATCAGGTGATGAGCCAGAATCTGATTCCACTAAGTCGGTGGAGTCAGGATCAGATTTAAGTTCTTCTTAGTCTAAGTCTGAGTCTGATATTTTTGGGGGTGGTAACCCGGATACCAAAGTCCTATCTAGGTCTTTATTTAGCTTTTCTTTTGAGTCTAAAACCAAAGATCTGGACCTTTTGAATGAGAACACTGTAGATTCTATGTACTTCTCTGTGCCGCTGGTTTATTGTATTGACCAAGATTTTCGTAATTTTAATGAAAATGAAGAGGAAGAAATTCCTTTGGGTTTGAAAAACTTGATTAATCAAAAGGAGGAGACATTTGTTGAGCCTTGTATTGATGAAATCATTGCCATTAATGTGGGTGCTGAGAAGGATCCACGCTTGGTCCAGATCGGGTCCACGTTGTCTTCGGAAGGACATGAGCGTTTAATCGCTTTATTAAAAGATTTAAAATATGTTTTCACATGGTCCTACGAAGACATGCCTAGAATCGATCCTGAGATAGTACAGCGCCAGATCTCTTTTGACCCTGAGGCCCGACCAGACAAACAGAAACTGTGCAGAATTCGTCCGGACTGGGCATTGAAAATCAAGCGGTCACCAAGCAAATTGATGTAGAATTCTTGTTAGTATCCAAGTATTCAATCTGGTTGGCCAATATCGTCCTAGTACCGAAGAAGGATGGTAGAATTCGGGTTTGCATCGACTTTCAAGATTTGAACAGAGATAGTCTGAAGGACGATTTCCTATTGTCACATATTGATGAGTTGGTAGACTTCACCTCGGGCCATGCATTTCTATCGTTTATGGATGGGTTTTCTAGGTATAACCAGATTCTGATGGCACCCGAGGACAGAGAAAAGACTACATTCACCACTCCATGGGGTACCTAGTACTACCGGGTTATGCCGTTTGGGTTGAAAAATGCTAGGGCTACATACCAAAGGGCTGCGACCACTATTCTGCATGACATGATCCGCAAAGAGGTTGAGGTGTATGTGGACGACATAATTGTCAAGTCCAAAGAACGAGAAGACCATTACACCGCACTGGAAAAGTTCTTCCAATGGATTGGAGAATACGGATTGAGGTTAAACCCACAGAAGTGCACTTTTGTGGTGACAGCAGGGAAAATGTTAGGATTTTTTATCACACAGAGCATTGAGGCAGATCCTTCCAAAATCAAGGCCCTCTTAGAAATGCCACCACTAAGGATTGAAAAGAAGGTGCATGGCTTTCTGGGTAAAGTGCAATTCATAAGGCAGTTTATTTCAAAACTAACCTTGACTTATGAACCACTATTTAGTCTCCTGAAGAAAGGGAAGAAATTCTGATGGGATGATCAATGTCAGTATGCCTTTGAGCAGGTCAAGCAGTACCTCCAGAATCCACCTGTGTTGTCACCCCCAGAGCCCGAAAACCCTGATTTTGTACCTGTCAGTGACGGATACGACCATGGGAAGCATGCTTGCTCAAGAATCTGAAGATAAGGTGGAGAAGGCCATCTACTACTTGAGCAAAAAGATGTTGGATTACGAGACCCGCTACACTCCTCTCGAGAAAGCTTGCTTAGCCTTGGTATGGGTTACTAGGAAGTTGAGGCACTACTTCTTAGCTCACTATGTAATTCTGGTTTCGAGATTAGATCTCATCAAATATCTCTTCGAGAAACCAACACTTACAGGTAGGCTAGCTCATTGGCTGCTTCTTTTCTCTGAATTTCATCTCAAATATGTTACACGCAAATCAGTTAAAAAGAGGGCTGTGGCAGAATTCTTGGCGGATCACCCAGTAGAAGGGGATGAGGCAATGGAATACCTGTTCCTAGATAAAGACATTTTGCAAGTGGACGACGTACTTTGACGGAGCGTCCAATCAATATGGTTACGGGATAGGTGTGTTGCTGAAAGCACCCGATGACTCCTATATACCCTTAGTATTCAAACTTCGATTCAAAGTGTCCAATAATGAAGCAGAATATAAAGCGTGTATTGTTTGTTTAGAAGCTGCTCTAGAACTAGGGGCAATAAGGTTAGATGTTATTGGAGACTTGAACTTGGTTATTTCTCAAGCAAACGGAGACTGGAGAGTCAAAGAAGAGAAAATGAAGGTTTATCATTAGACTTTGGATATTCCGATTCTAAGGTTTGAAAAACTGACATTTGCACATCTACTGAGAGAGAACAATCGGTTCACTGATGCTTTAGCAACTCTATCTTCCGTGGTAGACATCCTACTTCGAGTCAAGATGTGTCTGATTATCATCAAATAGAAATACACATCGGCTTACGAAACCATCGTCGCGATAGATAAAGTGCAAGACAAAAACCCCTGGTATTAGGACATTTGGAATTTTCTAGAAAAGGATACGTATCCACCAGGGGAAAATGCCAAAGATAAACGGGGAACACGGCGTCTGGCCATCCAGTTCATCATCTGCGGTAGTAAGCTATACAAGAGAGGTCATCGGGGAATGCACAAGCTATGTGTTGGAGAGGAAGAATTGAAGCGCCTTATGGAAGCCACCCATGGAGGAGAATGTGGAGCACACATGAATGGTGTGATGCTAGCCCGGAAGATCCTCAGGCAATGTTATTATTGGTCAACTGTGGAGGAGGATTGTATTGGTTTTGTACGACAATGTCACAAATGTCAAATCCATGCCAACCACATGAATATCCCGCCGTCAACGCTATACAACATGACTTCACCATGGCCTTTCTCAATCTGGGGAATCGACGTTATCAGTGCAGTCTCACCAAAGGGGTCAAATTAACATGAGTTCATCCTGGTGGCGATTGACTATTTCACGAAATGGGTGGAAGCTCAGTCCTATGCTGTGTTGAAAGCATCGTATGTAGCTAAATTTATCAAAAATAATATCATTTGCAGGCATGGGGTATCGAACAAGATCGTCGCTGACAATGGTTTGCACTTCAAGAAAGAGGTGGTGGATCTTCTTGAGAAACATAATGTGGCTTTTCACAAGTCGTCAACATACAAACCACAAACCAATGGAGCTGTTGAGGCCGCAAACAAGAAGCTCAAGAACATCTTACGGAAGATGGTGAAAACATATAGGGATTGGCCGGATAAACTACCATTTGCTCTTTGGGGCTACAGAACGTCAATCCGAACAACCACATGAGCAACTCTCTATTCTCTTGTCTATGAGATGGAAGCTGTCTTGCCAATAGAAATTGAAATACCATCACTACGAATTATGGCTGAGTGTCAGATAGTAGAGGTAGATTGGCAACAGAGCAGGTTTGAGGAATTGATGTTGTTTGATGAAAGAAGACTAAAGGCGTTGTATCACGTTCAAAACTATCAACGTAGAATTGGCAGGGCTTTGTAGACGCGCCCGTGGGCCTCGCTCTACAGTTCGGACTCCCTTTTGTTTGTTGCGGTTCTTAATCTGAACCAAAGAGTCCAACTCTGGCAAATCGTTTTGAGAAAAATAGATTTTGAAAAGAAGTGCCAAACATGGACTGTTTTGCCAGATATAGAGTCGCCACCTAAATATTTTTTAATGGGGAAATTTAGGAAACCCTGACTCGGTGCCAAAGGCCACGTGTCCGTCATCACCAAAGTTGTCTTGTCTCGGGAGCTTGGGTACGATCGGGGAAGGTCAGCTATGAGCACCCCTTTCGCCCGATCCGAAGACCGGCCTCTACTAACCGTGATATCTTGTTTTGAAAACGTTATGTATTCTTATTCCGGTTATTAGCCTAGATTTACTATGTTATGCGCACAGCAAACAAGTATAGACCAAATTGCCTAAATTGGAACAAAACATTTAATGTTTGTTTTGAAAATGGTTTGCTACTCGCAAGTAGGCTAAAATGCAGGTTTTGCCACCCTTAAATGGGCTTTTAGAAAAGATGGTTTTGCCACTAACTAGTGGGCTTAAAACTCACAGTTTTAATGCATTATCCCAATTTAAGCAATTCGACCTCCATCCACAGGCATTCAAGCAGTTATATCACATAAGCAGCTAGCCTCATGGTAATCATGCTATTATGGCAACACTCACACGCATGCGGTATGCTAAAGCATAACAGCTCACCTAGTACTCCAAGCCAAAATAGAAACCAGTTAATAATCAAATGCATGATCCTAGTTCATGTTAAGTGGCTAATGCAACACAGGCAAAGATGCAATCTAGACAGGGTCGGCTATCCTAAACATGGCATGTGAAATACACAGGTAGCATGTATTCAATTCGGAATTGAAAATACGATGCAGTTAGTATGATGCGCCGAGCCCGGTGCATGTAAACGAACGTATGGATGCACGCATGCTATCATACTGTTATGCTAATTTAAATATGCCCTAATCTACCATTATAAACAGGTAAATAAAAGGGAGAAAGAAGTGGAGGTTGGAAGACATACACACCACTCACACACACTTATTACAAATGTGCCCTCACACGGAGGGACCAAAAGAATATACAGTCCCAAATAGTACAGTCCAAATACAGAATGAATTATTACAGAAATTCTAATTATCAAATTAAATCGAATGTAAAAAGAAGGGGGGCCTCAGGGTGCGCAAATGATGCATGCTCGATCCGTCTTGCCCGGAAAACCCGCACCATACCACTGCTGCCTCTGTTTTCACTGTCCTGCCTTTCCAAAGACTGCCAAAGTCCCAGAATACCTTCTATGCACACTGCTTCACACCATCGGCTGGATGAAATGGCCACCGGCCATGTAAAATGTCTGTCGGCTGCTTATGAGGTTGTCGGCCACCAATACATTGCCGGTCGGCACTCTTTACTGCCGGTCGGCAAACAATTCCTGTAGAATCTGGTTTTTGACAGCAACAAGGACAGACAATGTATGGCATGGAATTTTGGGCATATGTAAGCGTGACCATGTTTCCTATCATGTATGGGACTCAAGGAAGCATGGCCCTTGGTCCTTGGGCCACCAACTATGCATTTTGATGCATGATGGCCTAAGGGACCAAGATTGCATTTCAATGAATATGCATGCAACACGTAAATGAAGACCAAGACCCTATCATGTCAAGGTCAAGGGCCCCGGTGACCGAGAGTTGAGACAAGTTGCATCACTTGTGGTATGAACTCTTCTCAACCCTCACACTTGGCTTGACACCCCAAACCAAGTAATGCAATGCATGTTGTGCAAACATGGCTCCACAATGCAACCTAATACTAAAGTGCAAACATGTCACATGTAATGCAATCTATTATGTTGAACATGCAATGCTAGACATGGATAATCATGCAAAAGATTAGCACGTGACAAGACCTTATTAAACAAACATGCAACAAACATAAGATAAGCATGTAATAGTGGACTTAAACCATAAAGGGGCAGACCTCAATCCACCCCAAAACAGTGGCCAAAAGTGCTCAAAAAAAGGTGGACAAGTGTTCAACCAATATGCAAGCCAATGGGCCTAAAGCTAAGGCACCAAAGAGAGCATCTTACCACCACTAACATGACCACTCATGGCATGTATTATACAAGCAAAAACAGAATTCTAGCATGCGAAAATACACCCAAACCCTCTGATATGGCAGCCCCAAAGTACC
The DNA here is from genome assembly GCA_036172215.1 of Camellia granthamiana. NCBI lineage: Eukaryota > Viridiplantae > Streptophyta > Magnoliopsida > Ericales > Theaceae > Camellia > Camellia granthamiana. The sequence continues at coordinate 156,759 of JAXFYN010000197.1, forward strand.
CTAAATATACAAGCATGCACAAGGCCTATTTCAAGGCACAAAAGAACAACCTCCCAAGGCATGAAAGTGATGACCAATGCAAGCATGTAAGTATGGATTAGGGACTGAAATATAGCCTACAATGATGCCAAATCATGAGAAGAAGCTAAGTTAAGCATGCTAGTGATCTACACAACCAAGGCTTACGAGCCAAAATGTAAAGCAACCATACCAAGCATGCCAAACATGGCAAAATCAGTGACTAACAGACCTAAAACATGACAAATCATGACCAAAAGCTTCAATAAGCCAAGCTAAAACATGAGGATATACAAGGCTAAACACATGGCACATTTCTAGGCAAAGTAGAGCATTTCAAAGCAAGTATAAGATGCATGCCAAGGGCTACAAATCCAACCAAAAACAGAGATATAACATATCATATGAACACCAAATGAGCTCTGAAATGAAGCCAAAACAAACCAAGTATGCATGCTCCCTTATAAGCCAAAAACAAAGGCAAAAGAGGGACAAAGGGGAGAGGGGTGTCCCTCCCCTATACAAGACTTCAAACCACCTTCCTCACCACTAAAAACCCACTGGTTTTCAGTGGTGAGAAGACCAAAACACCAAGGCAAACAAAGCCTCAAGAAGAGGCACCAAAGAGGCCAAAATAAGGCCTAAGAGGGTGAGTTTGCACTCAAACCACAAAGTGACCTTAATGAAAGTTCTAAAGCAAGAAAATATAAGACTTTTTCATGTTATACACAAGACCCAAATCAGTATACAAGGCAGGTAGAAACTTGTTGCAAAAATGGGGAAACTAAAGTAAAGTGCTCACCCTTGAAGAAACCTTGAAGAACAGATGATCCAGCCACTCTCTATTGATCAAAACCAGTCCAAAAGCTCAAGAATCAACCCTCCAAGCCTCCCAATCTCGAGCTAAAGTGTGATAGTGTGTGTGTTAGTGCAAAAGTAAGGTAAAACTACACTTCTAGGCCTAAAAACACACACACAAGAGGAGAGAGAGGGAAAATCTAGAGAAAGGAGATATATGACAGATATATAGATACAAAGCTCTGGTTTTTTGTTCAAGAATGGCCAACCCCTAACAAAGGGAGAGATATGAAGCTTATATAGGCAAGATAAAGCCAAGAAGCTTAGTGGCTAAGCAAAGGAGAAAGGGTCAAGAGGTGCAAAGGGGTCTTGGCTTCTTGGAGAAGCTAAGACAGCTGGCCAAGCTTCTCCAAGAAGCTTGGCCAAAGGGTTCAACCTTCTAGAAGGTTTGGGGGTTCAAAGGTGCAAAGGGGTCACTCCCATGCACGGGGATGAGTGATGGTGCATTCCAGCTGGCACAGCTGGCATGCACCATGCCTCAGGGGTGCAAAGGGTGCACGCCGGCCACCAAAAGGGGTCACCGGCCAAGATAAGTGCCGGTCGGCTAAACATAGTGCCGACCGGCCATTGTTTTTAAGAAACCATGGCCGGTGGTACACATATGCAGTCGGTGATGGTAGGAGAGGGCCGGTGGGGTGTGGGGATGGCCAACAAGCCATTCCCTGCCCTTCAAGGCAAAAACACAGGTGTTTGGTGCCAAAACCATACACGAAGCAGTCGAGTCAGGAGGTCCTGAGACGAGGCGCGCTGCCAAGGCCTTCGGGAACTCGAGACGAACACAAACACGGATAATCACCGAGTGTTCAAACGGTGACGTCCAAGTCTTGAGGACGGTCAAAAATGGGGTATCTACAGGCTTTTAACAAGAAGGTTAAGTCCAGAAATCTCAAAGAAGCAGACATGGTGCTCAAGGACAACCGAGCTCCCATCCATGACTCTAGGGGCAAGTTCAAACCTAATTGGACTGGTCCTTATATCATCAAATCTATCTGGTCAGGAGGGGCAATTATTCTCATGGACTTAGATGGCCTAGAACTTTCATAGCCGATCAACATGGACAAGTTGAAGAAATACTACCCTTGAGAGGTTCGCTAGGCCAAAAACCTAAAAGGGAAACCTGGGCAAAAGTTAAAGCATGAAAAATTAGAAACAAAGAAAAACTGAGCTCGCAAGGTTGAAAACCCTGAAGGGTGACTTTGGCAAAAGTTATAGCGTAAAAGGAGAGAGTTAATACTCGAGTGAACTAGAATCAAACTACGTAAGGCCTGATTCCCATCTTTGGGATACGTTGGCAACTTCATTCCAAAATTCAGCCGTAACCATCTCTCACTCAACTGTCATGTCCATTTGTTTGATAAGGCCATCTTTCTTCCTTATTAGCTTGGTTGTGTGGTCTATATTTGGGCAGAAGGACCGGTTACAATGCAGAGTAGTAAATGCAATTGTGGACAGTTGTAATCTTCTGATTTGGGGTTGTACATCTTGAGGATTGATTCCTCGTGTGTCAGGTAGTGATTATTTTTGAAAATGATTTTGAAAAGTTTTAATAAAAGTTGATTTTGTTCAAAATTTTACCTTTTACAACTTAGATCATTTTTGGAACCAGAAGGAAAATTTTTAGTGCTCACAACTTTAATTTGATTCATTTCAACACGAGTACATTCTCCAACTCTCTGATATAAATCAAAGTTGCTTCTACATCATAAAACTGGAAAAAAAAGGATAAAGCAATATACTATGGGCATAGGAGTCAGGTGGTCCTGCATCCTCTGCTCTTGCTCGCAGAGGTCTTTGCACCCAAAGGTGGCCCCACATATGCCTCGTCTTCAAGCCAAGCTAAGCACTCATCAGAAAGGGCGTAACAAAAACTAGGGGCAGGGGCCAGAAGCTCTCTTGTCCTCCAAGTAATGAGGTACCGAACCATATGTGAAGCACGAATCAGGAATGAAGCCGGGTATTCCACCCCCTCTTCTGGACAAGTCTGATCATGTCCAAATTGGCATCTGAACCGAAAGGGGAAATAGAATACATAGTGGGTAAGGCCAACCAAATCTATACTCGACTGCCAGGACATGCTGTAACTCATCTCAGCCAGGTTGAGCCAAGGGTAGCGCCAAGCAATGTCAGTTGCAGATCTACTACGCATCTAATTGCACCACCATCTCTCTGAAGGGAAGTCTATTAGCTGTTGGTGAAAAAAGTAGGCTCGAGCTGAGTATACGGGACAAGTGTCCACCACTTTCAGCTTATCCATTAGCCACACCTGGGAAGGGATGAAAACCAAGAGAGATTAAAGAATAGAGAGGTGTACATTGAAAGAAAAGTAAGGAAAGGGCTTTGAGAGAAAAAATAGAGAGTGAGCACCAAGTGACACGAGAATCACAAATAAGAAAGGGTAGGAAACAATACTTGAAGAAGTAGTGGCCTCCCTGCAAATCGAGTAGTCTCTCGCCGATAAAAAGTGTCTAAACCCATCAGGGTCTCGACCAGGGCCAAACCCATGCAACTCTTACCCTCTTTCAGACATTGGGCCACCTCAATCAACCTAATGCTTGCTGCATCGTAACTAAAGGCAAGAAGGAAGTGCGCAAGCATACATAAATAGAGGGCATATTGGCAGTAACCTCGCCAGAGGAGGTTGCACCTATCTTCAATGGCAGAAAATCGATGAATCAAACCGGGAATATCTACCTCTCCGTCATGAGCTAACGATCGAGCTTCATATAAAGAAAGCCCACACATTTGTCCAAGTGCCCGAGCATAGCCAAAACAGGGTTGCGATATGATCTCCTCGTCACATTGGGATTCTATCAAAGCTTGAAATTCTTTAAGTGTCAGACACATCTCTTGTGATCTGAAGCGAAATACATGTGTAACCAGGTTCCAGCACCGAACAGTGGTATGGAGGAATGGAAGGTAAAGCGAAGTGCAGCTCAAAGAAAAAAGAGCAGTTAGGCCCAAACTGCAGAAGTTCACCTTTTCTGAGCCATCCAAAGTGGCGATCCAGTCTTGAAGCCTATTGTTGAGCAAAATCTCCATCATAAAGAGCGAAATGTCAAACACCTGATATTTTGCCAAAGAAAATAGCTTGGGAGCATCTTTTATAGACTTTGAGAAGAGGCAGTGCATGACAGCTAGATCCCACTAACCGACATCACTTTTGGGCCTGGTCGTGCCTCATTGGAGCCAGACCGTGCCTATTTGGACCTAGCCAGGTCTAAATGGTGGCCTAGCCCAGAGCAGTTGCAGCAGAGGCTGGTCTTTTGTCTTGGTTTGCTGTGGTTGTGTTTTGAGACTTGTTTTGTTTGTATTAAGTGTTGTTTAGTGTTTTTAGGTCATTTTCATTTTGTTTTTTCTATTATTAAGTTGTATTTGCTATTTTGTCTGGTTGTGGGTTGTTATTTGATTCAAGAAATAAATTCAAGAATAAGAATCCATAGCTTTAAAGTCCCATACAAGGTTATCATGCAGAGTTTATGCTATCCATCACATTTCATGAAAGAGGAATCATCCAAAAAAAAATTTCATACACTAGCGGGTCCAACCCTGATCATTGTTTTAGAAAGCAAAAACAAAAGAAAAGTCTCAAAAAATAAAACAGAGGGTCTATCTGAAGCTAGTTTTAACTACAAAGCAAAAGAAAGGGCAAAAGAAAAGCTAATCAACCCATCCTCCTCGGCTATGGAGGAGGTGCGTCACTGTCATCACTAGGGCTACTGGACTGCATGTCGACCTCATCGCTTTTATCCTCAAGAGTTGTATACTTAGCAAAAGACTCCTCGGAAGGTGAGAGATGTCTCGCTCTGCCTCTCCCTCAATCAGCACATCCTTGGCCTCTCACTAGGCCCCGTCTCCATCTCCTCCTAGCTGAAGGAGGTCCTGTGGGTGTAACTGGCGCCGACTCAAGCTGAAATGAGTACAGATATCAGAGGAGATTCAGCTAAATTGAGCACAGGTATTAGAATGGATACAATAGAATATGGACAAGATTGCGGCAATAGTAAACCAGGAATAAAGTATACCTCAATCCCATGAGTGGCCAGAGTCGTTTGTCTCCTTCGTACCATAAGAAGCAGTCGGTCGATGGTCCGAAGAAGGTCATCAGCATACACCGCAAGTACCTGCAAAAAACATAGAACACAGTGAACAAAAATAATAAAGCACAGTGAATAGAAATGACAGAGTACAGTAGAAAGAAGAGTACAGTGGGAAGAAATAATAAAGTGTGGTGGGCAAAAGTATAAACAAATATGTACCTGCTTGATGCCAAGAGCCATCACTAACCTATGGTCCCTCTCCTTAATATGCTCAAGGGGGATCTGCTCAATCACCCCGTTTGGTCGCATGTAGACGACCTCTATCAATATCGCAGGAAGCTCGGGAACGGGAGCAACAGTGGGAGCCCCTCCAACAATAGCGGCAGCAAGCTCCAGAACTAGAAGGACCACACCCTGGGTAAGAGGCGCCATTACCTAAGTTTGTAAGAAAGTAGTGAAGTCGCCAGGCTCATGGTGCCGATCACTATCCTCCCCCAACATAAGGAAGTCAATCTGGGGCCCGTCATGGAGATCATCAACTACCCTCATGCTTGGAGGAGGAGGATGTGGGATGTCAGGGTCAGTTACGCCTCACGTCTGACGGATGAACCTGTCTCATAAGTAATATGCCCTGCTGAACGGGCCCTCAAACAAAATTCGCATGGTGGAGGCATGCCATGTAGTAACATAGGTCATCATCACTGCCTGAGGGATGCTCGGCCATGTGTGCCAGTCAACCTGTGAATAGAATATGCAAGCTAAGTGCCAGATATCAGGGGTTGAGCTGTATGGAAACATCAATATGGAAACAGCAGTATGGAAATAGTAAAATGTAAAGACTAGTATTAGATCTTTTTGTTACCCTCTATGTGGTGACGGTGTCAAAGAAGCACAGAAGTAAGGGAAATCGTGATCTACACTCCGACGCCGCTCAAATTGGGAGTTGTAGTAACGGGAGTGAGGTATTGACAACTCAATTGGTCTTTACTGGGATTGGAGCAAAGGAAGTGAAATAAGTGTAAACCCACAGTTGCAAGAAGAGAAATGGAAGTGAATAAGCAATGCAGATAAGTAGATGCAAATAGGGAATAAAAAGTAAAAAAAGAAAAAAAGAAAAAAGAAGAGGAAAGAGCTAAACAAAACAATAAGTATGAGATGTACCTCCCAGACTCTCTAGTAGCCGCCAAGTGAATACACTTTTCAGCAAGATACAGAGCTCATGTAGCAATACAGAGTGGCCAAGCCAGCACCACCCCAGTCATATTCTACCACCTGTGGTAGGTGCACTAGTGCTCCCAAGAGATATAGCCCCACGGTATTTTCCCTGTTCGCAAATAGGGTAGTACTTAGGAGATACATAAGGAAGTCGCGGGTGTACTGGGCAACCTCATCTGGAGTAACTGGCTGAAGGTCGGTGAAGCGATCTAGGAACCAACTATACCTCACCATCCCGGGACTAGCAGCGTCTGGGATCGCCCCAAGAAGATGAAGTTGTGTAGCTCCCCACTGCACCATGTCGGGATCAAAAGGGATCGGGCCACCAACCCTAACTCGTACTCCAATGAGCATCGAGAAGTCATATGGGGTCAGGGCCAACTTCTCAATCGACGAGAAGTGGAACGAATCTGTGGTGTCCCACCATCACTCCACAAGGGCCCCATAGAGTAGTGGCTCGGCCCATATCTATACCAAACCTAAACAGAAAGGCCTGAAGCCTGCAGCATCAACCAAAGTGTGGACCTCTGTAGGAAGCCACTCATACTAGTGTTGGGGACCGAAAATGAACCCATAGCCACTGATCCTCCTGGCTATCATCTGTGGGTTGGGAATGTTATCAATATGTGCATTATATTAAAGGAGCATAATTTGTTTGCAAGATTCAAATTGTGCACAAAAACAACAAGCAAAGGAAAGGTTGCTTACCATGGAGGCATCGGTGGACAAATGCTCCACAGGCTCTCGCAGTAGAATGCCCTCGTCAATCCCAAGGATAACACCCTCGAAGCGCAAAATACTGCCAGGGGTCAAAGCACGTGTGTGTGGCTGGTACATGGCTGCATCAAATGGTCTGTCAGCAAGGGGAGGCAACACGAGCTTAGGAACATCCTCGGCCTCCATATCCGCACCTAGACGGCGCCAATACCCACAGCCAGTTCAAGAATGGGGATCTCGTCGCTAGCCATGGAAAAATGAGGAAAGTGAGAAAATATGAGAAAAAGTGAGTGGGTAAGTGAGATTGAGTGAAAACCCCAAAATTCCCAAACCCTAGGAGAGAGAAAATAAGGAAAGAGTGAAAAAAAATCAAAGGGGGAGAGGGAAAATGTGGGTAAACACGTGAGAAATCAAGGAAAACATAGAGAAATCCCAAAACTCAACTAAATCACTTTTTGTTCGGTTCAAAGTGTAGAGGATTGAAAGGGTTTCAAAGAAAAAACTTGCAAGAGTTGTTAGGTAACTCAAGGAAAGTGAAAATCTAGAGAGAGAGGAAGCTTAAAGAGAGAGAATGGGGAGTTTCGGGTTTGGGTATGTGCGAAATGAGGGTTGGGTTGGTTTTAAACCAACCATGGGCTGTGCGTTTACTGAAGTACCCCTTGTTGCCATCGCGACCCGGTCGGGGCTTTTGGGGCCCGACCGTACTTCATTTAGGCCTAGCCGGCTCCACATACAGCCCAGGTTTTGTTTTTTATTTCACTAAATGGGTAGTCAGTTCAGTTCAAAATCAATGAAAAATAGAAAAATCAAAAGAAAAAAAATAATGAACAGAAAAAAGAAAGGGAAAAAAAAGAAGAAAGGAGAGAACAAAGAAAAATGAAAAAGAGAAAAAAATAGAGAGAATAAGAAAAGGTGTTTGTTTCTATTCTTGTTTTGTTTTGTTTCGTAATTATGTTATTTTCATAATTTATTTCGTGTTGCATTCAAATGAAGTCTGTTTTCACAAAGAATTGGCAAAATTGATTTCAAGTTGTTGATGCATTTCGATTGATTTGGTTTTTGTACAATGCATTCGTAGTCAAATCTTCGTCAAATTCGTGTTTACATTTTGTGCCCTGCTTTGGGTTATCGTGGCGAGCTTCAGTTTCTGAGGCCTTCTAATCTCGCTGTGTCGAGTTCTGAGTGTTGTTTGCCCTTTCGTTGATTTCATCCCCTCCTTTTGCATGAGACGCGTTAGGATGTTGTTTTCACCAGGTTAAAAGCACTAGGTGCACCTGGTGTTTACACCACCTTTCCTCCTTTCGTGTGAGACACATTAGGTTATTGTTCCTCGGTTAAAACATCTGGTGCGCCTGGTGTTCACACCACCTTTCCTCTTTTCGTGTGAGACACATTAGGCTATTGTTCCATGGTTAAAAACATCAGGTTCACTTGGTGTTCACACCACCTTTCCTTCTTTCGTGTGAGACACGTTAGGATGTTGTTCCTCGGTTAAAAATATCAGGTGTGCCTAATGTTCACACCATCCATGGAGCTTATCACCCTTCCTACGTGAGACGTAGTTAGGCTTGCATTTTCTTACATTCTTTCTACATGAGATGTATTTTGGTTTGTACTTTTTTTGTCCCGTTCACGTGAGAAATGTTTGTTTACTTGCTTCTTTCCGTGTAAGACACGATTGGACTTGTTTTGCTCTGATTTATGCTTTCGTTTAACGTCGCATTCTTGTTTTGGTTGTAGCATTGTTTCATCTCTTGTTATTTTCATTCAGATGTTTCATTTCATGGTGACATTGCATGATCATACGTTATTCATTTTCTACATATCATTTTGTACCTTGCCCTTGAACTTCACTAGTTTGATTTCTTGTAAAGGGATACGTAGGCACCCTTCGGGTTTAACCATTTGTACGTTCTTTATTTTCTTGCCCAAGTTTTACGGCTTGTCAGATGGGTCATCTTTGGGCTTTGACATTCACTCACGTCATTTCATGACTTTGAGCTTTGTCAAAAAGAGGCAACTGTAGACACCCCATTTTTGATCACCCGCAAGACTTGTGCGCTTCATCTTGTGCACTCGATAATGAAAGTAGCATTGTGTTTGATTTCAATTCTCAACAAAGGAATCCAAGGTTGGGCCTCAAAACAATCCCAAAACCTTCATATTTACCTTGTTCTTACCTCAGAGGTCCATTTGTGAACATTGTGCCATCCTATACTAAACTTGAAAAAGAGGAACTAGGGAGCACATTGAAGCCCGGTCGTGCCTCATTGAGGGCCGGCCGTGCCTTGTTAGCAAGAAACACTATTCTGGGCGAGAGCCCACCAGCTGCCTAGTTTTGAAGATATTTTCGACCTATTTAGATCAAATTCTATACATATCTTTGTTTTAATGATTGAACAATTTCAAAAGAGCTATACACACACTTGAGGGCTCCTTCCTTGCCAAGCCATCTATGAGTAAGCTTACCATCTTTGCACTATATCTATACACCATACAAACCCTCAAACCTTAACCTTGGAGCCTTTGGTTGAGTCTTGAGAATCACAATTCAAGCTTGAGAGTGTGCTTGGACCAAGTTTGATTCGCAACAAGAGCTTGTCCTGTTTAAGAGGTATAAGCTCACCACCTGTTCTCTTGCTTTCATTTTTGTTTCTTACTATCAATTTCTTGTGTCTTTGTATTGTTTTGGGTCCATTTCAAGTGTTGGAACTTGGGTTTGAATAGCTACCAAAGGTAGAAAGGTTTAACACCCTTTCTTGCACCTTACTCCATAGCTCACACCCTTGTCTTTGCACTCTTTTGTTTAGTCTTCAAATTGATTTTTAGTGTTCAAAAAAGGCTAAAAAACATGGTTTGAGGTCTCAAAAATGGAGGGGCTAGCCACCTGTCCTTGCTCTTGTTCACTAGCCTTATGATTCCTTGCTATTTCCTATCTTTTTCGTACGCTTTAAACATCATTTTAATCACTGGTTTTTACATATTTGGGGCTGTTTAAACTTGTTTTAAATCATTTAATTAGTTTCTGCTTTGAATACTTCGCCTATTATGTTATAAGTCCTCATGACTTTGCTTGATTAAGCCTTAGACATCAAGCTGCTTGAGTTGATAGCTTTTCTTTGCTTGGTTTTCATATTAAGAGTCTCATTCTTAAAATCAATCTCATACAATCATGTCTGCAACCTTTCTCTTTTCTTCTTTTCTTTTGCTTGAGAGTTATTTCAAAAAGATTGATGGTTATTCAAGGCATGGGAAATAGACATGTGCTCAATGGCTTAACCTCTACGGAGGTTCATTGTCAAGGCGTAGTCCCTCTTTATGCTTCAGATCACTTCTTGTTTGACATTTCTTCTCATGTAGTGGACTTAACTATCACTTTGGGACAAATTGATTACAGAATGGAAAGGACTAATAAAATGGGCTTAAAACCGATGTAAAGAAAATGCTTAAGATTGCTTAGATTCGGCCGGACATTATGCCAAGTGCATAGTGTCAAGAGTCGTCACGCACCAACTCATGATGTTTTGATGAACCTTGAAGCGTGTCTTCCTTCCTATTTGAACTAAAAATGAGAAGAGGGAGGGGTGGTCATCATCCATTGCATTTATTAATTTCTTGTCCAAATCGTGTTTGAAATCGTCAAGCCATAAACTTGTGCTCAATGATGGTTTCGGACTTGAATCTGCTCTTCTCTTGAGGTTCCCTGACGGAGAAGAAGGGACAAACAGAGCTCAGAAAAGCTCTGTCTGCACTGTTTCACCTCAAAGCACAGAAGTAGACTTTTGCATGAAATCAGGGCACGGTTGGCCTTGTTTGGGCCCGACCAAGCCTTATTAATGGCCAGTCGGGCTCAAATGTTTGGTAAATAGTGTGTTTTTGCAAAAATAGAGGGCAGTAGCTGAAGGTGAAACATGGCAGATTCCCAGGGAGGCCGACGAAGCTGCTTCAGAAAACAATCATATGCATGCAATCCTTGTGCATCTTTGTTTATAACAATGTTGTAAATTAGTGTTCGCATTATTATATTATTGTCGTAATTAATTGATTATCATTATAATTAGCATTGTTATAATCATTATTAATGTTTATTCGTAATTGTCATAGTTAGTTAACTTAGATAGTTTGTTTTATTGTTCATCCTTGTTGTAATAAATTAGATAGCTAGTTAGTTATGTAGTATTCATTAGTTTAATTCCTTCATTTGGTTTTGTAATAGTTATTTTAAATTCAGACATTTGGACACTTATTTGGACCCTTTTGCATGAGGGAAAATATGTAACAAGTGTGTGTGTCTTCCAACCCCTATTTCTTTCTCCCTTTTATTTCTCCGCTTATGATGGTTGTATAGAGCATCATGTTGTTTTAACATTTTCCATGCTTTGCATCCACATGGCTTACACGCATCAAAGCTTGATTCATCATTCTAACAAAGCATTGTTATTGCTTAACTCTTGAATATGTGTTTGGACAACATGTTATCAAATTGCTTCAAATACCATGTTAGTAGCCGAGCCCATTAGTCATAATTGTTTATGTTGCATTAGCCATATTGCATTAGTTAGGATCATGCATTTTTTCTAACTTTTTTATTTTTTATTTTTTTTTATTTCTTTTGACTTGCCTTGGAGTACGAGGTGAGCACTTATTGCTTTAGCGTACCACATGCGTGTGATTGTTGTTATATCAAGCACATTTTCCATGAGACTAAGTACTTAAGTGATATACCTATTTTGAATGCCTGTAGATGTAGGCTAATTGCTTAAATTGGGATATTTGATAAATGTACGTATGAGCTCACTTTTTCAAGTGGTACATATTCAAAACAATTTTCAAACAAACACAAGTTCAAATGTTCCAATTTTTGCAAATTAGTCTATACTTGTGTGCATCACATAGTAAGATAGCCTAATAAATTGGAACAAGAGCATATAATGTAAATAAGAATCCCATCATGATTAGTAGAGGCTGATCTTTGATCGGGCGAGTGGGTGCTCAATTCATGACATTTCCTTTTCGTACCTAAGTTCCCGAATCGAGACACTTTGGTGATGACAGATAAGTGGCCTTTGGCACGAGTCACGGGTTTCCTAATTTTTTCAAAAATATTTAGGTGGTGACTCTGTAATCTGGCAAAGTAGTCTATTTTTGGCATTTTTGATTGAAAATCGATTTTCCAAAAGATTTGCCGGATTTGGACTTATTTGTGTTTATCTATTTCACATTGCACTAGTGAAATCAGATTCAGAACCACGGGAGTCTAAATTGTAGGGCTATTGTATCTGAAAGGAGCACGAAAAGCAAGCTACACCAGGGCGGTATGTGCTTTGCCCAATATGTTTCCAAGTTTATGAGCATTTGTAAGTTTGTTTATTACTCTATAATTTTCATTTTATAAATATAAGTGTGGTGTTTGTTTATTATGTTTTTAATTTGTAATATTTGTACTAAAATTAATGATAGTTTACAATATATATTTGATTTAAATGAAGAATTAAATCGTTTAAGAGTATTATTATCAATTGCTTCCGGTCAATCTATTTTCAATTATAGTAAAAGAATTTCTACTAGCAAAAGACAAATCAAAGCTGAACAAACTTCTATAAAGTGTCTCCGAAAACAATTACAATATTTAATCTTGACTTAATCTATATCTTTATTGGTATTAGAGCCTACAAAATAATATTTTCAAAATTAACGATAGTTTACAATATATATTTGATTTAAATGAAGAATTAAATCGTTTAAGAGTATTATTATCAATTGCTTCCGGTCAATCTATTTTCAATTATAGTAAAAGAATTTCTACTAGCAAAAGACAAATCAAAGCTGAACAAACTTCTATAAAGTGTCTCCGAAAACAATTACAATCTTTAATCTTGACTTAATCTATATCTTTATTGGTATTAGAGCCTACAAAATAATATTTTCAAAATTAACGATAGTTTACAATATATATTTGATTTAAATGAAGAATTAAATCGTTTAAGAGTATTATTATCAATTGCTTCTGGTCAATCTATTTTCAATTATAGTAAAAGAATTTCTACTAGCAAAAGACAAATCAAAGCTGAACAAACTTCTATAAAGTGTCTCTGAAAACAATTACAATCTTTAATCTTGACTTAATCTATATCTTTATTGGTATTAGAGCCTACAAAATAATATTTTCAAAATTTGGGGGTATTCTATGGTGCTACTATGTTCTGTTTTTTATCTGAGAGAGTATGTAACTAGCTCTGATACCAATGAGGTGTGCAGAATGCATTGGATATAAACACGTCTGTCAAGGCTTACGGAGAAAATGCCAAGGACCAATTTAATGAAAAAATTGCTACAACCCCATAGGCGACTTGGTTGACATCCCACTTGTGTTGAATAAATTCAATCCCTACTTAGCACAAAGCCAAGAATATCTTTTCATATATAACTATTGTAATTAATACAAATAATTATATATATGATCTCATAAACTAGTTATGCAGATCCAAAATGTTCTAATAAAAATTGATTGCGTCATTTAAATGTGCAAATCTGTCCCAGATGTTCTTACGTTGATATCTTCTTGAAGGATATTCAGATTCTAATTTTTGTCTCTTTGTAATATCTATATAGTTAAGTTAACACATAAAATCTACTAAGAACAGTTTCATTATCCATACGACATTATAATTAAATACTATAAATACTTACAAATTTGCAGATCTTGAGACATCTAGGAACTTTTAATTATAACTGACGGTATTACAAAGAGAAAAAGGAAAGTGAAACTTAAACTACTGAAAAAAATGAGCATGCCTCAACAAGGAATGAAGGCTCCCAATTTATAGACTCAAAAGTAAAATGACTAGATACCAAAGGAATCAATAAAAGTTTAAAAGAATGCCGGGTGCATTGTGAGCCCGATCGTTAATCGCATTATTAATCCAACTTTGGTCAATTCGATTAGTGGTGACAAAAGATATCTCGTAAGCTTTTCTTTGCTTTTCACAAAGTAGTGATTGAAGGAGGACAAGGAAAAAAAACTTTACATAAATAGAGATTCATCTTTTGTCTTCGGATACAGGATTGAGCTGGCCTTTGTCCTGATGCTTTGGTTGGATAGACAACTGGCTTAATGCAGAAATGTCATGGCATGCAGATTTATTTTGCTGGTGCAAAGGGTTCAAAGGTTCAAAAGATTGAAACCTTATCCTTACCCTTCCTGTTCTTGTCTATTTTATCTGAACTCATTTCTGTAAGAGAATCCCAAAAATCACCAATCGTTGGTTCTTCAATGGGATCCTGAGATTCTCCAGCTAATGCAGAAAATGCATTATCATCTTCCTCCTAGCTAGTTGTTGATTTCATGAGGACATTGTCTCTAGAGTTAGTATTAGTGGCTTGAAAGAATTGTTCTTTCATGAAGTCCATAGATTTAATTGTTAATTATTTTTTAGAGATATATGGGTACTGCTTTTTGAGCTCTATTTGGATGTGCATGAACAGATTACTGCTGGATAACGGAATGCTAAGTGCAGGTTTTGGAGCAGAGTCCTTACAAGGCTTAGTATTGGCCTTGATTTGCTGGATTAATTCAATTTGGTTAGGTTCCTTGCCTTTAGTCCACCATTTATAAAAGAAAACTCTTTTTAAATGGGGAAGTTTATTTTCATAATCACATTGGAAATCCCACCTTCAAATCTAGGGAATATTGAAATGTGTCATTAAGATGACAAAGGATTTGGACATGGAAATTTCGGAATTACCCTTGGTATGAGAGTATGCAGTTTACTAGATATTGAACTTGGTGCGGATGGGGTTAGGGAGAATATCCAGAGAAGGACCAAATTTATTCGGCCAATCATAAAACTAGTTGGGTAAACCAGTGTAGAGTGTATCCAAGTAGACCTTGATGAATCAAGAATGCTGATGAATGGGATTTTGGTAATAAAAAGCTTTTGTAAAAACTTCTATATAATCCTAGTAATTGTATTTTTTATCATGTAGGGATAAAGTACGGGAAGCAATAGGATTGAGCCCCCATTTATCAATTTTGATAATGTTACGGATGATAGCTTTGCTATAATGAATAGCATGCTTCTGATTGATATCAACTAAATGATGAATAAATTCAATGGATGAGGTTTCAGTTAACATATTTTCATGCAAATATTGATACAGATCATTGTTGGGTGGAGGGGGGAGTGTTGCGTGGCAATGTATAATTTTTTACCTTCTCATGGGTCAACAATCCACCCCATATCTTTGTCCTCTAGGTAGTATATGGTTTGTTCAATTATTTGATTTTGAATACACCAATCAGATTTAGATAATAGTGCTTTTTTAGAGTTTTAGACACCTCAGTCTACGTAAAAGCACTAGATGCAGATAACTTGGATTTATTAATAGTAATCCATGAAAATTAAGATAAATCCGAATGGATATTTTGATACGGATTAGAGGAATTACCTTTACCGCAGCCTCGCTGACTGTAGCCTTTACTGCGGTTACTCATTTGTTGAACCCAGCAAAAATTCATGGCTTTAGAAAAATCATGCTCCTTGGACTCATGAGCATACTAAATTTGTACAAAAAAAATTATATTAAAAGCAAAGCAATTACCCTTGTCTTTTACTCCTGAATCCTGACTAGCGAAAAATTGTTGAAACATATGCCTCTAATCAAGGTTATGGAGGTATTCTCAAACAACATAACCCCAAAATCCAAAAAGAAGAATTGTTAAGATTTACAAGCATAGAAGGGTGCATCTCTTAATTATTCCACAATTAAAAAAGAGTGTTTTTCTATAGTTAAATGCATTTTTAAATTTTAGGATGATCTTCTTAATCAACATTTTTTTATTGAGAGTTGATTATAGCGCTACTAAACAAGTTTTCAAAAAAGATGTTGAAAATTTTGTGTGTAAACAAACTTTTATAGCATGGCAGAATTCTCTAGCTGCATTCGATTTTGATATCGAGTACATCAAAGGAGCAACTAATTCTCTATCGGATTTTCTAATTCGTGAATTTTTGCAGGGTTCAACAAATGAGTAACCACAATAAAGGCCGCGATCAGCGAGGTCGTGGTAAAGGTAATTCCTCTAATCCACATCAAAATATCCATCCGGATTTATCTGAATTTCCTTAGATTACTATTAATAAATCCAAGTCATTTGCATCTAGGGCTTTTACCTCGACTGAGGTGTCTAAGCCTGCTAAAGAAGCACTATTATCTGAATCTGATCAGTATCTTCAAAATTAAATAATTGAAGAAACTGTATTATACCAAGACGACAAAGATGTGGGGTGGATGGTTGACCCATGAGAAGCTAAAAAATTATACCTTGTCACCTAAGATTTCCCCCATCACAATGATCTGTATCGACATCTGTATGAAAATATGTTAACTAAAACCTAATCAGTCGAATTTATTCATCATTTAGTTAATATCAATTAGAAGCATAACACTATTCGTTGTAGCAAAACTATCGTCCGTAACATTATCAAAATTGATAAATGGGGACTCAATCCGCTTACTTCCTGCACTTTATCCCTACATGATCAACAATACAATTATTGGGATTATATAGAAGCTTTTACGAAAGTTTTTCATCACCAAAATCTCATTCATCAGCATCCTTGATTCATCAAGGCCTACTTGGATACTCTCTGCATTGGTCTACCTAACGGGTGTTATGCTTGGTGGGATAAATTTGGTCGTTCTTTGGATATTCTCCCTGACTCCTTCCATACCGAGTTCAATCTCTAGCAAACTGCATACTCCTATACCGAGGGTAATTTCAAAATTTTCATGTCCAAATCCTTTGTCATCTTTTTGACACGTTTCAGTATTCCCTGGATTTGGAGGTAGGATTTCCAATGTGATTACTAGAATAAGCTTCCCCGTTCAAAAAGATTTTTATTTATTTATTTATTTATTTTTATATATATAAATGGTGGACTAAAGGTATGCAACCTTACCAAATTGAATTAATCCAGCAAATCAAGGCCAATACTAAGGCCTGTTGGGACTCTACTCAGCAGTAATCTATTCATGCACATCCAAACAATGCTCAGGAAGTAGTACCCGTATATCTCTAAAAAATAATTAATGGTTAGATCTATGGACTTTGTGAAAGAACAATTCTTTTAAGCCATTAATACCGACTCTAGAGACGATGTCTCCATGAAATCCGCAGCCAGCTAGGAAAAATGATAGTGCAATTTCTACATTAGCTAGAGACTCTTAAGACCCCAATGAAGAACCAACAATTAGTGACTTTTGGGATCTCTTACAGAAATTATTTCAGAAAAAATAGACAAAAACATGGAGGATAAGGAAAATGTTTGAATCTTTTGAACCTTTGAACCCTTTGCACCGGTAGAATAAATCTGCATTCCATGGCGCATGCCATGACGTTTCTACATTAAGCCAACTATCTATACAGCCAACGCATCAGGACAAAGGCCAGCTCATGCTTGTATTTGAAGACAAAAGAGGAATCTCTCTTTATGTAAATTTTTTTGTCCTTGTCCTCTTTCAATCACTACTTTACAAAAAGCAAAGAAAAGCTGAGGGGATATTTTTTGTCGCCACTGATTGAATTGACAAAAGTTTGATCAATGATGCAATTAATGATGGGGCACACAATCTGCCCAACATTATTTTCAACTTTTACCGATTACTTTGGTAGCCAGTCATTTTACTTTTGAGTCTATAAATTGGGAGCCTTCACCCCTTGTTAAGGCATGTTCAATTTTTTCAGTAGTTTAAGTTCCGCTTTCCTTTTTCTCTTTGTAATACCTTCAGCTATAATTAAAAGTCTGTAGATGTCTCAAGATCTGCAAATTTGTAAGTATTTCTTGTATTTAATTATAATGTCTTATGAATAATGAAATTGTTCTTAGTAAATTTTGTGTTAACTCAACAACATAGATATCATAAAGAGTTACAAAAATTAGAATCTAAATATCCTCCAGGAAGATATCAACCTAACCACATATGGGATAGATTTACACATTTAAATAATGCAATCCATTTTTATCAGAACATTTTGGATCAACTAGCATCCGCATAATTGGCATATGAGATCATATATGTAATAATTTGTATTAATTACAATAATTATATATGAAAAGGTATTCCTGAATTTGTGCTAAGTAGGGATTGAATTAATTCAAGGTAAGTAGGACATCACCCAAGTCATGTATGGGGTTGTAGCCATTTTTGCATTAAATTGCTCCTTGGCATTTTCCTAGTAAGCAGTTGACATAAATGCTTATCTTCAATCCATTCAGTACACCTAATTGGTATCAGAGCCAGTCTGAACTAGTCTCGAGAGGATGTTGTTTAGACACTCTCTGAGGCTATTTTACATCACTAAACCCTGGAGTTGCCTACACTGATAGGGGTCGTGAACTTTTACAAAACTTGAGATGCCCATATCTCACTCACTTTCGTTGGTACACGGATGTCTTTCTTATGCAAGTCATGCAACGATCCAATGCCAATAGTGAACATTGGAAGGCCAAATTTATCAATGGTCACCAAACATTTCTGTTGAAAAAATTCACAAAAAGCTTATGGACTAACATAATGGCCTAAGCATTCCATATCATTAATATAAACTATAGAGAATTAATGTCTATCGTAATCCAGGAAGGTCTTGCACTTTGTAATGACCTTAAAACTTCATTATGAAATGAAAAAACAAAATCAAATAGGTTGCAAAGAATTGTGTGAATTTTGTGATCAATTTGCCTATGAAACCAAGCTTGAATATCCGAAGAAACCAAAATAGCAAAGAAAAATGAAATCATATAAAAAATAGTATAAAAGGAAAAGGAAATATTATCCTAAGGAAAAATCCTCATTCTCTTATTTGAAAAACAAGAAAAAAACAATACGTAGCCACAAAACAGCAAAAAGACAAATTAAATGCAAAATGCTACAAGTGTGGCCGACTTGGCCGTTATGCTAACAAATGCATAACCAATTAAAGAAGTAAACCTTAATGATGGGTTAAAACAAAAATTGTACAAAATTATGCTATATTCCTCTAAATTTGAATCCTTCAGAAAATGATGAAGAATTAACTGAACTATATTATGACATCGAATCATCAAAAAATGATGAACAACCAAACTGTCCATGCTCAAATATTAATCAATGTTGTGTATCCGAAAATAATTATTGGAAAGCCATTGTCGAAATGAATGGTCTCAATATGGAAGGACCAAGCATCAATGTTCTCTCTGATAATCAGAAATCACTATTGGAAGTCATTGATAAAATTCAAGATCCCGAAATAAAGCTTAAAATGTTAAAAGTTTGTTAACTTAAATAAATAAATAATTCTTAAACACAATAACTACCAACAGGGCAACAACTCGTCTTGTCACCAATATCGTGTCCGAGCTGTAAAATTAATAATAGGTACCCTAATCACACCTGAAGCTCACTCCAAGTTGTGTGTTAGAAAGAAACTTTATCCACAATTCCTCTCAACTGCACAATGTCCAGGGTTCTATACCACAGATAGTTGGTACCACTATCTCACAACCTGGACCAATAATACCGGCTATAATGCCTATAACCCCAGGCCATGCCCATAAAATCAATAATACCTGCACAAAGTCCGGAAAATCAGCTAAGTATAGTAAACACACATCTAGTTACTATATACTTAGTTAAAACCAATTTTCATATAGTTTCCAACCTTAGCCAATCATATCAAAATCCTCTTTTGACTATAACTATAAAATGTATCACAAGTGATCATTTACCATTTTATCAATATTAACTTCATCAGGTTAATCTACAGTGATAAATTAACTATTTATTTCAATTTAATCCAAAACATCCATCTGCTCCTAACGAACTAAAAATCACTAGTTTCTCTTTTCTCGTAAAAAATTATCAAACCATTAAAATATCTCATATATGAATTCAAGGTATGAAAATAACATTAAAATTTGTCAACTAGCAAAACTACTAGTCAAATAATAAATCACTTTGACTCAAAAATTCTTTTAAATCAAATTTTGCTTCATACCAAACAAACAAAATGTAATGATTTTCCCCAAATCTCATTCTTGTCAAAATCTTACCATTTTTTTCCCTTTTATATTAAAAGTCATTGTATAATCCCAATAACATACATTTAATCACATAGGATATAAAATAATAGCAAAACTACTTTAATCCACCAAATTAGTAAGCTCATCATAATTAGAACTCTATATATATATGAAATTTAATCTAAAATTTTCCATTCTTCAAACCTAACCACACTAAATATCAAGCTCTACTCATATGTCCTAAATGGTATCAGCGCCAAGTTATTTTAGAAGTGATTAAGTTCTTACCATTTAACCTGCGTGTCACCCAAGCCATAGAAGTCTGTAAGCCATTAGGTCTTCAGGCAAGAAGCCATCGTTGACCATCCAAACTTAGGCAAAACCACTTGTTGATAGACACAGTTAATATGGCAGGTACATTCAAATCATTTTCTAATCTAGTTGCTGGAGAAGGTTCCTCTATGAAACCAGTTATTATTAATCAAAATGACTTGGAAATTTAACAGATAGAAGAAAGATTAAAGAATTGGAAATTACTTACAAAAGATATAGAATGTCTATATGACAAAAAATTTGAACTCAAACAAACATATAAAATCAAAACTATTGAACAAATTCTACCCGTAACCCAAGACAATCAAAATTTTCAATTGTTACATTAACCAAAGAGATACAAAATGGATTCTCCTTCCTTTAACATCGGGGTTTGTTATCAAATTTACCTAAAAGCTATGACTACATATTGTTTCGGATTTAAATTTATTTCACCTAACCCAAAAGAATCAGCAATACTTTTCCAATCACACTAAGAACATACCAAAGTCATGGTACCTAAGGTCATAACCAGGGAAGAAGTCATGCAAGCTGATACCGATGATGAAGATACTTGGGCCATTCCAAATGCCGTACTTGCTTTAACTACTCAACATCAAACTAATCCCGAAACAATAACACAAAATCCAAATGGATCTGTAGTCCTTCAGTTTCAAAGATTCAGTTCTATTAGATCACAAACATCTGTGAGATCCCAATCTCAACACCCTAATTCTACCTCGTTTCATACACCTCTTCAAACTCCACAATATTTGCCTCGACATTCTGTTGATTTACCTTTACATTCTACCCAACAACAACCAAATCAGATTCTCCATACAAATTATGCAGATTTTAACCAATTTAATCATGTTATTGATATTGATATAGACTCCTTATCCATCAATGTTATCCAAAACGATTTTACTATAAATTATAAACTTATTTCCAAAGAATACACCATATAATTTACAAAATTGAATCTATTTTAAACAAAATTACAACCTGTCACAACAACAAACAATTAGATCTGAATACTTTCTTACTCTACAAACAATGCAAACACATGTGCCATTTTTCCATTGGTACTTCTATACCTACTTTTCTAATCACCATATCCAAGCCCCACCCACTCAGCTTAATGACCCTTTAAATGTTATACAAAAAAATTGGCCTATTCTTAGTGGTGAAACTGTCCAATCTATCCATCCTTCGAGTAAAACTTGCATATTACGAGGAGTTGGATTTACTTTTTATGCCAAACCATACAATCGACCTCCTATGAAAGGTGCTCAGTCTTCTAAAACCACACCTTCTGCTAGTTTCGATGTCAAAAAAGTGTACAAACAACTAAATTTTACCAATATGCATCTCCAAACCATTGGTGAACAAACTACACGAATAGAAGAACGAGTTGTTAAACTATATATTTTTGTACCTCCTGATCAAATTCGCCAACCTCCTCTCATCCAAAATTTGCCTTATCCCACATATTCATTCACCAGTCCTTTTGATGAATTCCTTACACAACTTAACAAAAGAAAAGCCACTCTTACCAAAGTTCTTGATGATAATGAACCAATCACTTATCCTATTGTAGACACCACTACTCCATTTATCCCCAAAAGAGAAGGGAAAGATCATAGTGGCACCATTAAGGTTTTATAAGATGATACTTTATTACTTAATTTATATGGACAATTTACATCTAATACTCGTGCTCAAATTAATGAAACCTCCATGATCTCTACTCAACCACCAATTCGCAATTATTATCCTAGGCCAACACCAGTCGATCTTCAACTCGAAGAACAACATTTTGTCACACCTTTTTCATACTTTGGTAATGATCTCCGTAAATGGAATATAGATGGAAAACCTGATTATCAAATCCTTAATCTTGGACAACATATGGTCATGGCTGCTAATGTTACCCTTGCCAAACACCCATCAAACAACAATGATTCCACTATAGCTTGCATGCTTATTTCAGGATTTACTGGTCAATTAAAAGGCTGGAGGGATAATTATCTCAACATAGAACAAAGACAAGCCATTTTAACTGTTGTCAATCAAGTCCAAACCGACACTCCAATTTTGGACCCAACCACTCGACAACCTATTAGTGACGTTGTCACAACTCTTGTAGCTATGATCACTTAACATTTTATCAGAAATGCACAAATTATTTTAGAATGCTCCAAAGAACTCTTTATCAATTTGTGTTGCCCAACACTTACCCATTTTTGATGATATAAAGACGTATTCCTCTCCAAATTATATCAAAGACATGATGCTAATGAAGACTTTTGGAAGGAACGATTTATTGCTGGTCTGCCAACACTTTTCACTAATAAAGTTAAGACTCAAATTTGTGCCAAGCATAATGGACAATTCCTTATAATCAATATACTTTAGGCGAATTGATATCTGAAATATGTACGGAAGGCCTGTCTTTGTGTAATGATATTAAATTCAAGAATCAACTTAAAAATGAATGCAAAACTAGCCGCACTGAATTAGGACAATTTTGTTACCAATTTGGTTATAAGTAAATCTTACTCCCTCTTATAGGATCATCTTCTACTCAAAGAACCCCTATTTGCAAATCTCGAAGGTATTCAAATAAAAAATATTTTTATCAAAAATTTCAAAATTATAAGAAAAAACCTTATTAAAAAAAGTGGAAATTCAATAATTTTAAATCCTATAATCCTTCGAAAGCTAAGCCGAACACTTCCAAGAAAACAACAACTTGTTGGAAATGTGGCAAAGTTGGTCATTATGCAAACAAATGTTTAACAAAGAAGAAAATCCAAGAACTTGATATTTCTAACAAATTCAAAAACCAATTAGAGTCAATTCTTCTTTTACATAAAGAACCTGAATCTGATATCAAATACTTTAATGATATACCTCTAATTATGAATTCCAAATCAATGCAACTGACAATGATATTCCCTCATCTTTTGATGAAACTTCTGAAGATGATCATAATGAATCTCCTCATGATTGTCCATGCCAATCTTCAAATGATTATTATAAAGCTATTTTAGAAATGAATGGTCTTAGTATCAATATTTTAAAATTGCACAAGAAAAAACAATCCTTCAATTTATTGATAATATTGATAATCTAGAGGAAAAAAAAACAACAAGCTATGTTCAAATATCCTAATTCCAAACAACAACCCACTCAATCTTCAAAAAGGAGACCTAGGTAATATAATCTTAGTTGAAAAACCTACGTGACTCCTGATTCGTAATAGATTTAATTGCAACAAATCCTAAACAATTAAAACTGACAATCTAAATCATCTAGCACGTATGAAAGAGATTTAGATTGTTGTTTCACAATTAATAAATCAACACCAATGATATTTACATGGAAAAACAACAGTTGGAGCACCTCCAATTTTGATAAAAAAAAAAAACCACGGGTGAAACGCAACAAATCAATCCACTATGAAGAATGAAAGAATACAAATTTACCAAACAATTTACCCAAACTCTATAAAATTGTCTTTAACAATTTGTTCGTCTTTCACCAATGCCTTCGTCTTAGAATTGATCTGCTTGATGTTGAATCCACAACATCCACGTTAAATCCACGACCTTGAGCAGCTTTGAACTCCTTCAAAGACTTCACACTCGACCTCTCCGAATCCACTGACGAATAACTCTTTTGTAAAGAATAATCAAACATAACCCTTTGATGTGAACCACTTAATTCATGAGATAAACGCAAAAAATTATCAAAGGAAATGAGTAAAAAAGCTCTAGAACAAAACCCTAATATTCAAGAAGAAGATTTGGAAGTCGTACCTTAGAATTGCACTTGCTTGTAGCTTTATAGCAGGCAGATTCACAATCACTACTCGAGCCATGGAATGGTCGCTCGAGTGGTGTGACTTAAACACGTGTTTTGCATAAGTGGCTTCGCTCGAGCGATGAAAAGTTCGCTTGAGCATGAAAACACAACTTCTAGTATTTTTTGTAGACATGTCAAACTACTGAGAGGTTTACATCTTCGCTTGAGCGATGCTTTCGTCACTCAAGCGGTCAAGCCAAAAACACTGCCAAAATTACAACTCAATATGGCATGTTTGTTCGTGGAATTAACAACAAGTAGGGACCTAACAATCTCTCTCTTTGTCAATTCTGGGACAAAGCAATCTAACAAATTTGTCCTATCAAACACATGCACTAGACACACCTCCTGACCAATAACTAGGCTAAGACAACCCTAACCATATTTAGAACAAAGTTGAACACACCTCCTGCAGAAGAACTTCACCCAAAAACTAGAAATAGAATATTAGCAGTGATTAGTAAATGAAGTCATACATAGCCTAATATATCCAAAAATCAATATCTCAACAAAATATCCAACATAGCCCAACATAACTAATTAGAACCAATCACTTCCCCTTTTTGTCCGGGAGAGACAAAGCCAAAAAAAAAAAAAAATGAAAACAATATATACAGGATAAGATGAATCAAGAGCATCAAGAAAGAGTAAAAATAAGCAAGAAAGGAATCTGTCCAAGCAGAAATCAACCATCACTGATCCGGTGGAGTGGAGGAGGCTGCTGCATTTGAAGAATATATAAAATCTAAGCAAGCTGCAAGGAGGACTGATCAACAAAATGCTCAATATGGCCAGAAGATGCCTCAAATGTACTAAGCCGTGTATTCGTATATGTCTCTAGGTCGATGAGGCGAGCATCATATATGTCCATCCAAACCTCCAAATGGTCAAAATAAGTAAAGAGGGAATGTTCAATCTGGCGTAGCTGTCCCCGAATAGGGCAAGCTGGAGGAGGCTGCTCCCCCTCACCGGCAACAGTGGCATCAAACTCAGCTTCCTCGTCCAAAGGGTCTTCACATTTACCAGAACCACCCACTCCTAAGGTACCCCCCTTAACATATGCCTAACTTTGGGAGACAGTCTTTTTAGTGATGGGTTTTATAGGACAGGCAAATTCATCATCCAAGGAGGATGGAGCACCAAGAGGGGTAATAAAGCGGTTTATTAGACGGCCATAAGGAAGACCTAGAGATATCTTGTTGTTAAACACACCTATCATTTTGGTCACAATCATTTCAAGAAGGTCTATCAGAAGATGATTGTCAATGCAGTAAAAGACATATCCCTGATCTTGGAAAATGTTTGAACTATGTGTGGTGACATGAATGTTAGCATAAACAATGATATTCAAAAGATGAAACCAAGGAAGAAACTCATTTTGTCGAATAAGAGCCCCGGCGACCCACGTCCGAGGGATGCCACACATTGTAATGGCAACCATGTCAAAATCTACATTGTAAGAGCCAAGAAAAGGATAGTGGCAATTGCAGAGTTTAGGAATAACAAGAAGGGGCAGGATGACCCCATCATTAATGAAATTTTTTTTAGACCAGACACATGTTTTGAAAGAAGGACCTACTGTGTCAATAGGAGTGATGTTACAATAGAATTCTCAAATCCAACTGAGGTTCTATTGGCTAGAGAAGGAGAGAACAATGTCACCGCCTAATGTATCAAACACGTGCTAGTTAGAGATGGATTCAAAGGTGAAAGGTTGGACGTTCCGTTCGAGATGAACGGTCCGTTCGAGATGAACGGTCCGTGATGCATAGGTATCATAGTACAAGAGGGCCTTTCCTCGGGATGGAAAGAGGTTAGTGTTATAGGCAAGTCGGGTACTAGTGGACTTGCGTTGTTTAGTAGGGGATGAGGCCATGTTTAAAAGGCTGACGAATAAGTAAAGACCACCAATGACCCTTCCAAGACACCCCACTAAGAGAGACACAGACCCACCAACAACCAAATCAGCCACTCCCAAATTCAAACATAATAGCAGAAGACCCATTATTAACTAACATCCAAACACAACGTGAAGATATATCAATTTGCACAAAGAGATATAAAGATATGAAACAATGTTTCATGAGAAAGATGAGAGATGTAGCAGAACCAAATCATAACCAACATGAGTTCAACAGTATAAACCAAATCAAAACCCTAAGATCAAGATAAGCATTGTAATGTAGGATTCATCCACAGCAGTAGTAAGCCAAGCAGTAAAAAATCCAACACCCAAAATGACCAAACCCACCATGTAAGCGGGTGAAAAGAAGAAAAAAAATGTTAAAAAAAAAAGAAAAGCGCTTCCAACTAAAAGATCACAAAAAAAAAAAAAAAATCACTAAAAACAATAAAAAAAACCAACTAGGAGAATAATTAACGAAGACACGAGAAGAGAGAAGATGAAAGGGAAAGGAAATTGGACAATAAAGAAGGGACACAAGAAAAGCTTACTGAAACCAATGATGTTGCACAAAAGCCACTGGAAATCGGTCTCCAAACAAGTGCACGAAGAAGGGGGAAGAAAGGTGCCCTAGGAGAGAGAGAGGACTCAAAGGAATTTGGTGAAAAAAGAGATAGGAAGAGACAGGTTCAGGGTTTTATACCTGGGCAGATCACTCGAGCGAACTGACTAATGCGCGCCATTCACTCGAGCCAACACGTATGCACTCGAGCATAGATCAGAGGCTCTCGGAATTTTTTTCTCCTCTACAAAAGTACTAGATATGGGCAAGACCGCTCGAGCACAAGAATGACTGCTCGAGCGGTGGCCAAAAACAAGCAACAAGCACCAAGCAATAAGCAACACCGCCTGAAACACCCACCCCTAAGTATTCAAAACAACTCATGCACTCAAGTATCACTTGAAGCATAAATGAATCAATACTATGGCAATAATGTCATACTAAGATGAGATAATCCACATTCCATGAGGCTCGCTATCTTGCAATTTAGACAATCATGAGCAAGACAGGTAAACATGGATCAATGATCATAGGCAAAACTCAAAGGCAACATGAGAGCTCACATAGTGAGTGTGTGTGTACAATCCTTGAGAGTCCACAATTGCGAGAGTTAATCCTGGTAGTGATCGGATGGCTGGACCTCCGGCTAGAGAGTCTAAGCGTCACTGAGAAAAGTCAAACCACTATGAATCAAGGGGAATTTGTTGAGTATAAGCGAAGGCTCCCCCTCAATCAATGAGTCCTTTTTTTATATTGATTAAATTTCCTTTTTTTTGGGCACTCGCTAGTGGCTTTCATGCTCAAAAGTATGGAGACCAAACCAGAGAAGCATGGAGACAATTAGAAAGGCTTGGTTGGTGCCTCTGAGGTAGCCTTTTCCTAATGCCCAGACTTTAGAAAAGTGAGAGAGAAACCGTAGAGGTGCAAACAGATGGTGGATGTTTAAGAGACTCAACATCACCCATGATATGCAAGTATAGGTCAATTCCTCTAGAAAAACATACGATACAATGCTAGAAATCTATAGGGAAATTTGATCACTTATGCGGAAACCCCTACAATAGTTTAACTCAAGGATGTGTACAGAATAAAGGTGTGAATACAATGAGCATGTACGGTCAAAATGAGCCATGGATAAAGACATATGAATTTGTGCAAGCAGCATGAGAGGTGTTCAAATATATCTATGTGCAAAGATAACAAGTATCAATGACAATGAGATTATAACATCTAAGTATAGAGAAAGGCAATCATACTCACCTACTTATGCAACAAGTCACACTCTAGTTTATAAGCACTACACCCAAGGTCTTTCTAAGGAACTCAAACCTCAGAAGATCAAGGGGTTTTGTAAAAATATCTACTCTTTGATGCTTAGTGGATATATGTTCAAGAACAACAAGGCCTTCCTCAACTAACTCTCGAATGAAATGGTGAAGAATGTCAATATGTTTAGTGCGAGAGTGTTAGACAGGATTTTTAGAGATATTGATGGCACTTGTGTTATCACAGAAAAGTGTAAGAGTATCCTGGTCAATGCCATCATCATGAAGCATTTGCTTCATCCACATTATTTGTGCACAACAACTTCCTGCAACAATGTACTTAGCCTTGGCGGTCGAAAGAGAGATGGCATTCTGCTTTTTTCTATGCCAGGCAACCAGATTATTCCTAAGGTAAAAACAACCTCCGGATGTGCTTTTTTGATCATCAGCACACCCTGCCTAGCCGGCATAAAAAAACCAGTGATATCAACTACAGTGTCGGCTGAAAACCAAATCCCATATCCCAAGGTTCCACTAACATACTTAATGATGCATTTAACAGCAAGAAGATGAGACTCTTGAGGACAGGATTGATAATGGACACAAGATTTTTGGCATACTTGGTCTGAGAAACAAACATATCCGATGATGACAGTTAAATTTGAAGCCCTAAAAAGAAAGACAATTCCCTCATCATGCTTATTTTAAACTCATTTCATATGTGGATCCAAACACAATATCATCAACATAATTATATGAGACTTTGAATGTTTCACAAATAACACCTTGTCCACACTACCCATTTGAAAATCATTGTCAAGAAAAAAGGTAGTAAGTCTATTATACCATGCCCGAGGAGCTTGTTTCAACCCATATAAAGCCTTGTCTAACTTGTGGACATGGTTTGGAAATTTTGAGTCCTTAAACCCCTTTGGTTGCTCAACATATGCCTCTTCTTTCAAGTACCCATTCGAAAGACACTTTTCACATCCATTTGAAACAATGTGAATCCTAGGAAGCATGCAACTCCAAGTAAAATATGAATAGATTCAAGACGTGCAACAGGGGCAAACGTCTCATCATAGTCAACACCCTCTACTTGTGTATAGCTTTGAGCAACCAACCTAGCTTTGTTTCTAACCACTGTACCATTCTCATCAGATTTATTTGTAAATATCCTCTTGGTATCTATCACATTCATATCTCTAGGTCTGAGAACAAGAGTCCAAACTTTGTTATGTTCAAATTGACCTAATTCTTCATGCATAGCATTAGCCCAACTATCATCTAGTGAGGCCTCTTTTACATTCTTAGGTTCAATTAAAGAAACATAGCACATATGAGATACCTCCTCCCAAATTTTTTTTCGAGTTTTCATTCAGTCTGAGACACTTCCAATCAGCTGTTGTATCGAATGATTTATCTTTACCCTAGCTGATGGCTTCAAAACAGGACTGGAAGTGGCTTGAGCATCGGTGGTAGTGTCTTTGTGTGCACTCTTTGGACCAAGGCTTTCCATAAGAGTTGGTGCTGGTTCGCCTTCTTGAGCTTAGGCACGTGCTTCTCTTTGACTTTGTGGTTCAATATCCAAAATTTTAGGATCACCATCGTCTTCCTCATGTAGAGATATAATAGGAGAACTTGTGTCATCTACAACCACATTAATAGATTCCATTATAGATAAAGTACGAAGGTTATAGACACGAAAAGCTCTACTAGTAGTTGAATACCCTAGAAAAACACCTTCATCACTTCAGGAGTCAAATTTTCCCAAAGGCTCTCTATCTTTGAAAATGTAACACTTACTCCCAAAAGTTTTGAAGTATTTTAGGTTTCAACCCTTTTAACAATTCATATGGAGTTTGTAATGTGCTGGGGCTTAGATACACATGATTTACCACATAAACAGTAGCATTTAAGGCTTTATTCCAAAACATAGGAGGAACTTTCTTACTAAGGAGCATGACCCTGGCCATCTCTTGAACAACCTTGTTTTTCCTCTCAACAACTCCATTTTGTTGTGGAGTAATGGGTCCAGAAAATTCATGTTTAATCCCATGCATATCACAATACTCTGAGAACAAACTATGTTCAAATTTATGACCATGATGAATTCAGATTCTTATGATACGCCCAATAGAGACACCATATTTTAAGGACTAATGACTTGAAAGCATCAAACGTATCAATTTTTTCTCTTAAAAAATTAACCCAGCAGAAACGGGTGTAATCATCAACAGTTAAAAAAATATATCTTTTACTTCCAATGCTTTTAGTATGAGTGGGTCCTATACGATCCATATGAACAAGTTTAAGAGGACGCTTGGTTGTTAAGCTGCTCACCTTTTTTATGAGGGGCACGAGTTTGCTTCCCTAATTCACATGATCCGTACACATGGTTCACATTCTTACCCATTTTGGCCACTCCTCTCACAATCTCTTTGTTAGCTATCTTAGTTAGGTCTTTACAGTTCATGTGACCTAATCTTTGATGCCACAAATTAAGATTACTTATGATGGCTGAATGACAAGTGAGATCATTAGTGGTAACAATCCCATAATAGTTATCAGATGTGCGAACGCCATGCATGACAGTATTTCCATTTTTATCCAAAATTTCACATTTATTTTTTCAAAATAATACTTCATGATGAGAATCACACAATCGACTGATGGTCAAAAGATTAGATTTAAGGCTATCAACAAGCAAAACATTTTCTAGCTTAGGAAGACCAACCACACTTATAGAGCCCTTACCAATGACTCTAGAAGTGCCACCATCTCCAAATGTAACAATTCCTCCTTCATATTTCTCAAGAGATGTGAAGTAGGATTTGTCACCTGACATGTGACGAGAGCATCCACTATCAAGATACCACATGTGTGAGTCACGTGCTTTCATTGCAATGTGAACAACAAAGCAAGTAAGGTCACTCTTTCTCACCCATATCTTTTTGGTCTTCACAGAAGTGGTACTGGCAATCTTGGTAAAGGTCTTATCATTGTGAACGCCATTATGTGTCTTGGTATTCTGACTAGACATGTAAGGTTGTCTCCTAACCCATAAAGTATTCGAATTTCTAAATTTTTGAGACACCTTACCAAACTCATAATAATAAGGGCGAATGTGGTCATACCTACTACAATCATGACAAGCGAAAATAGGTTTTACCTTCCTTTTGTTGATCATACCCCCTTTAGGTTGATGGAGAGCTTTATCATCCTGTTGAAGCTTTAGCTTTCCCTTTGCTTGAGTCTTGATGTCATGAAATGTAGATGCCTTCCCCTTTTGTAATGTTGCATCACCATAGCCTACCCCACTTTTGTCATAACTCATCTGTTGTGATCCATGATGCCTTCTAGTGACTTTGACCCTCTATTCCACATGTCAATTGTGGCTCTAGCATTTTTTATTTCTTTCCCTTTCTGACTTACTAGCTCTTCCAAGGCAATTTGTGTCAACTCAAGGGATTCAATCTTCTCTTCATATGTGGCATAGATTTTGAGAAGTTCATTTCTTTGGTCTCACAAGTCAGAAGCTTTGCATAGACATCTTGTCTATCACTTGAGATCGTGATGACATCCTTTCTAGGTATTGAAATCTCTTCCTTTAACTTGACATTCTCACTTTCACATGCTTTGAGTTTGATAGTGCGTTTGTCACTTATCTTGGATAAGTTTAGAGATTCACTGTATAGCTTTTCATAGGCTTGCTGAAGTTTGTCACCATCAATCTCATCATAGTCTTTCACGGTTTCATCATCTTTTTGTTTCTCTTTCTCTTCGAGCTTATCCAGTCGAGCAATTAAGGCATGAAGATTGCTAGATGGTTGTGAAGATGACTCTCCTGGTTCATGGAATTGCATAAGCACCTCCCATGCTTCTTTGACATACTTGCAATGAGCAATATGTTGTTCTTCTTCTTCAGAAATTGCTTCATGGATAGTGTTTAGAACTCTTTCACTGCTCTCCATATCAGCTCTTTCAATATCATTACATTCGTTTGTCGGCTTGGCAACCTTTTGATTAGTGACTTGATCGATCACAAATGGTGCTTCAATATTCTCATTAATTGTGTGCCAACCTTCAGGATTCTAGGCTCTGAGATAGACTCTCATTCTACACTTCCAATATAGGCAATTGCTTCCATCGAAAGTAGGAGCACGATGCACACTAGGTCCACGAGCAAACTAAACCGGCTTTGGAATTGGTTGAGTAAACTAGGAGTAGAATACCACATAAGTACTATCTTCGTCTTCACCGGATTCAGTTCCTTCTACATCCTGCTTTGACCCATTTTCATCATCCTAAGTCACTATGTAGACTTTCATCCGATTCTTTTTCGAAGGACATTCGAGTGCAATATGCCCAAACCCTTGGCATTCATAGAACTTGACTCCTTGTCCTCTCAACCTCTTCTTCTCAACCTTTGGAGCAACTTAGGGTGGAACAGTTTTGAATTTTTCATTACCCTTATCTTTAGAACTAGACTCCTTGAAATTAGGCTTCGTTTTTTTAAATTTTTTTTTTTTTTGAACTGATTGGTAAACATAGCCATCATTTCGGACTCTAGATCAATTTCAACCTTAGGATTCTTAGCAGTCTCATGAGCACTAGTAAAGGCTACACTATCTTTTTATTTTTTCTTAGAAATTTGATGGGCTTCATAAGTCTATAGGTCTCCAACCAACTTATCAAGCTTGAGGTTCTCAATATCCTCAGCCTCCTTTATAGCTATCACTTTTGATTGCACCCTGTTGGGTAAGGACCTCAAAATTTTACTAACAAATTTAGATTCAAGAATTTTTTCACCGAGTGTGAACCATGAATTCATGATGTCACTAAGTTTGGCATAAAAATCATCAAACGTCTCATCATCTCGCATAAAAAGAGTTTCAAAAGAAGAGGTGAGACGTTGAAGTTTAGATCTTTTAACAACAATAGTACCTTCGTGAATAGTTTCAAGAATGTCCTAAGCCTCTTTTGCTACCTCACACGTACAAATACGACAGAACTCTTCTGGTGTGACAGAGCAAAAGAGAGAATTTAGCGCTTTACTATTCCAACTCGAATTTTGATAATCAATTTTGTCCAATTTATCAATTGGTTTAGGCATATCAATACCATCGATGGTAATAACAAGTTCACTCCACCCATATATAACATGGTGCCAAACTTTCTCATAAATAGATTTTAAAAATGCCCTCATACGAGCTTTCCAATAAGAATAGTTTGTTCCATCAAGTAAAGGAGGTCTATGGGTCAAGTTAACTTTGCGAATTGAATCCATGACACGAATCACACAAAATCACACTCCTATAGTTTTATTTGAAAACAAAGAGTGGCCCGCTTTAATACCAATTGAAAAACCTACGTGACTCGTGATTCGTAATAGATTTAATTATAACAAATCAAAAACAATTAAAGCTGACAATCTAAATCATCTAGCATGTACAAAAGATATTTAGATTGTTGTTTCACAATTAATAAATCAACACAATTGATTTTTACATAGAAAAACAATTGGAGCACCTCCAATTGTGATAAAAAAAAAACCATGGACAAAACGCCACAAATCAATCCACTATGAAGAATGAAAGAATACAAATTTACCAAACAATTTACCCATACTCTGTAAAATTGTCTTCAACAATTTGTTCCTCTTTCACAAACATTCTTCTTGGAATTGATTTGCTTGATGTCGAATCCACAACATCCACATCGAATCCACAACCACAAGTAGCTTCGAACTCCTTCAAAGACTTCAGTCTTGACCCCTCGGAATCCATCGGCGAATAACTCTTTTGTAAAGAATGACCAAACACAACCCTTTCGCGTGAACCACTTAATTCATGAGATAAACTCATACAACTATCAAAGGAAATGAGTAAAAAAGCTCCAGAAGAAAACCCTAACATTCAAGAAGAAGACCTGGAAGCCGTACCCTAGAATACACTTGTTCGCAGCTTTATAGCAAACAGATTCGCTATCATCGCTCAAGCCATGGAATGGTCGCTCGACCGGTGTGACTGAAACACGTGTTTTACATAAGTAGCGTTCGCATAAGCATTGGAAAGTTCGCTCAAGCGTGAAAACTCAACTGCTTGTATTTTTTGTAGACAAGACAAATTGCTGAAAGGTTTATATCTTTGCTCAAGCGACATTTTCGTCGCTCAAGCGGTCAAGCCAAAAACACTGCCAAAATTACAACTCAATGCGACAACTTTGTTCACTGGAATTAACAACAATTAGGGACCTAACATTAGCGATTATGATCAATCAATTCAAGATTAAACTATAATTGATAATTGATTGACCGAAAGTAAGTGATAGTAATAATCTTAAATGAGATAGTTCTTCTTGTAAATCAGAGATATATTAGAAATTGTGACATTTTGTTCCAGGTTACCGCTCGAGTGAAGATTAAGAGCACTCCAATAGTTTGTAGGTTAGGATGGACCACTCGAGCGAACTAATGGTCGCGACGAGCAAAAATGAAGGGTTCCCAATATCTCGTTTTGCAGAAAAAAATATTGAGAGGTGTGTGTCACCACTCGAATGATGAAAAGATTGTTCGAACGGTCTATAAGAATTCAGCAGATTAAAAAAGGGCATTCTAGATCATTCTTTCCGCTTTTCTTTTCTTTCTTCCTCCTTCTTGTCTTAAGCCCGAAAAAAACCCTAGGTTTCTCACCCTAAATACTCTCCATTCCTCTAAGATCTAGTTGAAATCACTTGCAAGGAGTGAAGTACAAGTGAAGATCTTCCTTCCTACCGATTAGATTTCATTTTTGTGAAGGATTCTCCTAGAGATCTAGCTTTCTCGCTCATAGCTTGAGGTAGGGTTACTTTTAACATAGTATCTCTTTGTTTTTGAAGATGATTATATGGTATTTTTATGACTTTATGACTTAATTTGATAATTGAGTTAGATTAAACCTTGTATTTCACAAGAAGGAAATTTTACTCAACTTTTATTAAAGTTTTATCTCATTTTTCATATAACATGAGTAATAATGTTGAGAATAGAGATATATATGAAAATTGGGGGGGGGGGGGGAGGGGGGAAGCCCCAAATTTGTTAAAAACCCTAATTTTGAATTTGAGTAGAGAATGATACTTAAAGGGGAATTTCCTTAAATTCTTTGAATTTTGTGAATAATCATAGTCTGGAAAATATAGATATTGTTATGGTGTTGAAATTAGGACTTGGGGATTGATGCTCTTTGAATGTTATATTTTTCTTTGTCGCCTATAATGTTAATTGCTTTAATTGCTGGTTTACTTGGAACAAAGTTGAGTAAGGTGGTAAAGTGAATAGGAGTCCGGGTTAAAAGTCTATTTTGAGATTGTGGTGTTGTGTTGGTACCCGCACAAGGAGTCAAGGAGCCAATTTCCCTGTTTGTGCTTGTTGCTGGACGAATGTGGGAAATTTTTTTTGGGTGTCCATTGGTCCTGCCATATTATAGTCGGCAAAAGTGAAAAAACGGATGATTTTGGATGTCCACGTCCTACCGTATAGCAGTCGGCAAATGTGAAAAAAAAAAAAAAAAAACATGATTTTTGGGTGCCCACATCCTGTCCTATAATAGTCAACAAATGTGGGGATGATATTACATGAAAATGACTCATGCATGTGGTTCGAACTCTTGTAAGGGACTCATGGTGTATTTTCCTTTCTATTGTTGAGAATGGTTTTGTGTGGGACAGAGCTGTACTTTAATTGTTTTTATTTTTTATTTATCAATGTCAATTATTTTGTGTTGTTTTAGTTGTGACTGTACCATGTGCTTATTCAAATGATTAGATTGTTAGTTAAATATATTCATATTAGGCATATAGCTCAACCCTATCTGATTTTTTTCAAGAAGTAGTGACACACCACTACAATGACTTGAAGTTGCACTTTTATTTTGCTAGGAAGCTAAGTCTAAGAAATTGAATTGTAGAAGTATGGAGTTTTGTGTCTAACATTGAAATTTGTTTTGCTATATTGGATGAAAACTTAAAAAATTTTGTATGCCTTAATGGCAAATTTATTTTTTATAGTCTTCTAGCTTATTGAACTTACCCGAGGACACGGATTGAGGTTATTGTGTAAACATGGAATTGTAAATTTTGGACCTTAGTTCAATGAGAAAGAGGACTTTATGGTATGATGCAATGCATGGTTGTGGTTTATTCTTGGAAGAAATTTGGGAGTGTTACAAATTGGTATCAGAGCTAGCCAGGTTTGAATACCTTGGGCTTGTGGGAAGTGGCGTTTGTCATAATCGGTTTACTAGGCTAGGATGGGGTGCCTATGTGCTTTGCATGTCATGTATGTTTATGTGGCTGTGTGGGTATGGGGTTAAGTTTCTAGGATACGACTTGCACTTATTGCATTCATCGAAATCCTTTTTGAAAGGCACCTGATCAATGTTTTTTTCCAGTAGGAGGTCCTTGAATGCTAAGGGACTAGTCGGTATCTTAGGAGAGCAACTCGTTTGTGCTCTATGTGCTTATGTGATTCTATGGTTTGCCGTGTATGGTGGAGATCCACATATTGATGCGCGTTTAACTAGTGTGTGACATATGAGTTAGTATGTTGTGTATGGATTGTGAGTTAATTTCTCTCTTTACCTCATGTAGGATGTCTGGACGAGGAAGAGGTCGTGGTAGACCTCGTAGGGGTAGCCGAGACATTCTGGCTTAGCAAGATCTTTCTTCCCAAGAAGAAGGGGTGAGAGAAAATGATGCAGCCATCCCTCCAACCCAAGATGTAATAGGGGTTTTGGCCAGGGAGATGGCAGGGGGCTCTCCGAGAGTCTATGGATATGGAGATGCTTAGAGCCAAGCAGGCGGCTAGGACAATTGAAGGGGAAACTAGAGCTTCTTTTTTGTAAAAGGAGTTCTTTCATTCAAATCCTACCGAGTTCAATAGTGGACCCGACCCAATGAAAGTAGATGAATGGTTAGAAAAAATCGTAAAATCCTTTGAGATCTTGGATATCCATGAGGATAAGTTGCAGGTAGCATTAGCCGCTTATCAATTGAAAGGAGAGGCCGGATAATGGTGGAAGTATGTCAAGAATAGAGTTGAGCATACTTGAGAGGCTTTCATGCATGCATTTCAAGAAAAGTTCCTCCGTCCTATTGCTAGGGAGCGACTGAGGAAAGAGTTTGAGGAGTTAAGGCAACTTGATACTCCTATGGTCGAGTTTGAAGCCACATTCACAAGTCTATCTCGCTTTGCACCCGAACTAGTAGCAACGGAAGACCGCCGATACCTAGAATTTGAGAAGAGATTGAGGGAAAAAATCATAATGAAGGTGGTAGGCAATATGATTCGTAATTTTGATTTCCTAGTGGAGGTAGCCGCTCATGTAGAAATTATTGTGGAGGCAAAGGAGGCAAGGTGGAAATTGAAAAGGACAGGACACTCCGAGTCCCGAGGTGATTGGGCACTTCTAAAAGGTTTAGGGGTGCGTCAACATCATCTCAGTTACCTCCATAACATGACAAATCTTTTGACTCTGTGATGGGTGGAAGTTCAAGAAGTGTGGATCGAATCTGTGGTGCTTGTTATAGGTGTGGCCAATTGGGTCACAAAGCTTCGGAGTGTGGACCAAAAGGTGAATCACAATCTCAAGCTGCTCATTCTTACAATTCATCACAAAATAGGGGTTAGTCACCATCTTGTTATCAGTGTGGTCAACTAGGGAATCTGAAGAAGTTTTGTCCACAGAGGGTAGGGTCTACAAGTGTGACCGGATCTCGCCGGTCTAGAGGTTTTCTGATGGGCCAAGGACAGAGACAGTCTTACCAACCAACCAACCCAATTAGGCCAGGCATTCAAGGCCATGCAGGGGGCCACATCTACACAATCTGCATAGCAAACTCATGCCTACAGAGGTGATTTGGTAGACCAGAGGTCACAAGGAAGAGTGTATGATGTCACCGCTTCAGAACAGTCTTCAAGACCATTGGTTATGAGAGGTACATATCTCATTTTCAATACCTGGGCTAGTGTATTGATTAACACTGGGGCATCTCATTCATTTATAGAAACTTCTTTTGCATTGTTGTTAGGGTAGAAAGTAAACAACTAAGATATCTACTTACAACAAACTTACCTATCGGGGGTAAGGTCAGGGATGTCATAGGTGTGTACTTGAGGTCACGGGTCGACAACTTCCTTTTAATTTTTTATTGTTGGATATATCGTGTTTTGATGTTATTCTCGGCATGGACTGGTTGTCTTCTTACAGGACTATTATCGATTGTTATCATGGGAAAGTTACAGTATGCACATCAGGCGGTGATTGTTTTACATTTTTAAAGGATAGGAGTAATAGATCTTTACT
Organism: Camellia granthamiana; assembly: GCA_036172215.1. NCBI lineage: Eukaryota > Viridiplantae > Streptophyta > Magnoliopsida > Ericales > Theaceae > Camellia > Camellia granthamiana. The sequence continues at coordinate 194,923 of JAXFYN010000197.1, forward strand.
CTCATGGTACTACCTAAGTGGTCGGGGCAAATTTAGATCGCTCTTGAAGGCCTTTTTTAGATAATGGAAGTGATAAGGTTCAGGATGGGTTTCTGAGGGTAGTTTGCAAGTATGCCGATGTCTTTCCTAAAGACCTCACTGAATTACCTCCCCGTCAGGAAGTTGAATTTTCTATAGACTTGATATCTGGTACGACACCTATTTCTTTGTCACCTTTTAGGAACAGTTGTAGGAGTTGCTAGGTAAGGTCTTCATACGTCCTACGACCTCACCTTGGGCAGCTTCAGCCTTGTTTGTTAGGAAGAAAAATGGGTCATTAAGATTATGCATAGACTATTGCAAATTGAATCAAGTAACGATTAAGAATAAGTATCCTTTACCTAGAATAAATGATCTTTTTGACCAACTTCAAGGTTCACATTACTTTTCGAAGATAGATTTGAGGTCAGGTTATCATCAGATATGCGTTAGGGAGGAAGATATTCCCAAGATGGCTTTTCGTACCAGATATGGTCACTATGAATTCGTAGTTATGCCATTTGGTTTAACTAACACACCAGCTACATTTATGGACTTGATGAACCGAAACATCCGTGAATTTCTTGATAAATTTGTGGTCATTTTCGTGGACGATATTCTTGTCTATCCATCTTTTGAAGAGGAGCATGAAGGGCACCTCCGTAGTGTTCTACAAATCCTTAGAGAGCATCACTTGTATGCAAAATATGAGAAGTGTGAGTTTTGGCTTTTAGAGGTGAAGTTCTTGGGTCATGTAGTCTCTGGAGATAGGGTTATGGCGTATTCTTCAAAGATAGAAACAGTACAGAATAGGGAACATCCCAAAAATGCTTCTGAAATTCATAGTTTTTTGGGTTTAGCCGGTTGCTATTGCCGATTTGTAAAGAATTTCTCTTTCGATTTGTAAAGAATTTCTCTTCCATAGCATCACTCGAAAGGGAGTAAAATTCATTTGGAGTGACGCTTATGAGAAATCCTTTCAGGAACTAAAGCTCAGGTTAACTACCGCTCCTGTCCTTATCATTCATAACATGGCTTGCGGTATACTGTATAATCTGATGCCTCTAAGGAAGGGTTAGGATGTGTTTTGATGTAAGAAGGGAAAGTAGTAGCATATGGTTTGCGGTAACTAAAACCTCACCAGAGAAACTACGCGACGCACGATTTAGAGCTTGCTGCCATGGTTTTCGCCTTGAAACTTTGGAGATGTATGGTGACAAATTTGAAGTCTTCTCTGATCACAAGAGCCTTAAGTACCTATTCTCTCAAAAAGATTTGAACTTGTGTCAGTGAAGATGGATGGAGTTTTTGGAGGAGTATGACTTTGAAATACACTATCACCCCCAATAAGGTTAATGTCGTAGCGGATGCCTTGAGTAGAAAATATATGAGTACTATAGCCAGCTTAGCGGTGAGAGAATGGAAGATGATGAGGGATGTCAATGAATTTGATTTGTACTCCATGAGTCTTCTGAACAAGCTATTTTGTTCACCACCATTACACAACCCACCCTTGTTATGAGAGTGGTAGAAGTATAATTAGGTGATCAAGAGGTGGATGCAATTCGAGAGAAAATTTCCAAAAGGAAAGAAGAGAGGGGCTTGAACATTTATACCGACTCTAGTGTTCATTACTTCGACCGATTGTTTATGTCGAAATCAATGAGGGATGACGTTTTGTGGGAATTTCATCACTCATGTCTGGTAGTGCATCAGGGAGGCACCAAAATGTATCATGACCTCAGCCGACAATTTTGGTGGAGGGGTATGAAAAAGGATGTAGCTTTATTTGTGTCTAAATGTTTAACCTGTCAACAAGTTAAAGCTAAACACCAAAGACCAGCAGGATTACTACAACCTCTTCCAGTTACTGAATGGAAATAAGTGCATGTTAATATGGACTTTGTTACATGCCTTCCTAAAACACAAAGAAGTAATGATGTGATATTGGTGATTATAAACAGACGTACTAAATCAGCTGACTTTCTTGCCATGAGCATGGGGATTCTACAGAGTTTCTAGCTGAACTTTACACCCATGAAATCATTCGCCTCCATGGGGTTCCAGTGAGTATAGTGTTCGCTAGAAACCCTCGCTTTACAGCCAGGCTATGGCAGAGTCTTCGGAATGCTTTGGGTACCCAATTAAATTTCAGCACTACTTATCTTCCACAAACCGACGGGCAATCTGAGCGTACCATTCAAATTTTAGAAGATTAAGAGCATGTGTGTTAGATTTTAAAGGGTCTTGGGAAAAATACCTACCCTTAATTGAATTTGCTTATAACAATAACTATCAGACTAGTATTGAAATGGCACCTTTCGTAGCTCTTTATGGACGTCTTTATAGATCACCATTATGTTGGGCAGAAGTAGGGGACTCACCAATGCTTGAGACTGAATTAGTTCATGAGACTATGGAGAAAGTAGCTCTCATTTGGAGAAGATTGATCATGGCCCAAAGCCGTCAGAAAAGTTATGCTGATTGGAGGCGACGAGCGTTATCTTTTGAAGTAGGAGACCATGAGTTTTTGAAGATCTCTTTAAGGAAGGGATTGATGAGATTTGGTAGGAGTGGAAAGCTATCTCCCCAATTTATCGGCCCTTTTGACATTATTAAACGGATAGGAGAAGTGGCTCATTGTCTTGCTTTACTACCTCAACTCTCCAGGGTGCATAATGTGTTCCATATATCACCACCAGAGTCGGAGAAGCCTTTGATTCCGTATTTTTTGGCAACAAATACGACCATGGGGTGCATGTTAGCTCAAGAATCTGAAGATAAAGTGGAGAAGGCCATCTACTGTTTGAGCAAGAAGATGCTGGACTATGAGACCCGCTACACTCCCTTTGAGAAAGCTTGTTTAGCATTAGTATGGGCTACCAGGAAGTTGAGGCACTACTTGTTAGCTCATTCTGTAATCTTGGTTTCGAGATTAGATCCCATCAAATATCTCTTTGAGAAACCAGCGCTTACAGGTAGGCTGGCTCGTTGGTTATTTCTTCTCTCCAAATTTGATCTCAAGTATGTCATGCACAAATTAGTTAAAAAGAGAGATGTAGCGGAATTCCTGGCAGACCACCCTGTAGAGGGATATGATGTAGTGGAATACCTGTTCCCAGATGAAGACATTCTGCAAGTAGAAGAGGAAACATGGACAATGTACTTTGACGGAGCATCTAATCATTATAGTTATAGGATAGGTATGTTGCTGATAGCACCCATGATTCCCATATACCCCTAGCTTTCAAACTCTAGTTCAAAGTGTCCAACAACGAAGCAGAATATGAGGCGTGTATTGCTGGTTTGGAAGCTGCCCTAGAACTAGGGGCAATAAGGTTGGATGTTATTAGAGACTTGAACTTGGTGGTTTCTCAAGCGAACGAAGACTAGAAAGTCAAAGAAGAGAAAATGAAGGTGTATCACCAGACCCTGGATATTCTGATTCCAAGATTTGAAAAACTGACGTTCACACATCTGCTTAGAGAGAACAATCAGTTTGCTGACACGCTGGCAACTCTATCATCCATGGTAGACATCTCGCTTGGAATCAAAATGAATCTGATCATCATCGAACAGAAATATACGTCAGCTTATGAGACCATTGCCGCGATAGATGAAGTTCAAGATAAAAACCCATGGTATTACAACATTTGGAACTTTCTGGAAAAGGATACGTATCTACTAGGGGCAAATGCTAAAGATAAACGAGGAATATAGTGTCTGGCTGTCCAGTTCATTATCTGTGGCGACAAGCTGCACAAGAAAGGCCATCTGGGGATGCACAAGGTATGTGTTGGAGAAGAGGAATCAAAGCGTCTCATGGAGGCCATCCACGGAGGGGAGTGCGGGGCACACATGAATGGTGTGATGCTAGCCAAGGAGATCCTCAGGCAAGGCTATTATTGGTCAACTATGGAGAAAGATTGTACTGGTTTTGTACGATGATGCCACAAATGTCAAATCCATGCCAATCGCATGAATATCACATCCTCAAAGCTTTACAACATGACTTCAACATGGCCTTTCTCAGTCTGGGGAATTGACATTATCGGTGCAGTCTCGCCAAAGGGTTCAAATGGACATGAGTTCATTTTGGTGGCAATTGACTACTTTACGAAATGGGTGGAAGCTCAGTCTTGTGCTGTGTCATGTGGCCAAGTTTATTAGAAACAACATAATCTACCTGTATGGAGTTCCAAACGAGATCGTTTCAGACAATGGTTCACACTTTAAGAAAGAGGTGGTGGATCTACTTGAGAAATATAACGTGGCTTTTCACAATATAGACCATAGACTAATGGAGCTATTGAGGCTGCTAATAAGAATGTTAAGAACATCCTATGGAAGATGGTGAAGACTTACAAGAACTGGCTAGATAAACTGCTTTTTGTACTTTGGGGTTTTCGAACATCATTTCAAACATCCACAGGGGCAACCCCATATTCTCTAGTGTATGGGATTGAAGTTGTTCTGCCGATTGAGATCGAAGTACCGTCGCTAAGAATTATGGTCGAATATCAGATAGCAAAGGCGGATTGGTAGCAGAGCAGATTCGAAGAATTGATGTTATTTGACTAGAAAATTTTTAAGGCATTATATCATATCCAGGGCTACCAGCACAAAATTACTAGGGCTTTTAATAAGAAAGTCAAGTCCAAATATCTCAAGGAAGGAGATATGGTGCTGAAAGACAACCGAACTCCCATCCATGATCCTAGGGGCAAGTTCAGACCCAATTGGACTTGTCCTTACATCATCAAATCTATCTGGTCAGGAGGGGCGATTATCCTTATGGACCTAGATGGCCTAGAGTTTTCACAACCGATTAATATGGACAAGTTGAAGAAATACTACCCCTGAGAGGCTCACTAGACCGAAAGCCCAGACGGGCGACCTAGGCAGAAGTGAGAGCATGAAAAATTAGAAATAAAAAAAAGCTGAGCTTGCAAGGTTGAAAACCCGGAAGGACAGCTTTGGCAAAAGTTAGAGCACAAAAGAAGAAAGTTAATACTCGAGTGAACCTGAACTGGACTACCTAAGGCCTAATTCCCATCTTTGGGATATGTAGGCAACTTCATTCTGAAGTTCGGCCATAACCATCTCCAACTCAACTGTCCTATTCATTTATTTGATTGGGCAATCTTTCTCCATTTTCTATTAGCTTCATTGTGTGATCTTCATTTTGGCAGAAGGGCCGGTTGTAATACGGAGCAATGATAATGAATGCAATTATGGGCAATTACGATCTGTTGATTCGGGGTTGTGCATCTTGAGGACTAATTCCGTGCATGTCAGGTAGTGATCATTTTTGAAAATGGTTTTGAAAGTGTTCATGAATTGATTTTTCTAAAAATTTTGCCTTTTATAACTTAGACTATTTTGGGACCAAAAAGGAAAATTTTTAGTGCTCACAACTTTAATTCCATTGATTTCAACACAAGTACATTCTCCAACTCTCCGACTTAAATCAAAGTTGCTTTTACATCATAAAACTTGAAAAGAAAAGTCAAAGTAATAAACTAGGGGCATAGATGAGTCAGGTGTCCCTGCATCCTCGGCTTGTGCCTACGGAAGTCTCTGCAGCCAAAGTTGCCCTGACCTGCGCTTCGTCTTCAAGCCAAGCCAAGCACTCGCCAGAAAGGGCATAACTGTAGCTAATCGCAGGGGCCAGAAGCTCTCTTGTCCTACAAGCAGTGAGGTACCGAGTCAGGTTTGAAGCACGAATTGGGAATGGAGCCGGCCATTCTACCCCCTCTTTTGGACGGGTCTGATCATGTCCAAATTGGCATCTGAACAGGAAAGGGAAATAGGACACGCAATGCGTGAAGCTAATCAACTGTATACCCGGTTGTTGGGACATGTTGTAGCTCATCTCAGTCAAGTTAAGCTAGAAGCAATGCCAAGCTATGTCAGCTGTAGTTCTGTTGCACATCCAGTTGCACCACCATCCCTCTGATGGAAATTCCACCACCCTCTGGTGGAAGAAGTAATCTCAGGCTGAATACTTAGGGCAAGGGTCCACCACTTTCAGCTTATCCATTAGCCATACCTGGGAAGTGATGAAAAATAAGAGCGATTAAAGAATAGAGAGATGTGTGTTGAAAGAAAACTAAAAAAGGGGCTTTAAGAGAAAAATAGAGCATGAATGCCAAGTGATGTGAGAATCATAAGCAAGAAAGGGTGGGAAACAATACCTGAAGAAGCAGTGGGCTTCCCGCGAACCGAGTGGTCTCTTGCCGATGAAAAACATCTAAACCCATTAGGGTCTCAGCCAGTGCCAAACCCATGCCACTCTTTCCCTCTTTCAAACATTAGGCCACTTCGATCAATCTAATGTTGGCTCCACTGTAACTAGGGGCAAGAAGCAAGTGCGTGAGCATACATAAACAGAGGGCATGTTGTTGATAACCCTACCAAAGAAGGTCGCCTTTGTTGCCGATGTCAGAAAACTAATGAATTAAGCTGGGTATATCTAGCTCTGCGTCATGAGCCAGGGATCAAACCTCATGCAAAGTGAGCCCACACATTCATCCCAAAGCCTGGGCATGACCAAAACGGGGTTGGGGCATGATTTCCTCATTGCACCGATATTCCATCAATGCTTGAAATTCTTCAAGAGTTGGACACATTTCTTGTGTTCCGAACCGAAATACATGTGTAATTGGGTCCTAACATCGGACTGCGGCATGAAGGAACGGAAAACAAAGTGAAGTCTGGCTTAACGGGAAAAGAGCATTTATGCTGAAACCTCAGAAATTTACCTTTTCCGTGCCATCCAAAGTGGCTATCTAATCCTTGAGTTTCTCGGCAAGGATTATCTCCATTTTCAGAAGAAACTACAGCATAAATGAGGTTCTATGAAAGAAATAGCGAAGGAAGACCTTTTGTAGAGGATAAGGTTGTGAGTGGATGCCAGTTGTCAGCCAGCTGATGAGCCACAACACCTGGCCGGCCAGCCACCATTTTTGGCCGGCCATCCCCTTTTGTGAGTGGATGCCAGCTGTCAGCTTGCTAATGAGCCACAACACCTAGCCAGCCATCCAGTGTCCATTTTTGGCTGGCCGTCCCCTTTTGTGTGTCTGGCAGTTTGGCAATCTGGTTTGTTCCGGTCTTTGTGCTTTGAGATCTTGATTTGAGTCTTTTGTTTATAGCAAGTGTAAATAGCTGTGTTTAGATTGTTTTTACTTTGTTTTCTACTTATCGAGTTGTATTATGTATTTTTGGTCATTGGTTGGCTCATTATCCGATTAAGAACATCATTTCAATACAAGCATTTTCGGTTTCAAATACCATTACATTTTTATTTTATGCAAGTGCAGTGCTCATGATGCAAAACAAAGCTCTTTTATAAAACTGTAGGGTTTTACCCCGATCATAGTTTTTATAAAAGAGGGAATATAAGTCTTTTCAAAAACAAAAAATAAAAACCCATCTGAAGCTATACAAGTGCTAAGCTACCAAAATAAAAGAAACTAAGCAAAAGAGTACAAAAATCTACATGGGTCGCATCAAGCTCAAGAAGCTCTCTCCGTCCTCTTCCTCAGAAGGGGACTCAGGGGCACTGTCACCGTTAGTGCCGCTATTGTCAAAAGAGTGGGACTCCGAGCTAGAACCAATATCGTCATCTCTACTCTTTGACTCAATGCCAACATCATTATCCTCACTCTCAGATGACTCAGAGCGTCGGCTCACTGCCTCCTCGGTGCCGTTGGTCTCAATATCATCTCCACTCAAAATCGGCTCCAAGGAAGATGAGGTCTCTTTTGTTTGGGACTCACTACTCTGGCTCCGAGCACCTCTGCCTGTACCTTGACCACGACGCTCATCTCGGCTACCTACTAGGGCCTGTCTACCTCTTTTCCTTGCCACTAGAGGAGGTATTGTTGATGTCGCAGGTGTTATCAGTACCACTGGTGCCATCTGTGCAGGTGGGATCTGAAAAACAAGCATCAGAGTATCAAATGCAGTATGAGTATGATGTAGAACACAGATTTAGCATAAGTGCAGTATGTCAGTGCAATGTGAAGCAATATTAGAATGCATGTTTGTATATAGTGTGAGTATGGCATGTCAATGCAATGTGGTGCACAACAGTATGAGTAAGCAATGAAATGCGCGACAAGAAGAGAGGATACCTGGATACTGTGAAAAGCAAACAACATCTTTGTCCTCAGCACCATGTGAACCAGTGAGGCAACCAGCTGACTATCTGTATACTCCGTAGGCACCTGTAAGTAAAGTCGAGCAATCAGTATCTGAAAAGGAGAAATGCGGGATGTAAGTTATAAAGCACTGTTCACACCTACGGTGCACCCAGAGCACTAACAAACCCATACACCGCCTCTAGTGGCTCTATCAGGATCTAATAAACCGTCCCGCTAGGCCGTTAACATAAAATCACAGTAGGAATTGCCAGCCAACCGGCTGGATGCACAGTGGGAGGGGCTCTCTAATATCAACTTCGGCCTCATGAGTAGCCTCTCTAGCCAAGCGACACTTGCGGCGTCGCCTACACGAACTCAGGTCAAGGGTGGCATGAGGTGAGTTTGGATAAAGGTCACGTAATCATTGTCCCCTCTAAAGAAGTCGGCATCCAGCCCCACCATAAACTGAATGATAGCCTCAACTAGAAGGCTATAGGCTATCCTCATGGATACTAGGGGCGGAGCAAGAACAACCGGTGCAGGTAGGCCCATGGTCTGGTGTACGAACTGCTCACCTAAAAACAAAGCCCGGCAGAATGAGCCCTCTCGCAAGATCGGATACCGAGAGGTACCCCAAGATCCGGGGCACTGGTCCCATACCCCAGCCGGCATCATCGCCCACGATTGCTATGTGATCTGCAAATGGAGAATTTATAAGTTGTTAGTTGCTATCAGTTGTTAGAGTATGGATTAGAGTAGTAGCAATGGAAAAAAAAAAAGCAGAAATGATTGTGAGTCTCGGATTACCTCGCGAGCCACTGCCATGCCGAAGTATCGATGATCGTAAATGAAGGTCATGTCGTCGCGGCGCCTGCGGCAGCACCTACCATCATACCGCCGTGAGTAGGGCACGACCGGTGCTACCTCATCTACCGACACTAGGGCGAGGACCAGGAAATAGGCATAGGACCAAAGCTGTAAGGAAAAGATAATTTTTTAGTCTATATGTGCAAACATATATTCAACAAAAAGTGCAAAGCAAAAGGCACAGTGTGTGACCAGTGATAAAGGTAGAATGTACAAAGTAGAAATCACAATGTATGGGCAGATACTAAGCAGAAAATGCAAAGAAAAAAGCATAATACCTCCCAAGCTCTCCAATAGCCTCCGGCCTTGTTCCCCTTCATGCGGGAACCGACGCTCATGTTTCCATAGAGGGTGGCAAGGCCAGTGCCACCCCATACATAGAATCACACCCGAGGCAATGTCACGAGAGCGCTTAATAGATATACCCCTATGGTATTTCACCTATTCGCAAACAAGGTGGTACTGAGAAGATAGATTAGAAAGCCCCACAAGTACTACTCCACCTCCTCTTATGTCTCCGGCTGGCTTCCATGGAAGCGCTCGTAAAACCAGCTGTATTGTACCATTGTCAGTCTATCCAGCACAGGGCATGCATCGAGCTGGTGAATCTATGCTGCCTCCCATCGGCCCATATCTATATCAAAAGGGATCGGATCACCCCTACCCTCAAGCTGGTGATCATCAAAAAATCATAGGGGGCCATCGTCATCTCCCCGGTAAAAGAGAAGTGGAAGAAGTTAGTGGTGTCCCACCATCTCTTTACCAAAGCTCTGAGTAAGGCTTGGCTGGCCAACTGTCGTGAGAGCCCAGTGCAGAATAAGCCAAAGCATGCCTCGTCGACCAGCTTGCGGACCCGAGTGGGGAGCTCTTGATACCACTCCCTGGCTGTCACCGCCCCGTATCCTCTCTAGAAGCGAGAGTCATCCTGTGGCAAGGAAAGAGTGAGTCAGATGAAAAGCAGTAATGAAAGGCAACAATGAAAGGCAGTGATGAAATGGTAAAACAAGTAAAATGCATGAAAGCAAAGTTTGTACCTCAGTAGCGGTGTGATAAAGGTGGGAGGTCCACTCCCTTAACAAAAACATCCTCAGGCACACCACTAACAAAATCATTGAAGCGCAGCATGCCTCCGAGTGCCATCGCATGCATGCGAGGGTGATAAGTGGCTAGGTTGAATGGCTTCAGCCTTAGTAGTAGTAGCTCGGGCTCAGGCTTGGGCCCTGGAGCAAAGAATTCATTTGCATCAAAGTCAGCGGCAATGTCCTCCGCCGTCTCGCCGGCCTCATCAACCGCCGACTCTTCAACCTCTACAGTAGGTGGGAGTATGGGTACCTCAGGAGGGCACCGTCATATGGAATATCATCCGCCATTTGGAAAGTGGGTGAAAAGGTGGTAAAAAATGGAAAAAATGAGGAAAAAGAGGGAAACCCCGAAAAGGTCAACCTTAGAAGAGAGAAAATAGGAGAAAAAGTCAAAACCCGAGAAAATTCACGAAACCCGAGAAAAACCCATGGGGAACAAACCTAAAGTGATGAAAACCCCAAAAAAAACAACAAAAACAAAATCTGATTAGTTCAAAATGTAGAGGGCCAAAGAGGGTGGGGCGTTAGAAAACGCGTATAAAGCACAAATCTAGAGAGAAGAAACGCCTAGAGAGACAAGGAGAGGATTTTCGGTCAAGTGGATGTGTGCCAAATGAAGTTTGGGTGTTGTTTAATGAGACCCGAGCCAAAAACCGCAAAATGCCCTCAAAACGCCACGGGTGGCCGGCCGTCTCCTATTTGTGGCCGGCCGGCTCCTTTTGTGGCCCAGGGCTGGTTTCTGCTATGCTCTAGCATAATCCGTGTATGGGATGTCCTGTTTTGGACTTGGGAAGGAGAATGATGGTATTTGAAGTTGGTCCAAATTCCAATGATCTCGAACTTGTGTTCCGGTTGCACTATTCCAATTTCCATTATGTCTCTGGTGCATGCATATGTCCTGATCTCGAGTTAGAGTGAGGTGTATCCTTTTTGAGAAGTTTAAGGAGCCTCCAAGTGGTAATTTGAAGCTTGCTGCAAGGTGTCTTCGGACACTGCTTTCTGCTTATCTTTTCAATTTTGCATGCTTATTATGTTGCATAGAACATGCATTGCATCGTAACTCACATACCTATCTTGGTTACATGGAGCATGCATCGTCATTGAATTCATATCAATTATATTGTATTGTATTGCGGTATGTGTGTCGTGCTTTTCAATTCTTGTATCCACCTTTATCACGTGAGTGCGATTTGGTTTGTTTTTTTTTTTTCCCTTTAAAACCTCACTACGTGGAAGTGTAGCTTGGTTTGCTCTATTATCCTCTCTATGCAGAAGTGTAGTTAGGATCACCTTTCTATGTGGTAGTGTAGCTTGGTTGTTTCTTGTTCACCTCTCTACGCGAAAGTGTAGTTTGGTTGTTTCTTGTCCACCTCGCTACACGGAAGTGTAGCTTGGTTATTTCTTGTTCACCTTTCTACGTAGTAGTGTAGTTTGGTTGTTCTTGTGTCCTCTCTACACGGAAGTGTAGTTAGGATCACCCCTCTACGCGGTAGTGTAGTTTGGTTCGTTTCTCACCTTTTTATGCAGAAGTGTAGTTAGGTTTTGTTTCCTTTTAATTTCTCTGCACGAAAGTGTAGTTTGGCTTATTTTTGTTCCTTTCTATGTGGAAATGTAGTTGGGATCGTTTCACCTCTCTACATGGAAGTGTAGTTTGGCTTGTATCTTGTTAACAGTTGAGATTGTTTCTCATTTATTGATTTTAATTGTTGTATTGCATTGAATCTCATTTTCGAGCGGTATGCTCATTTGTATTCTCAATTGTTGCAACACATCAGATATGAATCATTGCGCATCTTGCCCTTGAACTACGCTGGTTTGATTCCTTACAAAGGGATACATAGGCAACCCTTGGGTTCAACCAATTTCATTTTATGTCTTGATTGTTTTGCCCAAGTCTTAGGGCCTTGTCAAAATGGGTCGTCTCTGGGCTTTGACATTCACTCACGTTATTTCATGACATCGAGCTCTCTGTTAAAGAGGGGCAAAAATAGACACCCCATTTTTTACGCCCTTAAGACTTAGGTGTCACAGATTGATCACCCAATGATGAATTTATACGTTAGACAAACACTTGATTTCCTCAACAAGGAGCCATGGTTTTAAGTCTCAGAAGCCTACAAACCTTGCACCACTTTGGGACCAAAACAGTATTTTTCCAAGCCTGACCACTCAAAGGCCTGCAGGCCAACTAGTGGCCGGTTGGCTAGAAATAAGTGGACGGTCGTCCCCTTAATGGCCGACTGTAGACCGCCCAGACTCTCTCTGCACGCCCCCCCCTTCAGAGAGGGTGCAAATTGGGTCCTGCTACTACAGTTCGGACTCATGTCACGGTTGTGAATCTAATCTCACAAAGTGCAATGTAAGACTGATAAATCACCAAAGAGTCCAAATCCGGCAATTGGTTTTGAAAAATCAATTTTGGAATCGAAAAGCGCCAAACACAGACTGCTTTGCCAGATTACAGAGTCACCACCTAAATATTTTATTTTTTGGGAAATTTAGAAACCCTGACTCATGCCTAAGGCCTCGTGTCCGTCATCACCAAAGTTGCCTCGGCTCGGGAACTTGGTTACGAGAGGGGAAGGTCCTGAAATGAGCATCTCCGCTCGCCTGAGCAAAGGATCGTCCTCTACTAACATGATATGTTGTTTTTATAAACACATGTGTTCTTATTCCGATTATTAACTAACTTACTACGTGATGCGCACCGCATACAAGTATAGACAAAGTCGCGAGACTTGGAACAAAACAATTCATGTTTGTTTTTGAAAATGATTTGAAAGTGCCACCCTCAAGGTGGGCTAAAGCGCGGATTTGCCACCCTCAAGTGGGCTTAGAACAACATGATTTGCCACTCTGCAAAGTGGACTTAAAACTCATAATCAATGAATTGTCCCAACTCAAGTAACACAGCCTTCATCCATAGGCATTCATGTAGTTAATCATTTAAGCAAATAGCTTCATGGCAAGCATGCTAACATGGCAGCACTCACACTCATGCAAGTATGCTAAAGCATAAAGACTCACCGAGTACTCCGAGCCAAAACAGAAAACTAGTTAGAAATCAATGCATGATCCTAACTATGCGAGATGCTTAATGCAACACATGCAAAAATGCAACTAAATAGGCTCGACTATCTAAGATGGCATATGATGCAACACTTGATAACATGCTTTGAAACATGTATTCAAGAAAGTGTATTGAAATATGATGCAGTTTGAATGATGCGCTGAGCCCGGTGCATGCAAGACAAAATGAATGATGCAAACATGCAAGCATAAAGTATGCTAATTGAAACATGCCCTAAACTAACCATCAAAAGCTGATAAGTAAAAGGGAGAAAGAAGTGGGGGTTGGAAGACATGCACACACACACGCACGCTTATTACAACATTGTGCCCTCGCGACGGAGGGTCCGAATGAATAAGCTAAGCTTATCTAAGCTAAGCTAACTAACTAGTCTAATTAAACTAATTAGATAATTATTACAAACCAATCGAATAACTAGCAAACTACTAATTATTACAAAAATTAACTAATTAACAAATTAATTAATTAAATTACAAATTTAAGCTAACTAATAAGGAAAGCTTTAAACTATGATGCCTCGGCTCTGTTTGAAGAAGTTGAACATGCATGCTCGCATTCGGTTTCTTGCCCCGAAAAGCCTTCCAGTTTGCTCTTTAGAGGCTCTATTTGCAGGGTGCCTTCAAGAACTTGCTGCTAAAACTTACCAAACCAATGCTGGGGAGTGCACCAGTGGCCTACTGGCCATGGGGGCTTGTTGCCGGCCAAGAGTGGGCCTATGCCGGCCAACAATGAAAGGGTGCCGGCCATCAGTGTGGCACTGCCGGCCACTGGTGTGTTGTGACACCAAACTACAACAGAGCACAAAATAGAGGAAATTGAGGGTCTCCCTAGGGCATGTATGTACTGTGCCACTCCTTATCATTTCAAAACATCAAGGGAGAGGCACCATTGGATCCAAAATCATCAACCAAGCATACAATGCATGATGGACAAAGATCCAACTTGCACAAATTCAATAAATGCAAGACAAACAAGACTTTAAGACCACTACCTTATCATGAGAGATCAAAGGCAATGGAGATAAAGGGAATTGGCTCATTTTCATCACTTCAAGTATGAAATGAACCAATTCTTCTTGTGTTCAATATAACGTCCGATTGAACACAATGCAATGCAAATGCAACATGCTTATCTTAGCATGTTTTACTTGATTCAATTCTTGTTTACATATTTTAAGTTACCAAACCATTCCTTAATTGATTTGTCCAAGTGTGAAAGTCCTCTAATGAGAGGAAGGTCAATCAAAAGATGACTTAAGACATGAGAGAAGCCATGCCTTTGACTAGTAGAAATCCTCAAGAGAGGATTAAAGCCATTTAAGCATAAGCCTCAATCCCATGACTTAAGCAAAACTTAAGACTAACCAAGCCTCAAAGCAAATCAAAAGTGAAGAAATGGGGGGAGGTGGCAGAATTTCAGTGCTGAGATGGCATGAAAACAAGACTCTAACATGCAAACAACTCATGTACTACATGTGAAAAGACTTAAGCATTGAAACTAGTGAAGAGCTTTACACTAGAACTATGCAATATCAATCACAAATGGCCAAACCAACCATGGACAGACCTCAAACATGCCAAAAAAGTGGCCAAAATGTGCTAAAATGGTAGCATGAAAAGCAAGAAAATCATGCTCATGTATTGGCTCATAAACAAAGCATAAAGGCACAACTCTCAAACACAATGAAAGAGTGATATGTGTGAGAGTGTGACAGAGAAATATGCTCTGAAATCACATGCTAAATGATGCCAAATCATGAAAACACCACAAACAAAGCATGCTAGAGGCTTCAAAACACAAGGCTAGTAAGGGCCTTTGCATTACAACCATGCATAACAAGCCTCATATGACCAAAACCACTCCACATAGAGTTAAAGCATGCAAAATCAGTGATAAAAGCATACTGAAGTTAGGCTACCACATGTTAGAATGATAGGCTAAAGCATCAAGCACACTAGGCTAGTGAGCAAGATTGCACTACAAGTGCAAGATACAAGCAAGAGGTAACTAAACCAGCCAAAAATAGAGTTTAAACATGTTAAAATATAGCCAAAAACATGCTTGAGCTAAGCTAACATCAGCTATAAAAACATGCTACTTTGTAAGGCTAACAAGGCATGACATAGAGAGACAAGGAGGGGAGGCCATCCCCTTCCATTTTGGGCCTCAAAACAGGTTTTCCACCACTGAAATTCCTTTGGAATTCAGTGGTTTTAAGGCCAAAAAGAGATTGTTTGAAAAGCTTGAAAGATAGCTCAAAAGGCTTTACAAGCGAATGAGCAAAAGGGAGGAAACACCCCCTAACCAAACAAGGCTTAAACCACCATTTTAGAACATCAAAATCAGAGTTTTTAATAGTTGAAAACCAGGCCAAAAATAGTTTGAAAAGGTGGCAAAACAAGCATGCAAAACAAGCTTAAAGAAGGTAAGTCTTATACCTTTGAAGCACAGCAGCACTTAGGCACAAAAGAGGCACCAAACCAAGCTCAATCCTCCTTCTAGAGCTCAAACAAGGTCCCAATGAATCTCAGCCCAGTGGTGGTCAAGTTTGATCAAGGATGTGTATGCAAAAGTGTGGTGTATCTAAGCTTTCATGCACAAAAGGGCAAGAAAGAGCGAACTCTAGAGAGAGAGACAGAGATTTTGCTCACAAAATTGTAGAGAGAAACGGAGATTTTTGAGAGAGAGGCTCCCAAACTTGCTAACCTAAATTGTTCTAACCTTCAAATATGATAGATATGGCCTTTATATATAGCAAAAATGAGAGCCTTGGTCGAAATATCTGATTACAGGACAGTTGGAGCAAAGTGGGAATAGCTGAAGGTAAATATCTGCAAAAAAAAATGAGTTTTTTCATCGTTGCCGGCAGGGGATCATTGATGGCTGGCACTACATCATTTCTGGCCGGCAAGGACCATCAATGGCCGCCACTGCATCATCCATGGCCGGCACCCTTCACCAGTGGCCGGTAGAGAAAATCTGCCCTCCAGGTCCAACTTCAAATGGGCATAAATCCTTCATCTGGACTCTTTTTTAGGTCATTCTTGTGTCTAAATTGAAGCCCCGGAAGTAATCTTTCCAATGGTGGCAACCTCACATGAAAATTACAGCTGTGAAAAAGGTTATGCCTCTTTGAGTGAAGACTTCTAAGTTTCGATCCTACCCGGATTCATGCCCAACTATTCCCAAACTTGGTTTCTTCTCTCCTCTCTCATTTTCTTCAACTCCAAACCCCTAAGAAAGGTGTTTTGAAAGATTTTTCAAAGAGTTCACCTCTCTTTCATTCATTTCCACTTTGTCCTTGCTCGGTTTACCGAAAAGCATAACATTTAACAAAATACAAGCGTCGGAACATCATAGGAAAATTTTCAAAAACTATTTTGAAAAAGAGGGCTTTAAGGTCCAAAATCTTTTGATCAAGATCATTTTGGTCCAAAAAGGGGTATGAAGTTGGGATTTGACTCTCTCCTTGCTGAAGAAATCGAACCCTTGCACTGCACAACTTTCACCACCAAGTAAACCATCAGTAGCGCCCAAGTCTTAAGGGCAGTCAAAAATGGGGGTGTCTATACCGACCAGCTAGCTGTTCTGACAAAATAGATATTTTGCTGCCAAATGTGCCAGCTGTCCCCACAGGTGCATGCATTGCTCCAGCTATGTCATGACCCGAACCCACCCCTATAGATTAAGGTCATAATTGGTCAATAAACATGAGATTACCTACGGCCTCAAACAAAAATCAATTAAAAATTAATAATATGGGGCTAGATGCTGAAGCGGACTTAAAATTTTTGTCCAATGAGCTGTGCTTACATGGAAAATTAAAAACATTTCCCATAAACTTGATAATAACTCACACCACATACCAACAGTTAACATCTTGTACATCCAGGATCATTCAAACATATACTCAGCTATACCAAAAAGAAAGCTTATAAACATAAATGGTCTATCATGACCAACAGAAGTAGCAAAAGAAGAAACAAAAGATCATAAACAAAGCCTCTTGCGTGAGGCACCTGGGCTGACTCTACAAAACTCGAGTTCCTTTCTTAAACTCCACTAAGGCTGGGGTTGAACGTCCCTTTGCTCACCTACATACATATAAATAAGAGTGAGCTAACGCCCAGTGAATAATAGCAAAGTAAAGGGGTTATATGAATGAGATTCATATTCAATACATCGAACTCGTAAATTTCATATACAAACGGCCTTAGCCTATTTTGTGTTTTTGTTGTACATGTCAAATGGCCTCAGGCCGATTTTAGATCCTTAGCAAACATATTAGACGGCCTTGGGCCCATTGTATAACTTGTCAGATTCATCAAATGTCCTTTGGCCCAATTCAAACATTTCAAACATATCAAACAGCCTCGGGCCCACTATTTCTATATTCATATTTATGCGCATTTCATATTCATGATCATGATCACATTTTCGTGCAAACGGCCTTTGGCTCATTACATTCATATTCAAACGGCCTTTGGCCCATCATGATATTCAAACGGCCTTTGGCCCATCATCATATTCAAACGGCCTTTGGCCCATCACAGCATTCAAACGGCCTTTGGCCCATCATCATATTCAAACGGCCTTTGGCCCATTACGATATTCAAACAGCATTTGGCCCAATCATTCATGTCAAATGGCCTTTAGCCTAATCATTCTTGTCAAACGGCCTTTGACCCAATTGTTCATGTCAAACGACTTTTGGCCCAATCATTCATGTCAAATGACCTTTGGCCCAATCATTCATGTCAAATGACCTTTGGCCCAATTGTTCATATCAAATGGCCTTTGGCCTAATCATTCATGTCAAATGGCCTTATACAAAGATTAAGCATATAGAATACTCATTCGTATTCCAAATCAAAAATCAATGAAGCTTATCTAGAAGTAGCATTTGGAAAATAACATACTTGAAAATATCTTTACTAAGAAAATATCTTTACTAAGATATTTCTCACAGTGTTTGGAGTGTTGATTCGTCTTCATGGGTGCTCCTACACAATTCATAAACATACACAAATCGGATCACAATGCTATGTAATCTGCTCCTTAACTTGTTTAATTCTCTTAGGCCCCTTTCAAACCTTTTAATTCATTTAGAATGCACAATGTATGCCTAAGAGTGTTCAAATCATGAACTTGTGTGGCTTATCCACAACTTCAAATAATACTTCGAAATTCTTTCAAAAACATGGATTACAAGGTTCATGCTCAAAGGATGAAATTCAACATTTAAACCAAATGAATCTTTCCTCTTTTTCCTAATCATTTACTTATGTTGTTTCTTAGCTTATTGGTCCCTAATATGCCATAATTCGTGCTTAAGAATGCCCAGAAAGAGATAGGAGCGAAGATATGCACTTAAAACATCTTTTGAAAACATGCTGAAAATAAGCTATTGGCTAGAGTCAACTTTTCGTGGCTAGAGCCAGCTGAAGGCAAAAACTGAGCTCGCTCAAGCCACCACTTCTTCGCTTAAGCTAGCTTTTGCAGAGTTCAAAATACTGGGAGCTCGTAATGTTGGCTCGAGCCACCACTTCATCGCTCGAGGCAACTGTGAAATTCTAGGTTTTTAAAACATAAAGTTTGAGTTCCAAACACAAATTCAAAGCCTTGGGTCATGTTTGGATCATTCAAAAACACAAAATTACTTTAGAAAACATATATACATGACCCCATAAAAGCCATTTGTTTTAAAATCTCATCAATTTGGAAAAATTGAGCTTAAAACTCTCATGTATGCATGATTTTCAAACTCTTTTCTCAAAACTCAACTCCAAAGTGTATAAGCATGCATGTTTGAACCAAACTCTTGAAATTACATGGAAATGCATATGGATGAGCTCAACTTGAAACCATGAGCTCAAAAGTGCTATGGTTTTCCAAAATTAAGATCAAAACTTCTATACATGCATCAATTCCCTTCCAAGACCTTCAAAACATGTAATTGAGCTTCATAACTATATTATTCATGAATGCATGTAAGTGACAACTCCCAATTCAACATGGATTACAAAGTTCATGCAAGAAACATGAGAGATCATAACAAATTCATGCATGCATGTATGATTTAGCACAAATTTCCTCATTCCAAGCTCAAATCTTGCATTTTGGTTCATTATCTTCTAGAATACACATAATTATTGACTTAAGCTCATAAATTAAGGTTCAAAAAGCTACCTAGAGGCCTCAAAAACAATAATTCTTGCAAGATTATGAGTTGTCTTCTTCAATTCTTCAATCCTTGAGCAATTCTCCAAAGTTTTTGTTCTTCTCTCTCTCTCTCTAAGATAAAGATTTCTTTCTCTATATAGCTTAATTTCAGCAAAATGGTGAACATGAGCTCAAAATTATGAGCCTAGGCACTAACTCAACATATATATAGTGGGGTGATTAGCTTAAGGTAATTAAGCATGATTAAGACTAATCAACCTTACTTAATTTAATTCAATTTAATCTAATTAATTTGATTTGAATCAATTTTTAATTAAATTTCACCATAGGCTCTAAAAATTACGCTGATCGCAATAAATTAATCAATTTTGGTTTATGGCTCCTCTACAGCCCTCAATTTCGGATTATAGCATAAATTGTAATAGATATGTCTACAATCAACAGATAGGCATCCAAAAATTACATAGCACACATAATTAGCATTCAAATTCATATTAGGCATATAAACACATATATAATTAACAAATTAAAAGCTTAATACAGAATAGTTTGTCACAAGCTATCTCTATAGTGATATTTCCAAGATAGTAACATATTTTTCAATATATACTTGACCACCCCTCTAGAAATGAGGTTAGTGCAAAATTCTTGGAAAATATTTCTCTCTCTCTACCTTGCAACCTATATACGCGTTACCTAGACTCCCTAAATAAAATTTTGAGGGCTCTTTGTTGAGGTTATTGAGCCTGAATTTCAGCTCTTGAGGGTGAGAAATTGTTGGTTTATAACTCAAAGTGTTACTCCTCTTCAAGAGGTATAACTTCTAGCTTCTTTCCCTTACTTATTTCCTATCTTTATTTTCTATTTTTAGAATATTTTTCAACTATTTTTATGGGTTGAAACTTGTGGTTATAGGCTATCCAAGGTAGAGGGGTTAACCACCCTTCTTTGAGCCTTGTCTTCTAAGCTTTTGCCTTTGTGTTTTCCATCTCTTCCTTAACTTTTTTCCAACTTTTTACCACTGAATTTTAGAGGTTTTCAGAGGTTAAAAATGTGATTTTGAAGTCCCAAAAATGGAGGGGTTAGCCACACCTCCTTATGCTTGTTCACTAGCTTCATTTCCTCATTATTTTAGCTAAACATTTCAAGCTTTTCTCTTAGAATTTCAGCATATTTTTAGCTATTTTAGGACTGTTTTAGGTTGTTTATTTCATTTATGCTTTGTATAGTAGGCTTGTAGTGTAATGGTCCTCATAGGTTTGGTGTTTTAGGCATTAGACACCAACCTATTTGAGTTGATAACATTTATTTCATGCTTTTCATACTTGTGTTCACTTGAATAATCACCTCTGCACTCTCCCTCTTTTCTTGGCTTTTATTTCTTTGAGAATAGTTTCAAATGAGTGTTGTTTAAGCTTGAGAAAGAGACCCTTCCATGGTTAATGGTTAAATCTCTTCGAAGGTTCATTACCAAGGCATGACATCTCTCTCATGCCCAAAACAACCCTTTGTTTGACACTCCTCTTCATTAGTGGACTTAATATTTATTTTTGGACTAAAAGGACTAAAGAATGGAAATGTAATTAAAAGAGGTTATAAATTGAACTAAAATAAAACAAGATAATAAAATCAACTTGGGTTCAATCGGACGTTAGTTGAACCCATTAAGTCTTAAGTCATTTCATACTTGTTTGTGATGATAATGATTCAAGATTCGATGTCAACCACTTCCCTTGATCAATATCATGATAGGGAGAGGGTTTTGTCGGTCTTTAGCTTAATTTATTAAGCTTTTGTTCCTTGATCCATAAATCATCACACAATGAATTTGTGTCGATTGATGGTTTGTGAATCAAGCCTACCCCTCCTTTGATCTATTTGATGATAAAGAGAGGCAGGGTGGACAAACATCCCCTGAAAATATTTTGTTTGTGCTTTATTTCTTGTCTATTACTGCAGGCCAGTAACAAAAACTAGTGACCGGCCACCTTACTGTACGGCCGACCACTTCTTCTGTCCAGCCAGCCACCTCTTTTTAGTCAGGCAATGTCTTTTTCCCTGCAAAACAGAGCAAAGGCTGAGGCAAAAATAGTTCAAATTTTTTTACTACAAAGTAGGCGCATTTTGACAACCAAACAGAAGGCATTTTCGAGTGGAAATTCGCATTCATGCATGAGCCATTCCTCATTTCTCGGGGCCCGTTAGATTGTGTTTAGTAGTAGGATTGTAATAATTAATTACTTAACTAATTAATTCCATATTGTAACTAATTAGTTAGTTTTTGTATTAATTAGTTAGAATAGCTAATTAATTTTGTATTGTAATTAATTAGTTAGTTCTAATTTGTAAATAATTAGCTAGTGTAGTTGATTCATTTATTTTGGTGTTGAAATAGTTAGTTAAGGTATTGTAATAGTTAGTTAATTCGATAATTAGCTAGGACATTCATTCAGACCCTCTTGCATGAGGGCAAATTGCAATATTGGTGTATGTCTTCCAACTCCCTGCTCTTTCTCCCTGTTATTTATTTGCTGATGATGGATAGAATGTGGCATCATGTTTTCTTTAACATTTTTTTCATGACTTGCATCCATTTGTCTTGCACGCATAAGGTTCGGTTCATCATTCTAACAACATTGTCGTTTTATTACTTCGTTGAATATGTGAGCTACTGCATGCTATCAAAGTGATTTACATGACATATTAGACAACCAAACCTATTAATTGCATTCTTGCATGTATGGCATTAGGCACTTGCATATTAGAGCATACATTTTTCTAACAATTTTATTTCTTTTGGCTCGCCTCGGTTGAGTACTAGGTGAGCGCTTATTGCTTTAGCATATTGCATGCGTGCAATTGTTGCCATGTCAAGCATAAATACCATGAGACTAAGTGCTTAAGTGATATACTTATTTGAATGCCAGTGAATAAAGGCTAATTGCTTAAATTGGGATAATTTGATTAATGTACATATGAGATCACTTTTTCAAGTGGTACATACTCAAACACTTTTCAAACCAACATAAAATCAAAGTATTCCAACGTTTGCAAATTAGTCTATACTTGTGTGCATCACATAGTAAATTAGCCTAATAATAGGCACAAGAGCTATAATGTAAAATAACAATTACATCATGATTAATAGAGGCTGATCTTTGATCGGGTGAGTGGGGTGCTCAATTCATGATCTTCCCCTCTCATACCTAAGTTCCTGAACCAAGACACTTTGGTGATGACGGATAAGTGGCCTTTGACACGAGTGTCAGGTTTCCTAAATTTTTCAAAAATATTTAGGTGGCAACTCTGTAATCTGGCAAAGTAGTCTATTTTTGACATTTTGATTCAAAATTGATTTTCCAAAAGATTTGTCAGATTTGGACTCATTTGTGTTTATCTATTTCAGAGTGCACTTGTGAAATCAGATTCAGAACCACGGGAGTTCAAAATGTAGGGCTATCGCATTCGAAAGGAGCACAAAAAGCAAGCTACAGAGACCTTTCATGCTAAATGGTTTAATCTCTTCGGAGGTTCATTACCAGGGCATTGCATCTCTCTCATGCTAATCACAATCTCTCATTTGATACTTCTCTTTATCGCCGGTGTTCTACTTCTGAGGGACTAATTTTCTAGTTAGACCCTTGGAAATCACAAAGGAAAGTGTCATTATAGCTTATTATCGAGTTTGGATTTAGAGTCATTATCGCTTATTTTGGGTTTGATTAGTCATTATCGATCTCTTTGAGTTTGACTAGTCATTATCGCTCATTTTGGGTTTGACTTAGAATTCATTATCGCTTGTAAATGAGTTTGATTCTTCCTTTGTAATTTCCCCCATAGAAAAGGGCTTGAAAAGCTCATTTCTCGGGTTAAGTCAATGCTTGCTATTCATTATTGCTTTTGAACTTAGTGGACGTATTCATCACTTTTGGACAAAAAGGAAGAAAAGATAAGAAATGGAAAGGAATGTAAAAAGGGTTAATAAAATTGCAGTAAAGGGGGTATTAAAGGTAATAAAATTGGGTTAGGTTCAATCGGACGTTATATTGAACCTATTGCATCTTGACTCATTGCATACTCTTTAGTGATGTTCAATGATTCAAGAAGCAATGTCTACCCCTTCCCTTGAGGTAACTCCATGATAGGGAGGGGGTGTTGTTGGTCTTTCATTTCCTTTTATTGAGCTTTTGTCTTATCAGTTCTAAAATCATCACGCAACAAATTTACGACAATTGATGGTTTGTGAATCGAATCTACTCACCCCTTGATCATCTTCATGATAGGGAAGGGTAGAGAGGATAAACATCTTTTGGAAACACTCTATTTTTGCTCTATTTCAACTCTGTGGTAGCAGGGCATTTCCCAAAAGCAGTGGCCGGCCGACCAATCCATTTTTGTACAACCAGTGGCATTTTTGTGGCAGAACAGAGCATAATCTGAGGCCAAAACAAAAGAATTTTCTGACTACAAACATATTAGATTCTGGTAACAAATAGAAAGGTTTTCGGGAGGATATTCTCGATTGTGTACATGTGGCTCCTCGCTTCCTGTTCAAGTCCTTTAAATTAGTGCTTTAATATTTGTATGTGTAATTAATTAGTTGGCTTCATTTGAATTTGTAATAGCTAGTTAAATTTAGTTAATTCATTTGGTGTTGTAATAATTAGTTTAATTCAGACATTCGAACCCTCTTGTGCGAGGGCAAATTTGTAACACTTGTAATATTTTGTATGTCTTCCAACCCCCATTTCTTTCTCCCTTTTATTTATATGCTTATCGTGGTAGCATCGTATTTTCGTTTCATATCATTGCCATGTTATATCCATTTTTGCATGCATCAGGTCTAGTTCATCATTCTAACATTGTTGTCATTTCTTTCTTACTTGAATACGTGAGTTGCGTATGCTTTGAGTTGATCCATATGACATGTTAAAAATAAATCGAATGTATTAATTGCACATTCTATACGTTGCATTAGCCATGTTGCATTGTTTAGGATCATGCATTTTTTTCTAGCTATTTTCTTCCTTTTGGCTCGCCTCGGATAGTTGGGGTAAGCATTTTTCGCTTTAGCATATTGCATGCGTGTCATTGTTGATATTTCAAGCATAACTAGCATGAAGCTATGTGCTTATTTGAAATAACTCTTTGAATTCCTGTGGATGAAGGCTATTCTGCCTAAGTTAGGACGGTTTTGATTATTGCATATACAGACTCATTTTCCTTGAGTCGCGTATTTCAAAAATTCTTTCGAAAATTGTCTTGAAATCGAAGCATTCTAAATTAAGCAAAGTGGTCTATATTTTTTTAACTTCACGTAGTAATGTTAGCATTAATAAATCAGAACATGAGCATATACTGTACATAAGATTCACATCATAATTAGTATAGGTCGATCTTTGATTGGCTGAGTGGGTGCTCAATTCATGACCTTTCTCTCTCATACCTAAGTTTACAAGCCGAGACACTTTGGTTATGACGAACAAGTGGCCTTTGGCACAAGTTACGGGGTTTCCTAAATTTTTTAAAAATATTTAGGTGGCAACTCTGAAATCTAGCAATGCAGTCCATTTTTGGCATTTCTGATTGTAAATCGATTTTCCAAAGATTTGCCAGATTTGGACTCTCATTTGTGTTTTTCTGTTTTACATTGCACTTGTGAAACCAAATTCAGAACCATAAGAGTCCAAACTGTAGGGCTATCATACCTGAGGAGACTAAACCCCTTCGAGGAGCACGAAAAGCAAGCTACAGGTGTGACTCAACGAAAAAAGAGCGTTTACGCCAAAATCGGAAAAATTTACCTTTTATGTGATGTCCAGAGTGGCCGTCTAATCCTTAAGTCTCTCAACAAGAAAAATCTCCATTTTCAAAAAAAACTATAGTAAAGATGGTATTTTGTCAAAAAAAGAGCAAGAGAAGACCTTTATAGAGGATAAGGTTGTATG
Source organism: Camellia granthamiana (assembly GCA_036172215.1). NCBI lineage: Eukaryota > Viridiplantae > Streptophyta > Magnoliopsida > Ericales > Theaceae > Camellia > Camellia granthamiana. The sequence continues at coordinate 220,259 of JAXFYN010000197.1, forward strand.
AGTGGCTGACAGTTGTTGCTAGCTGTCTAACCACATGCCTTGGCCAGCCAGCCAGCCACCTGTCCTGGCCGGCCGTCCATTTGATTGGCAAGCTGACCATGTGTGCTGGCCGAGCAGTTAGCAGCAGTATTATGTCAGGTCACTCGTTGATTCTGAGTCTTGTTTTGAGTCTTTTGTTTCTGGGAGATGTAAATAGTTGTATTTAGGTTGTTTTAGGTTTGATTTTCCGTTATTGATTTGTATTTTACATTTCGATCAATTGTAAGCTCAATATCCGGTTACGAACATCAGTCAAATACAAGCATTTTCAATTTCAAATTCAGTTCTAAATGTATGTAAGTGCCATCACCATTCTCGAGATGTCGTACACAAAACAAAACTCCTTTTATAAAACTGTAGGGTTTTACCCGATCATAGTTTTTACAAAAGAAGATGCAAGTGTTTAAAATACAAAAATTAACATATCTAAAGCTATACAAGTGTTAAGCTACCAAAACAAAAGAAAAATAAAAAAGAATACAAAAATTAGTATCAATCACATCAAGCTCGAGAGGCCCTTTTCGTCTTCTTTCGGAGAGGGGACTTAGAGGCACTATCACCATCGGCACTGCTATCGTCAGAAGAGTGGGACCCAAAGCCAGTATCATCATCTCTGCTCCTTGACCTAGAGCCAGCATCATCATCCTCTCTCCTAAACTCAGAGCACCTCCCCACTATCTCTTAAGTGCCGCTAGTCTCGGTGTCGTCTCCGATCAAAATCGGCTCTGATGATAAGGAAGCCTATTCCTGAGAATCCTCACTCTGACCCTGGACATCCTTACCTCTACCCTCACCCCTGCCGTGAACAGGAGCCTGTCTACCTCTCCTCCTTGCAATTAGAGGAGGTGTTGCTCGTGCCAACAGTGCCGTAGGTGCTAGTGGAGCCTGAAAACAAGAAACAGGGTATCAAAATAATATCAAAACAGCATCAGTGCAGATTTATTATAAGTATGGAAAATCAAAATAGTGTTGCAGAATCAGTATGGATACGAATCAGTGCAAGTCAGATGAATGAGAAAAGTAGAATACCTGGTAACCATAGAGAGTAAGTAATGTCTCCCTCCCCTCATCCGCACCATGTAGACTAATGAGGTGACCAACCAGAGGAGGTCGTCCACATACTCCACCGGCACCTGCATATGAGTTTGAACAACAACATCAAGAAAAATGAGTATGAAATGCAAACTGCAAGGCAAAGTGCATACCTGTTGCACGCTCGGGTTCCTAACATACCCATGCTCTTCCTCCAGCTGCTCGATCAGAATCAGATAGGTCGTCCCACTCGACCGCTGTAGACGTCCCCGAACGCCCCGGGGAGGGATGAGTCCCCCGTTCTGTTCATTTTGGGCTCACTATAGTTCGGACTTAAATTGTCACGGTTCTCAATCTGAACCAAAGAGTCCAAATCCGGCAAATCGTTTTGAGAAAACAGATTTTTGAAAGAAGTGCCAAACATGGACTGCTTTGCCAGATACAGAGTCGCCACCTAAATGTTTTATTTTGGAAAATTTAGAAAACCCTGACTCGTTGCCTAAGGCCACGTGTTCGTCATCACCAAAGTTGCCTCGGCTCGGGAACTTGGGTACGATTGGGGAAGGTCACTTCGTGAGCACCCCCGCTCGCCCGATCAAAGATCGGCCTCTACTAACCATGATATCTAGTTTTGAAACATTATGCGTTCCTATTCCGGTTATTAGCCTAGATTTACTATGTGATGCGCACAGCATACAAGTATAGACCGGGTCGCCTAAATTGGAACAACACATCTCATGTTTGTTTTTGAAAATGGTTTGCTACTCGCAAATAGGCTTAAAATGCAGATTTTGCCACCCTCGGGTGGGCTTAGAAAAGATGGTTTTGCCACTATCTAGTGGGCTTAAGACTCACAGTCAATGCATTGTTCCAATCCAAACAACCCAGCCTTCACCCACAGGCATTCAGGCAGTTATATCATATAAGCACATAACCTCATGGTAAGCATGCTATCATGGCAGTCACTCACACGCATGCAAGGATGCTAAAGCATAAAACTTACCGAGTACTCCAAGCCAAAATAGAAGCTAATTAGAAATCCATGCATGATCCTAAATATACAGAAGTGCCTAATGCAACACATGCAAAATGCAACTGCAAGCAGGCTCGGCTATTCTAAAGATGGCATGTGAAATGCTACAACTAACAAGTATTCAATTCGAAATTGAAATACAATGCGGTTAGTATGACGCGCTGAGCCCGATGCATGCAAAACAGATGAATGAATGCAAACATGCTATCATACTGTTATGCTAATTGAAACATGCCCTAATCTAACCATCGTAAGCTAGTAAATAAAAGGGAGAAAGACGTGGGGTTGGAAGACATACATCACACGCACGCACACTTCTTACAACATTGTCCTCGCTCGGAGGGTCCGAATAAATAATACAGTCCCAAATAAATAATACAGTCCAAATAAGTACAAAACCCTAATTAATTAACAACTTAATCTAGGAAAGCAGTAAATTGCACGCAAATCCATGGACCGCCTCAGCTCTGTTCCGAATGATGAATGATGCATGCTTGAGTTGCCTTGCGCAGAAATCCATTGCGACGCCCCAATTAGCCTCTGTTTACAATTGTTCTCAGGATTTGTGCGAAGCTCCAGAAGGCTGTTGATTCCTGATTTGCTGCAACAGACAGTGACAAAGGGGCATGGCAATGTATTTTCACATATGTATGCTTGCCTCGATCCTCGTGCCATCAATCACGCATCTCGATGCATGATGGCCGAGGAGTCGATTTGCACGACTCAATGTGAAATGAATGCACAAATAAACACAACAAGACCGAGACTCCATCATGGATAATCCGGAGTGTTGGTGACCGGGAATTGAGACACGTTCCGTCACTCGGAGTACGAAACGTCCCTCGTTTCCCGTGCTCGGGCTAACTCCTATCCCAAACACAATGCAATATGCATGACATGCATGAATGCGACTAATATACATCCTAGCATACACAATGCTATGAAATGGCATACACAATGCACGATGTAACATGGCATACACAATGCTCTAACATACAACCTAGCATACGCAATGCTGTGAAATGGAATGGCACAATGCACGATGGACTTACACCAATATGAGTGGACCTCAGCCACACTCACATCAGTAGCCATAAGATGAAAATGTGACACTCGAGATGCACGCACACATGCACGCAAACCGAGGACCGATCTTAAGGCACAAAGGCCACTCTAACAAGGCATGGCAAGACATGGAATATGGCATACAAACATGCAAGTTCCAGCACTGAAATGTGATGCAAAATGATCCCGAAATATGGAAACACGGCACCCGATGCATGGAATGGTCGGAAACACAAAACTAGGCACATGCACTGACCTATAGCTATACAAAGCATACATTATTTGATCATGAAGCATGGAGACAGAACCAAGGCAGTCCCAAAATATGAACATTTCTAGTTCAAGGCATGGCCAAAAGATGCTAGCAAGATGGACTAAAATAGCATGCAACTTTAACTAGCAAGCAGGGTTTACATGGCATGCATATGAAGCAAGTGAGAACTCATCAAACAGCAAAAATCAGTGAATAAAACATGCCAAAACATGCCCAAATAACCTCTAAAATGCAGCCAACATATGCACAAATGATGGGTTCTTTTAGAGGGCATACAAAGGGGTTATTAAGCACATGCATCAAGGACACTTAGCATAGCCAAATCAACTCTGAAAATCAAATATGATGTCCCTAAAACTCATCAAATTGGTCTTGAAATCAGTCAACAAAGCATGCAAGATAGGGCCTCTTTGGAAAGCCAAAAAGACCATTAAGCAAAACAAGGAGAGAGAGGGTCACCCCTCTCTGATTTTGGCCTTCAAGGACACAACTAAGCCACTGAAAATCCACTAGATTTCAGTGGCTAAGAGGTCAAACCATAGCCAATGCAAGTATTCTAATGCATAGCCCTAATCATGAAGAGATGAAGCATGCATAGGGGAAGATGACTCCAAACAGAAAATGGACCTTAATGAAACATGAAGATGATGCCAAAACAAGACTTTTTTTAATTTAGGTTGAGGTCCAAAAAGGCTCACAAATAAGGCTAATGTATCATGCAAAAATGGCCCTAAAAGAGAGATTGAACAAACAGGGCAGCAAAAGACCTCAAACAGAAAAGAGCCCTTCAACAAAGTTGAAGAGGGGCTCAAAAAAAGATACTTTACAGTTTATGAAAAATCTCAAAAATGTCTACAAGTAAGGATAAAACATGATGCAAAAATATCCCCAAAAGAGAGATAGAGAGCAAGAGGCAGTAGCTGACCTCAAATAGTGGAGAGCCCTTCAACAAAGTTGAAGAGGGGCTCAAAATAAGGCACTTTACAATTTGGCTCGAAGCCCAGAAATGCTCACAAGAAAGACTAATATATCATGCAAGAAATAGCCCTAAAAGAGAGATAAAGAGAAAGGGGCAGCAAATGGCCTCAACCAGAAAAAAAATCCTTAATCAAACATGAAGATGAGCTCAAAATAAGACTATTTCCAGTTCGGGTTGAAGCCCAAAAATGTAAGCAAAAGGGGCTAAGATATAGAACAAAATAGTGCAAAAATGGGGAGAATAGGAGCTTACCCTTGTAGCCTAACTTTCCAGCAGCCTTTGGTCCAAGGAAATGAGCTTTCAACCTCTGCAAATGACTTCCAAGGGGCTTGAATGGATGATGGTGGTGTGGTGCTATGGGTTGTAGTGGAAATGGTGCAAGAATCTTAGGGTTTTGAGGGTTGAAGTATAGATATAGGGAGAGTATGTGTATATGCCCTAGCTGGATTTTCTAACCCTTAGAAATGGAGGTGGGGTGCTGGTTATATAGAGGGAGAGGAGTGAAATAAAATGGGGGAAAACCAATTCAAATTTCCCCCCCAAAAGGGCAGACCCTCGGGCAGGGGTCTAGTGCAAAACAACTAGCACCGCTGGCATGCACCAGGAGAGAGAAGCTTGGCCGCCAGGTTCAAGAGGTTCAGGTGGCCGGCCGACCACCTCCCCTGGCCGGCCAGCCAGGGTCAAAAGGGTCAAGAAGATTTGCTGGCCGGCCACCCCAAAAAGGTGGCCTCCCATGTGTGTACCACACAGCTGTGTGGTCAAAAACTGGAAAAAGTGAACCAGGAGAGAGAAAAGCCAGCTTTTTAGAAGGGTTCAAAAGGGTTAGGGGGATTTAATGGCCGGCCTATCCATATTGGTGGCCTCCCAGGTGTGTACAACACAATGCTGTGGTGGAAAGTCAGAAAATGTGGCCCGGGAATGGAAAAAGTCAGCTTTCTAGTGAAGAAAACGGGCGATGAAGAGCGATGAAGAAATAAAGCTGGTTTTCAGAACAATTGCTGACCTCCCACCTCCTTACAACCTCTCTAACAATGAAAATAAGGTCTCCGCCAAAAATGAACCCAAACCGATGCAAAACGAAGGTTCGAGGGCCAAAACGCGCGGTCCGGGGGCCCGAAAAATAACTATTAAGCATCGGAGGTGGCGTTCGACCACGAAGTTGGTCTCTCGGGCCACAGTGTCCCTCAAAAGGGAGGAAACAAGGTGTATGCTAAAAACCGGAGCAAACGGAGGTGGTTAAGCGATCCCGAAGAGAAAACGGAGGAAACGGGACCCGATTCGCAAACCGAGGCAAAACACAAAAGAGTCCGAAAGTTCGGAGGCAAGACTCGCAGCTGTGATTCTGCAACCTCAGGACGAGCACAATATGCAACATCACCAAGAGCTCAATCGGTGACGTCTGAGTCTTAAGGTCAGTCAAAAATGGGGTGTCTACAGTTGCCCCTCTTTGACAGAACTCGGAAGTCAAGGAGTGATGGGAGTGAATGTCAAAGCCCAGAGACGACCCATTTTTGACAGAGCCGAAGACTTAGACAAACAGGCGAGATGAACAGGAAGATGTGCCCGCAGGCATGCCCACAGGCATGCCCGCAGGCATGGGGCAAAATGCAAAGCGATGTGCACAAAGCCGGATGTAACTCGATGATCATGCGGAGCAGCATGCTGTAATGAAGCAAATATTCACAATATATGCAACAGTTTTAAGCAAGAATGCAAAGCAATACTACATTTCATGCAGTTGAAGAATGCGGAGAATCATTGGATTCCCGCCACGTCTCACATGGAGGGGATACAATACCTGTGTGGCTCATCTGGTCGCACCAGCCCCAAATGAACCGTACATACAATATCGTGCCTGCAAAAAGACGAAACTCAACAAGCACAACATGATTAGCAACACATGTTCAGCGTGATATCGAATGCAAACAAACGCAATACTGATGGGTGAATGCATTGCAATGCGAGAAGCAACGCGCGTGACAACGTAAGTTTAGGCATGGGGGCATGACAATACTCGTGAAACGTGCACAACAGTGCAAGTGATGTGCAGGAGAATGCAGGTGATGTGCACAACAATGTACAACAAGCGTAAACTTGAATGCACATTTTGAAACGAAACAACGAGCAAAGCAATGCAAGTTTTGACGAAGATGGCTCAATCGCGACTTCCGGTTTACCTCCCGGAGGGGTCACAACATATTCGAAAAGGATACACTTCACTTTTGACGAGTAACGATGAGACACGCATCGAAAGTTGGAGTTGAAGTTCCTGCGGATAGATTTCGCGATGAAAAGTGCACTTTCTTTGTACTTTCTCGGGTGCCGGGGACTCCAATCATCACCAAAATTTGCAGAGACCTTGGAGGCCACCTTGGGAATGCTGCCGGCCAGGTTTGGTCCAAGGGGGAGGCTGCCGGCCAGGGGTGAGGCAAGGGGATGGCTGGCCTGCCAGGAAAGGTGGCCGGCCGGCCACCTAGCCCAAATCCGGGACAGTTTGGTCTTTTTGCTCTCATTTCTTTAAATATACAAAACCAAACACTTTAAGCTCATAACTCCAAGGCCGAAATCAGTCCCTCTACCTTCCTAGAGCATTTTCCCTCTCAGATTTGTGCTCTATACGCGTTTTCCAACGCCCCACGCCAAGTTGTTTCGCGAAATCTTTCGGTTTTCAACACTTTGAACCGATTAAATTTTGATTTCGGCGCTTCTTTTCTCATTTTCATCACTTGAGGTAAGTTTGTCTCAATATTTGGAAGATTTTCTCGGGAGTTGACTTTTGTTGACTTTTTCATGTCCCGAGAGTTGACTTTTGTTGACTTTTTTCAATTTTGGCCTATTTTTCTCATTTTTGCTCCTTTTTGCAAATTTCTTGAGATGGTGGGTCATTTTCCCCATGGCGGAGGTTCTCCAGGTGCCGGAGGTGATCCAGACATTATGGCTCTGCCTCCGAGGGTTCGGCCATTCATCCCTGAGAGGTACGCCCCTCGGATACACATCCTCCCACAGGCAGTTTTTTATCATTTCACTGATTTCGATGACCGAGCGCCTGGGGATCTGCTTTTGCGAGAGCCGGAGTCTCACCTCTCTCATCAGGCACGAGAGGTATTTACTTCACTTTTACATTTTCTGTAATGTATTCTGCATTTCCTGTGCATTTCGTGCTTTCGCTATGTTTATCTGCTCATTCAAGCACGCAGCTTGTTTTGAATGTTTAGCCTATAACACCGCATTCCGTTTGTATCTTGAACACACAGTTCAAACACTCTGATTTTCTGAACACATAGCCCGTATATTGATTGTGAACACACAGCACACACTTGTTGAGAATTGAACACACAGCCCAAACTTTGAGATGAACACACGGCCCACTGATTTTGGAATCTGAACACACAGCTCAAATACTTGATGTTGAACATACAGCTCAAACTTTGAGATGAACACACAGCCCACACTGATTGATAGTTGAACACGCAGCCCAAACTTTGATATGAACACACAGCCCATACTGATTGAGAGTTGAACTCGCAGCCCAGATTCTGTATCTGATTTGATTTTGCACACAGCGCATACATTTCATTTGCACGCAGCTCATTTATTTCATTCGCACGCAGCTCATTCATTTCATTTGCATGCAGCTTATACATTTCATTTTGAAACTGAATACACGTGTTCATCCTGAATGCAGGTGACTTCTCGTACTACGCGAGGATATGGCTCTATCGTAGCGAGGGAGTGGTATGCCGAGCTCCCGGAGGCTGTTCGGGATCTGGTTAACGTGGCAGGGTTTGGGCCCTTTTGCATTGGGATATCCCGCTGTCCTGCTAGTAGGACGCTGATGAGTGCTTTGGTAGAGAGATGGTGGGACACCACCAACTCCTTCCATTTCTCTGCCACTGGGGACATGACTATGACCCCTTTTGACTTCGCCGTATTGACTGGCCTTGATGTGGGAGGTTGGGCTATCCCATATGACGAGGACATGGACCAGTGGGAGGCAGCCTGGATGTACTTATTGGGAGCTCGCCCGCCAGTTGACAGATCTTTGGGCAGAGTCCGATACACCTGGTTTTCTTCCCATTTCAGCAGGGTGGAGATGGAGCCTGAGACTCCTGAGGAGGTAGCACAGTATACGCGCGGATTTCTGATGTTCCTCTTCGGGACCACTGTGTTCGCTGATAAGGGGAACACTGTCGGGCTCTATCTGTTGTGCGCTCTAGTGGACCTATCACAGGTCAGTCGATATGATTGGGGTGGTGGCAGCCTGGCCACTCTCTATTGCTATATGAACGCGACATCCCGCGGACGGGGGAACATGGTTGGTGGTTATTGGAGGGCCTGGGAGGTACTTTCTGTCCTCTTGATTTACATTTCTGCTTCTCATTATTTGTATATTACACACACGGTGCACTTTGCACTTTGTATCTTGCACTTTGCTCTCAGCATTTTGTATTTACATTCTGCACTCGGCATGCTGTATTCTGATGACTACTGCTCTGTTTCTCACAGTTATGGGTTTACGCGTACTTCCCGACGCTAGCCCCAGAGCTTGAGGTGGAGGTTCCCCTCACGACTCCATATTCACTTATATTCGAGGGTCAGTACCAGCTGAGACCTCGGGAGTCTTTCCTCTACCTGCGGCAGTACTTCGATACAGTGTGGTCGTCTGAGGTATTTCAGAACTCTCAGTTCTTCATGTTTCCACTCTTTGAGTTATCTTGCACATTCACAATTTCTAATCAGCTTATGCATTGGTTATCCGCAGATCACATGGCAGCCCTGGGCGCCTTTAGGCGGAGATCTCCGATTTCGCTTTGCTGGAGCATGGGGTGCCTCCCGGTATAGGGTCTTGTTCGAGGGGCCAGTTGGTAGGGCCTGGTTTTTGGGGGATCGCTTTTTGCGTCAAGTATGGGGCTACCCCACTCAGGACCCTCCCTCAGCACCCCCAGGCAACATGCAGACTGCTGATAGGCTCCCTCCCCAGGGTGTTGTCGATGCCATGTTGGGTACAGATGCATTTCTTCATCTCGAGGAGGGGGATTACGCTACTTATCGTCACACATACTTGATGCCTCCATTGATGGGAGTCCGTACTCCGACGAGGAGGTCTGCTGGTATGCCCTCATCAAGTCAGGCTCGAACTACAGATATCCCTTCCACTAGCAGGGCTGGCACATCTAGGGGTGGGGGTGGATTGGTTCCCCCGATTCCCCCAACTCATATTCATGCTGGATGGCTAGAGATCCCGACAAAGTTGACGGGAAGGAGAGATGGGACTTCCTACCCGATCCCGATAGAGCCTCCGAGGCCTGATCATCGATTCGCCAGAGACCCCGACTCGCCACCGGTATGCTTTACAGCTTTGATTTATCATTCCGATACTCGGACATTCATTCACTTACTGATGATCTTGCATTTGCATTTGCAGCCTCCCGTCGAGTATATGGATGAGATGCTCGGGTTGGTAGCCTCACTCGAGGGCATGGTCCTACGGAGAGAGGCGATGTTGTCCATCATGGGTGTCCAGGTATTCTTCAGTTTTCTTGCATTTATCATACTTCTGATGACATGCTGTTCTTGAACATCTTACTGCATTGATAGGCTGCCTGTGTAGAGCACATCTGACACACACCACATTCATGTACTATAACTGCATACATCCACTCTGCGTAGTTTGCTTGCATCTGCATCTGATATACATGTTTTGGCTGATGTATTCAAATTGCACTCTTCATTTTCAGATGCCTCCGGTATATGCTCAGTCACAGGCCGGGCCATCCAGGCCTTCCCGAGGAGCTGGGCCATCTAGGCCTGCTCGAGGAGCTGGAAGAGGGGAGTCTTCTCGTGGACGAGGCAGACGCAGGGCGCACATCATAGAGGAGGAGTCCAGCGAGGAGGAGGAGGCTGCAGATCGTCAGTCAGAGAGATCTGCTGACAGGGAGGAGGGTTCCGACCCTGGTTTCGAAAGTGGAGGTGAGGCCGAGGAGGATCCCAGGGATGACAGCTCTGACTCAGATGGCGCTGGCGATGCAGAGGCTGTTCCGCAGAAGAGGATGAAGAGGGCCTCTTATTCCTGGTCTTGAGAGCATTGATGCAGCTGTTCCCTGTTTTATCTACCTTTTTACTAGTAGTTGTAGCACATTGTACATTGTTAGATAGTTTTATTTTCTGTAAAACTTGTACCCTTGTTGTAAAAAGTGTTGTAACAAAGGAAGCATGATGGAATGAAACAGCTTTTTGAAAAAAAGTGTTGTGTTTTATGTTCTTAGCATCGTATCGCATCATTTTGCACGAAAATGAGATTGAATGGAAATGTGCATTGTGTATTTACCAAGTCAGGTAGCGAACCGACACAACAAACTAAACAACTTAACTCACCAAGAAATAACAGAATCTTAGCAAGTTTACAACTCAATAAGCAAGACATAACAATGTTGATTTAAACAAAGAATAACAACTCAACAACTATGATAAACAAGACTTGATAAACAAAACAGCTCGACGTACAAAGGAACAACTCGATAAGCAAATCTTAACAACAACTCTATAAACAAAGTGTATTTCGGACGACCTGGGGGTCGAAACACATCCGAATCAGGGAGAAATGGAGGCCTTCGACACTCCCGATGCATGGAAATGCCAGGAACTTCCTTCCAGAGGGTAGAACAGGACCAAAGACACAAATTTCAGCATGGCCGGCCACCTTTGGGAGCTGGGCGGCCAGCTTTTTGCATTGGAGGGGAGAGGGGTGGCCGGCTTACTAGAAAAGGTGGCCGGCCGGCCACCTAGCCCAGCAACCACCAACTTTTTGACATGTGTCCCCCGAACAGTGTCTTATCCTCTTTAAAAGTCCTAGCCTCGTGGTTAATTCATTTCATCTCAGTTTTGCGCCAAAATGGCGGCGTTTCTCGTCGAAAATCTCACAGCTTGGATCGCTTCTCTAGATGGCTCGGAAAAGCTGAACTTCCGGGGCTTCGGCTTGAATGCACTATTCACGCTGAGTCGTACTCCGCTGCACTTTCCCTTCCTTCATGCCGCGGTGAGGTTTTGGAACCCGGTGACACATGTTTTTAGCTTCAGCGGGCAAGATGGATGTCCAACTTTCGAAGATTTTCAAGTTTTGATGGAGTCTGAACGTCGTGAAGAAATTTTGCCTCAGTTTCACTTCGGCCATGCCCAAGCTTTAGGGCGGATGTGCGGGCTCACCATGCATGACGCTCGGTCTCTGATCTGTAATCGGTAACTGGACATCCTCGGCTTGATTCATCGCTTTTCTGATGCCGGTGACCACGGCAACCATTATTGGCAAGGTTTCCGGCAACACGCCCTTTGCTTGTGTATGCTATCTCACTTTTTGCTTGCCCCAGGCTTTAGTGGATCTAGCATTCGTCTGATTGAAGTTGCTCAAGGCTTGAAAAAAGGAAAGAGCTGCATTGCCATGACATTGGCCGAGACGCTGATGGGCTTGGATGCTTTCTATCGCCGGGAGACGACCAGATTTGCGGGGAGTCCACTACTGCTGCAGGTAATGTTTCCCACCCAACCTCACGTATGTATTGCTTACATCACTCGGCCCTCAGGCTCGGTTTTTCTCACAAAACCCTTTCCTTACTTTTCTCTCCTCGTACATCTCTCTATTCTTTATTCTCTCATTTTTCATCCCCTCTCCAGGTATGGTTGATGGATAAATTGCAGGTTGTGGACTCTTGCCCAGCCTACTCAGCTCGCGGCTATTTCTTTCGACAACACCTAGTCGATGCCCTTGATGAGGGATGGTGGTTCGACTGGATGTGCAATTTGTCTGCAAATCGCATTGCTTGGAGCTGTCCTTGGCTCAATCTCCCGGCGATGAGCTATAGCATGTCCCGGCAGGCCGGGATCTAGTTGATTGGTCTGACCCACTGTGTGTTCTACTTTCCGTTCCGGTTCCAACGCCAGTTCGGTCATGATCAGACTTGCCCGCTAGAGGAGATAGAGTACCCCACTGTATTCTCGGTTCGAGGCGCACAGCTTGCCCGGTATGCCACAGCCTGGAGGACTAGAGAGCTCCTGGCCCCCGCTCCCACTTTCAGTTGCACTTTGTCTGACGAGTGCTTGGATTGGCTCAATGAAGAAGCACAGATTGGGCCTAGCTTGGCATTAGAGGCTTCTACCAGCTCTGGGAGGGGGCGCAAGGACACCTGACTTATTATGCCCCGGATTTATTGCTTTACTAGTACTTTCAAGTTTTCTTTATGAATGCAATAAAAAGCAACTTCGATTTGTGTGCAAGAGCAGGAGAACTCTGTTTTGAAATCAATGAAATTGAAGGTTGTGGGTACTGAAAATTTTCCGCTTTGGTCCAAAAATGGTCTTAGTTGTAAAAAGATTAATTTGAACAAAGTCAACTTTTATTAAAACTTTTCAAAACCATTTTCGATATGGATCAGAACTGGACACGCCTGAGATCTGTCACTGAGATGCACAACCTCGGATCCCAGCAACTGGAAAGTTGCCCCTAGTCTGAAAAGCACTGCACCGGAGATTATAACCGAACTCCTTGAATGCTGAATAGACAAAGACGGCCGAGATGATCAAGTGGACAAAGTTGATCGGGGAAGAAGTTTATGGCTGAACTTCAGGATGAAGTTGCCTACGTATCCCAAAGATAGGAATCAAGCCTTACGTAGTTCAGGCTTAGGTTCACTCGGGTATTTTCACTCTACTTTTACGCTCTAACTTTTGCCAAGGCCACCCTTTGCGGGTTTTCGACCTTGAGAGCTCAGTTTTTATAATTTCAAATTTTTTGTGCTCTGAGTTTTGCCTAGGTTGCCCTTTCGGGTTTTCGGCCTAGCGAGCCTCTCAAGGGTAATATTTCTTCAACTTGTCCATATTGATCGGTTGTGAGAACTCCAAGCCATCTAGATCCATCAGAACCACAGCTCCACCTGACCAGACAGACTTAATGATGTAGGGACCAGTCCAATTGGGTCTGAACTTGCCCCTTGGGTCGTGGATGGGAGCTCGGTTGTCCTTGAGCACCAAATCTCCTTCTTTTAGATTCCTGGACTTAACTTTCTTGTTGAAAGCTCGGGCAATTCTACGCTGATAACCTTGAACATGGTACAGTGCTTTCAGTCTTCTCTCATCAAAGAGCATGAGTTCCTCAAATCTGCTCTGCTGCCAATCTGCCTCAGCTATTTGACACTCAGCTAATACTCGCAAAGACAGAACCTCAATTTCAATAGGTAGAACAGCCTCCATCCCATAAACCAATGAATACGGAGTCGCCCCAGTAGAAGTTCTGATTGAAGTCCGGTAGCCCCATAGAGCAAACGGCAGCTTATCTGGCCAGTCCCGGTAGGTTTCCACCATCTTCTGCAATATGTGTTTGATATTCTTGTTGGCAGCCTCAACCGCTCCATTGGTTTGCGGCCGGTATGTGGATGACTTATGAAAAGCCACGTTGTATTTTTTCAACAAGTCAATCACTTCTTTCTTGAAGTGGGAACCGTTATCTGAAATTATCTCATTTGGGACTCCGTAGCGACAGATGATGTTGTTTCTGATAAACTTCGCAACATGTGAAGCCTTCAACACCGCATAGGATTGGCCTCGACCCACTTCGTGAAATAATCTATCGCGACCAGGATGAACTCATGCCCATTCGACCCCTTCAGAGTGACAGCCCCGATCACATCAATTCCCTAGACTGAAAATGGCTATGGAGAAGTCATATTGTACAGCTTCGACGGCGGAATGCTCATGCGGTTTGCATGAATTTGACACTTGTGGCATCGCCGGACAAAACCGATACAATCCTCCTCTATGGTGGACCAGTAGTAACCCTGTCTGAGGATCTTCCGTGCTAGCATTACTCCATTCATGTGTGCACCGCATTCCCCTCCATGGATGGCCTCCATTAGACGCTTTGATTCTTCGACATCGACACACAGCTTATGCATTCCCAGATGACCTCTCTTATACAGCTTACCCCCACAGATGATGAACTGAACGGCCATTCTTCTGATTGCCCTTTTTATCCTTGGCATTTACCCCTGGCGGGTATGCTTCCTTCTCCAGGAAATTCCAAATATTGTGGTACCAGGGGTTTTCGTCCTGAACCTCATCTATAGCAGCAATTGACTCGTAGGCTGGCGCAAATTTCTGGTCAATGATGACTGGACTCATCCAGACTCTGAACGGGATGTCTATCATGGAAGATAGAGTTACTAAAGAATCTGCGAACCTGTTGTTCTCTCTTAGGAGATGAGCAAAGTTTAGCTTCTCAAACCGAGGAATTAACAAGTCCAAGGTTTGGTGATACATCATCATCTTTTCTTCTTTGACTTTCCAGTCCCCTTTTGCTTGAGACACAACAAGGTTCGAGTCCCCGATGACGTTCAATCGTCTTGCCCCTAGTTCTAGGGCTGCTTCTAGACCAGCAATGCATGCCTCATATTCTGCTTCATTGTTCGAGACTTTGAATCGGAGTTTGAAGGCTAGAGGGATACGGGAATTGTCGGGTGCTATCAGCAACACCCCTATCCCATACCCGTACTGATTTGACGCTCCGTCAAAGTACATCATCCAAGTTTCATCGTCGATGTGCAAAATAGCCTCATCTGGGAATAAGTACTCGACTGCTTCACCCCCTTCTACTGGATGATCGGCTAAAAATTCTGCTACTGCTCTTCCCTTGACTGACTTGCGTGTCACATATTTCAAATCAAATTCGGAGAGCAACAGCAACCAACGAGCTAGCCTACCCGTAAGTGCTGGTTTCTCGAAAAGATATTTGATGGGATCGAGTCGTGAAACCAACATTACGGAGTGAGCTAACAGGTAGTGCCGCAGCTTCCTAGTAGCCCATACCAAAGCCGAGCAAGCCTTCTCCAACGGTGTGTAGCGAGTCTCATATTCTAGCATCTTCTTGCTCAGATAGTAGATGACTCTCTCCACTTTGTCTTCAGATTCTTGTGCGAGCATGCAGCCCATTGTGGTCTCAGTCACTGAGAGGTACAATATCAACGGTTTCCCCAGCTCTGGTGGTGACAACACGGGCGGGTTCTGTAAGTATTCCTTGATCTGTTCAAAAGCAGCTTGGCATCGGCCGTCCCATTGGAATTTCTTGCCTTTCTTCAGGAGACCAAAAAGTGGTTCACAAGTCAAGGTTAATTTTGAGATAAACCGTCTTATGAATTGCACTTTACCCAGAAAGCCTCGCACCTCCTTTTCAGTCCTTGGTGGTGGCATTTCTAAGATGGCCTTGATTTTGGAAGGGTCGACTTCGATGCCTCTCTGCGTGATCAGAAATCCCAGCATTTTTCCCGCTGTAACACCGAATGTACACTTCTGAGGATTCAGCCGCAACCGAAATTATCTAATCCTTTGAAAGAACTTTTGCAAGGCGGTGTAGTGGCCCTCTCTATCTTTGGACTTGACAATCATGTCGTCCACGTACACCTCAACCTCTTTGTGGATCATGTCATGCAATATTGTGGTCGCGGC
The DNA here is from genome assembly GCA_036172215.1 of Camellia granthamiana. Taxonomy (NCBI): domain Eukaryota; kingdom Viridiplantae; phylum Streptophyta; class Magnoliopsida; order Ericales; family Theaceae; genus Camellia; species Camellia granthamiana. The sequence continues at coordinate 236,168 of JAXFYN010000197.1, forward strand.
CCGTTGATAAGTAGCTCCAGCATTCTTCAGTCCAAACGGCATGACTCTATAGCAGTATGTCCCCCACGGGGTGGTGAATGCAGTCTTTTCCCGGTCTTCGGGTGCCATTACTATCTGATTGTAGCCGGAGAAGCCATCCATGAATGAAAGCAAAGCATGCCCTGCTGTGAAGTCCACTAACTCATCAATATGCGGCAAGGGAAAGTCGTCCTTCGGACTGGCTCTGTTTAAATCCCTGAAATCCACGCATACTCGGATCCTACCATCCTTCTTTGGCACCGGAACGATATTGGCCAACCAAGTCGGGTATTCGGATACCAGCAGGAAACCTGCGTCGATTTGCTTGGTGACCTCTTCCTTAATCTTGGGAGCCCAATCCGGGCGGATCCTCCTGAGTTTCTGTTTAACGGGTCGGACCTCGGGGTCAAGAGGGATCCGATGTTGTACAATCTCAGGATCGATTCCAGGCATGTCTTCGTAGGACCACGCGAAAACATCTTTGAAATCTTTTAATAAAGCGACTAAGTGCTCGCGTTCCTTCGAAGACAACGTGGACCCGATCTGGACCAGTCGCGGGTCCTCCTCAGTACCAACATTCACGGTAGTGATTTCATCAACTAACGGTTTAACAAATCTTTCCTGCTCTTGTTCAATTAAGCATTGTAAAACCGGAGGAATTTCATCCTCGTTGTTTTCGTCAAAATTTTGAAAGTCTGAGTTAATGCAATAAATCAAGGGCACAGAAAAGTACTCAGAAACCACAGCTGTTTGATTCTCATTAAGCACATCCACGTCGTCCGATTCCTCGGTTACAATAGACTCAAAAGAGAAAGAAAAAGACGACCTGGACAAGACTGTGGCATCCGAGTTATCATCCCCAGGATTACCAGACTCAGACTTAGTCGAGCTGGAACCTGATTCCGACTCACAAGATTCGGTGGAATCAGATTCCGGCTCACTACCTGACCCGGTGCTACTGGACAAAAATCCCTCTTCATATTGCCAAATGAGAGAGGGTGCGATAGATGCATCCAAAATAGTTGCTAGTAGGTCCGCAGCCGTTTCATTCCCAATCATGGAGACCAAAAAGTTATCCCCCAAGCACTTCTGGTCGATCGGAGGATCTGAAAGTAGACATGCCAGTGCTACCCCCATCTCAAGTTCAGTGTCCTCAGACTGTACTTTGTTGCTCTGCTCGGCCTCAGCCAATGGGTCCATCTGCTCTTCGGCAACATCCTCCCCAGATAACTGCAGATCAAAGAAGATCTCAAAACCTGGTACGCACTTCCTCTCCGTGTTCAGCCACGGCTTTGGGAAGCCACAAAACGGAAAGTCCTCCCCCTCCCAGACGAAGCATCCGTTTAGGGTACCCTAAATGGGCCTATGCATTAGCTCAAAAGGCTTTCCAGCCTGCTTTGCTCTGGCTCTCCCAGCCATTTCCTTCCCCTTCCTTATCCAATCTTCTTTGGTGGGTTGATAGCCTAAACCAAAGGTATGGGGGTTATGTGGCACTTCAGCCAATGCTGCGACACCTTTCCGGCCGCTCTTTCCTAATCCTATCCCGGGGATGTGTTGTAGCTTGTTCATGAGGTATACAGATTGGGCACTGACGTACACTCCCTCATTAACAGCCATGATGTTTTGCACAACCCGAGCCTCAGCTAAGGTAAAACCTGACATAAACATGTCCTCCATGCCGTGCTCAATTTCTAGGACTGGTGTAGATACCTCCGGAGGTGGATGGATCGATGAATTCCCGAAAACAATGGCTACTCCCTTTCCATAGGGGTATTTCACCATCTGATGCAGAGTGGACGAGACGGCCTTCACCTGGTGCAACCACGGTCGCCCCAAAAGCAGGTTGAAGGTTGCCGGAACTTCTTGGACGTGGAAGTCTATCTCATGTTGTCCTGGCCCAACCTTGGTCTGGATTTTTACCGTCCCCATTACTTCCCGACTCGTGTTGTCATACGCCCGAATCGCCTGGGCTGTTGGTACAAAGTCGGCGTTCTTTAAAACGATGGCATAGGCTGTCCTTGCCGGGCAGACGTTGATTGCAGACCCTGTGTCAACGAGTACCACGGGTATCCATTTATTTCTACACTCCACAGAGATGTAGAGCGGCCTATTATGGTTTGCGCCCTCAGGTGGTAGTTCCTTATCAGAGAAAGTCATCATCGGGGTAGCTCCTCCCGGAAAGACTAGTCCAACTAGCTGCTCTGGTGTGATATCTATGGAGAGTTTGGCCTTGTCCATAGCAGATAGGACAGCCTGTCTGTGCACTTGTGATGCCATAAGCAGTCCCCAGATGGAGATGTCTGCTTGTATCTTTTTCAGCTGCTTCAGTACAGCTTCTTCTTCGATCTGCTTTTCTTTCTGCTTTTCAGTTTCCTTATCCTCCCAGATGCCTCTGGTTGGTCCAGGTGCGGGGGCTTGAAATACCACTCGCTTCTCGTCATATAATCGACCTCACCAATATACCAGGTGTCGTCTGGCTGATGGTTTCCCCAATCTTCATCTGTGTGGGCAAGACATAAATCATCGTCCTCCCACCACATTCCATCGGCAGCTGACAGACACCTGTCCGGCTCCGGTATGATTACACTCGCAGTACCTTCAGCCAGCATGCTCGCAGCATATTCTGTTCCTGTGCACATAGCACTTCCAGCCTCCCCGAGGGCCTTGGCTTTTCTGATTCTCTCGGAGTCCCAGAACCCTTCTTGTTCCACCTGTGTTGGTGCAAGTTGTTGTTCAGCTCCCCCTGCATTTACAATGCCCAAATCCCGAGCGAAATTCTTAGTACCGGCGCTCTCCGGCAATGTAATCTGACTTCCGACCCTTCCGGCCACCGCTGATATTTTTGCCCCTGCCGGGCCACGTCTGGTTGGAACTCTTCCACAACATCCGGTTGATCATCCAGCCATCCAGTAGCCTCTGCCGATTCCTCATAATCAAACCCGTTGACTGCCGTGTCCCCTGGATCCTGGTCATTGAAAAACTGGAGGTTGGCAAAGTCCTCTTCCACAGCCGTCAAATCATTTGCCCCTTGCTCAATTCCATCCCCCCGGATCACGCACAGCTCTTTCTTTTCTGGCAATTCTATACCTGGCCCAACCTGGCCTGCTGACAGAATGTATTCACTCGGATCATAGGCTTCCCCAGCGAAACTCCCAGATTGCTCAATCCCAGACTCATCAATTCCACTCCTCTCTGAAACCTGCCCTGTCCCATCTTCGATGGTCACCACCGTTGGCTCTGGTTGGGTTGTGGAGATGTCCATCATGCACAAAGAGTCAATGCAGTCAGGAAGGAGCACCTCCGGCTTAGGTAGGTGGGATGGGGTGATATAGATACTAGGATCGTAAGACACGACCCCAGTTTGGATAAAATTGATTCTATTGGGAGGGGGAGCTTGGTTATGTGGTGGGAGAGGATTTGTTGTGACATTGGGTTTGTCGGGAGGCGCAATCACCTGCTTGCCAATAAGATCCTGAATCTCATGACGCAATCTAAAACAACGGTCAGTGTCGTGACCGTGTTATTGGTGATATGCACAGTATTTTGCCGGGTCATGAGAGGGAGGGAGTGGGTTTGGTAGTGGCCTCGGCTCTAGGGGCTTCAAATGCCTTTTCCTGATTAATACCCCTAGAGCCTTGGACAGGGGCATATATAAGGGTGTGAAGGTTCTTTGGCCTCTGGGTTGGTATTTGGTGGTCTGCATATTACTTCCGGATGTATCGGAGAAAGGTGTGGCTGCCATAGGTCTTGGAAGGGGAGGGGGAATGGTGGTGACCATGCTCCCCTCTGAAGCTCTTGCAGTTGCAGCGCCACTCGGGCCTGCGTTGTTGTTACGGTTGAAAGTCCTCCTGTGCTGCTCTCTATCTTGGTCAATCAGACCCTGTTTTATTGCATCTTCAATTTGTGCCCCCATTTCGTGCAGATCTGAAAAAGTGGGGAAGGGGAGCATAATCATTTTTTGCATCAGTTTTGGCTGGAGATTGCGCACAATCATCCTGACTTGATCTTTGTCGGTAGGCCTCAGGGTCATCATTGAAGCCTTCGCCCTCCACCGAGTTACGAAATCTGAGAAGCTCTCTTTGGGCTCCTGCCTTGTTGTTTCGAGATCATGGGTTGTAATCTCGATTTGAGTGTTGTAAGAGTATTGCGCAACAAAGGCCTCGGCCATCTCATCCCAACTCTGCTTGACGTCATCCTCTAACTTCCCGTACCAGATAGCGGCCACACCCGACAGGGTCCGGCCGAATAGTGAAAGCTTCTGCGGTCTGGTGAGGCCCATTGGCCGTAGTATATCTGAGAATAGCGGGAGGTGGACCATGGGATCCCCAAATCCGTCGAAGCGATCGATCTGCGGCATCTTGAACCTATCTGGCAGTGTCACAGCCACATCGGTATATCCGTCCTCGATATCCGGAAGAGCCTTTACCCCTTGGGACTTTTTGAACAGCTTCTCGAGCTTGCTAAATTTCAATGCTGTTGGGTCTATTTCGAACTCGAAGGGAGAGTCCGGGTGGTTGATAGGCGTATGTGGCTTGGACAGTTGAGGTGGAAGCGGGGGCGGAGCTGGTCCCGTTGGAAGGTCTGTGTCCTCCTGGATGTTCTGGACATTTGGCAAGGTGTTTTGGATGTTTGGCAGGACATTCTGGACAGTTGGTGTCTGCTCGGGTAACGGGACCCCTGGTGGGGGAGGAACTGGATGTGAGGCTGACGCTCCGGCTTGCTGCTGGAGCCGGGTAATTAGCTCCGCTTGCTGGGCCATGATTGTGGCCTGCTGTTTAGAGAACTCCGCTTGGCAGACAGCGTCCTCCTGCATTTGCTTCATGCTCTCTTGGAGCTGTCGCATCATGTCTTCCATCCCGGCTATATTCTGCTGATCTTGCTGACTGACTGGTATATGTATCTCTATGGCAGAAACTGAGATCTCAGCCCAACTGTTCACTACTAGGGTAGACTACTGCTCTGGTAACCTCTGTTCAGACACACTGCGCTTTCTTGGCCTCCGTCTGACAACCGGGGGTAGAGAGTGAAACACTGGCTGTCCGTCAACCAGATCCTCAGATCGATTGAGTCGACGACCTCTTGTCCAGAGTGCTTAGGGAAGATCTGCTTGGTCCGAAGCAATTGTGCTAAAACTGTCCTAGCAAAAAGATAAATAAAGCAATAAGGAAATAAATAACCAGACAAACGGACAGCATAACAGCTTAAGATAAACACACAACACCCAGTTGGGCACAGCAACACACAGTCGGTAAGCTGAATACACACTATCCTCCAACACTGATCATTATCCCCGAATTACTGTCCCGAAAACTGAATCTAATACCCCGCAGATAACTGATTCCCAAAATAACTAAACTGATGCCCGCAGGCCTGATACCCGCAGGCCTGATGCCCAAACTCATAAACTGATACATGCATTCCTGTAGAGACGCACTCTAAAAGCACATAACAAATAAGTGAGCCAAAACACCCCTATGTTGGGGTAGGGTTTCCCTGTCCTATTTTGTCAGGAGCTAGGGTTTCACTATGCACGCAACGGTTTCAAACAACCTATGATCGGGTAAGCAACCTGTCCTAGCTTGGAATGGTCACTATGGATTCCGAATATGCACTAGGCCGAATGGTCAAAACGGTGCCCCGGTAAAACCAGGGTTTGCGTTTTCATACTGGCAGAGCCCGTAACCGGTAAGCCTTATAGCACGCAGCCTCTGGCAAACCGCTCAGGAATAGTAGATGGCAAACACGGTGTCCTAGGCGCACCAATGCAAATGCAATGCAAAGAAACACATAAGTGTTGTCAAAACAAGATATCATGAGTTCGAGTCAAGTTCTTTAAATCCCCAGCGGAGTCGCCAGAAACTGTAGATGTCCCCGAACGCCCCGGGGAGGGATGAGTCCCCCGTTCTGTTCATTTTGGGCTCACTACAGTTCGGACTCAAATTGTCAAGGTTCTCAATCTGAACCAAAGAGTCCAAATCCGACAAATCGTTTTGAGAAAACAGATTTTTGAAAGAAGTGCCAAACATGGACTGCTTTGCCAGATACAGAGTCGCCACCTAAATGTTTTCTTTTGGGAAATTTAGGAAACCCTGACTCGTTGCCTAAGGCCACATGTCCGTCATCACCAAAGTTGCCTCGGCTCGGGAACTTAGGTACGATTGGGGAAGGTCACTTCGTGAGCACCCCCGCTCGCCCGATCAAAGATCGGCCACTACTAACCATGATATCTAGTTTTGAAAACATTATGCGTTCCTATTCCGGTTATTAGCCTAGATTTACTATGTGATGCGCACAGCATACAAGTATAAACCGGGTCGCCTAAATTGGAACAACACATCTCATGTTTTTTTTTTTAAAACGGTTTGCTACTCGTAAGTAGGCTTAAAATGCAGATTTTGCCACCCTCGGGTGGGCTTAGAAAAGATGGTTTTGCCACTATCTAGTGGGCTTAAGACTCACAGTCAATGCATTGTTCCAATCCAAACAACCCAGCCTTCACCCACAGACATTCAGGCAGTTATATCATATAAGCACATAACCTCATGGTAAGCATGCTATCATGGCAGTCACTCACACGCATGCAAGGATGCTAAAGCATAAAACTTACCGAGTACTCCAAGCCAAAACAGAAGCTAATTAGAAATCCATGCATGATCCTAAATATACAAAAGTGCCTAATGCAACACATGCAAAATGCAACTACAAGCTGGCTCGGCTATTCTAAAGATGGCATGTGAAATGCTACAACTAACAAGTATTCAATTCGAAATTGAAATACAATGCAGTTAGTATGACGCGCTGAGCCCGGTGCATGCAAAACAGATGAATGAATGCAAACATGCTATCATACTGTTATGCTAATTGAAACATGTCCTAATCTAACTATCGTAAGCTGGTAAATAAAAGGGAGAAAGACGTGGGGTTGGAAGACATACATCACACACACGCACACTTATTACAACATTGCCCTCGCTCGGAGGGTCCGAATAAATAATATTGTCCCAAATAAATAATACAGTCCAAATAAGTACAAAACCCTAATTAATTAACAACTTAATCTAGGAAAGCAGTAAATTGCACGCAAATCCATGAACCGCCTCAGCTCTGTTCCGAATGATGAATGATGCATGCTTGAGTTGCCTTGCGCAGAAATCCATTGCGACGCCCCAATTAGCCTCTGTTTACAATTGTTCTCGGGATTTGTGCGAAGCTCCAGAAGGCTGTTGATTCCTGATTTGCTGCAACAGACAGTGACAAAGGGGCATGGCAATGTATTTTCACATATGTATGCTTGCCTCGATCCTCGTGCCATCAATCACGCATCTCGATGCATGATGGCCGAGGAGTCGATTTGCACGACTCAATGTGAAATGAATGCACAAATAAACACAACAAGACCGAGACTCCATCATGGATAATCCGGAGTGTTGGTGACCGGGAATAGAGACACGTTCCGTCACTCGGAGTACGAAACATCCCTCGTTTCCCGTGCTCGGGCTAACTCCTATCCCAAACACAATGCAATATGCATGACATGCATGAATGCGACTAATATACATCCTAGCATACACAATGCTATGAAATGGCATACACAATGCACGATATAACATGGCATACACAATGCTCTAACATACAACCTAGCATACGCAATGCTGTGAAATGGAATGGCACAATGCATGATGGACTTACACCAATATGAGTGGACCTCAGCCACACTCACATTAGTGGCCATAAGATGAAAATGAGACACTCGAGATGCGCGCGCACATGCACGCAAACCGAAGACCGATCTTAAGGCACAAAGGCCACTCTAACAAGGCATGGCAAGGCATGGAATATGGCATACAAACATGCAAGTTCCAGCACTGAAATGTGATGCAAAATGATCCCGAAATATGGAAACATGGCACCCGATGCATGGAATGGTCCGGAAACACAAAACTAGGCACATGCACTGACCTATAGCTATACAAAGCATACATTATTTGATCATGAAGCATGGAGACAGAACCAAGGCAGTCCCAAAATACGAACATTTCTAGTTCAAGGCATGGCCAAAAGATGCTAGCAAGATGGACTAAAATAGCATGCAACCTTAACTAGCAAACAGGGTTTACATGGCATGCATATGAAGCAAGTGAGAACTCATCAAACCAGCAAAAATCAGTGAATAAAACATGCCAAAACATGCCCAAATAACCTCTGAAATGCAGCCAACATATGCACAAATGATGGGTTCTTTTAGAGGGCATACAAAGGGGTTATTAAGCACATGCATCAAGGACACTTAGCATAGCCAAATCAACTCTGAAAATCAAATATGATGTCCCTAAAACTCATCAAATTGGTCTTGAAATCAATCAACAAAGCATGCAAGATAGGGCCGCTTTGGAAGGCCAAAAAGACCATTAAGCAAAACAAGGAGAGAGGGGGTCACCCCTCTCTGATTTTGGCCATCAAGGACACACGGCCAAACCATAGCCAATGCAAGTATTCTAATGCATAGCCCTAATCATGAAGAGATGAAGCATGCATAGGGGAAGATGACTCCAAACAGAAAATGGACCTTAATCAAACATGAAGATGATGCCAAAACAAGACTTTTTTTAATTTAGGTTGAGGTCCAAAAAGGCTCACAAATAAGGCTAATGTATCATGCAAAAATGGCCCTAAAAGAGAGATTGAACAAACAGGGAAGGAAAAGACCTCAAACAGAAAAGAGCCCTTCAACAAAATTGAAGAGGGGCTCAAAAAAAGATACTTTACAGTTTATGGAAAATCTCAAAAATGTCTACAAGTAAGGCTAAAACATGATGCAAAAATAGCCCCAAAAGAGAGATAGAGAGCAAGAGGCAGTAGCTGACCTCAAACAGTAGAGATCCCTTCAACAAAGTTGAAGAGGGACTCAAAATAAGGCACTTTACAATTTGGCTCGAAGCCCAAAAATGCCCACAAGCAAGGCTAATATATCATGCAAGAAATAGCCCTAAAAGAGAGATAAAGAGAAAGGGGCAGCAGATGGCCTCAAACAGAAAAAAAATCCTTAATTAAACATGAAGATGAGCTCAAAATAAGACTGTTTCTAGTTCAGGTCGGAGCCCAAAAATGTAAGCAAAATGGGCTAAGATATAGAACAAAATAGTGCAAAAATGAGGAGAATAGGAGCTTACCCTTGTAGCCTAACTTTCCAGCAGCCTTTGGTCCAAGGAAATGAGCTTTCAACCTCTGCAAATGACTTCCAAAGGGCTGGAATGGATGATGGTGGTGTGGTGCTATGGGTTGTAGTGGAAATGGTGCAAGAATCTTAGGGTTTGGAGGGTTGAAGTATAGATATAGGGAGAGTATGTGTATATGCCCTAGCTGGTTTTTCTAACCCTTAGAAATAGAGGTGGGGTGCTGGTTATATAGAGGGAGAGGAGTGAAATAAAATGGAGGAAAAACCAATTCAAATTTCCCCCCCAAAAGGGCAGACCCTCGGGCAGGGGTCTGGTGCAAAACAGCTGGCACAGCTGGCATGCACCAGGAGAGAGAAGCTTGGACGGCCAGGTTCAAGAGGTTCAGGTGGCCGGCCGGCCACCTCCCCTGGCCGGCCGACCAGGGTCAAAAGGGTCAAGAAGATTTGCCGGCCGGCCACCCCAAAAGGGTGGCCTCCCATGTGTGTACCACACAACTATGTGGTCAAAAACTAGAAAAAGTGAACTAGGAGATAGAAAAGCTAACTTTTTAGAAGGGTTCAAAACGGTCAGGGGGAGTTAATGGCTGGCCTATCCATATTGGTGGCCTCCCAGGTGTGTACAACACAATGGTGTGGTGGAAAGTCAGAAAAAGTGGCTCGGGAATGGAGAAAGTCAGCTTTCTAGTGAAGAAAACGGGCGATGAAGAGCGATGAAGGAATAAAGCTAGTTGTCAGAACAATTGCTGGCCTCCCACCTCCCTACAACCTCTCTAACAATGAAAATATGGTCTCCGCCAAAAATGAACCCAAACCGATGCAAAACGAAGGTTCAGGGGCCAAAACGCGCGTCCGGGGGCCCAAAAACTGACTATTAAGCACCGGGGACGTGGCGTTCGACCACGAAGTTGGTCTCTCGGGCCACAGTGTCCCTCAAAAGGGAGGAAACAAGGTGTATGCCAAAAATCGGAGCAAACAGAGGTGGTTAAGCGGTCCCGAACCGAGGCACACGGCTGACGGCTCCGAAAACCGGGAACCGGGCTCCAAATGAGAAAAACGGCCTACGACCATGAAATGTAGCCCGCGGCCACTGCGAGATGATCTATGAGACCTCTCCCTCCCTTCGGGAAGAGAAAATGGAGGAAACGGGACCCGATTCGCAAACCGAGGCAAAGCACAAAAGAGTCCGGAAGTTCGGAGGCAAGGCTCGCAGCCATGATTCCGCAACCTCAGGACGAGCACAATATGCAACATCACCAAGCGCTCAATCGGTGACGTCTGAGTCTTAAGGTCGGTCAAAAATGGGGTGTCTACAGCCGCCAACATGGGATCGTAGTTAGGATCATAGGTAGGCTGGCTACATGAATGGCAGGAGCAGCGCCTCTGGCAGTGGGTGCATCTACGGCACCTCCCACATGAGCTCTAGACAAGGGCGCCATGAGATGGGTCTTGATAAAGGCCGCATAGTCCCCAACCCCATGGAATTGGTCGGTGTCTGACCCCACCATGAACAATGCGATGGCCTCGATTGGGAGACCATCAGTTGTCCTCATAGATGGTGGAGGCGGAGCATGAACGACAGGATCCAGTAGGCCTAGAGTCTGACGCACAAACCTCTCCCCGAGATACCAGGTCTGGCAGAAAGGGCCCTCCAGCAGGATCTGCATCCGGGAGATGTTCCAAGACTCTGCATAATTATCTCGTGTCTCGGCCAGCATCATCACCCATGGCTACCACATAACCAGCAAACAGAGGGTTCGCTAGTGTCAGTTGTTGCCAGTTATCTCAGTTGTCAGAATATGGGCCGAAACAATAGAATTGAAAAATAGAAATAGAACAGAAGTGAGTGTGATACCTCTCATGCTGTCACCGTGTCGAAGAATCAGCGGTAGTAAGTGAAGGTGGTATCGCCATGGCATCAGGGATGACACCTACCGTCGTACCGCCGAGAATAGGGCACAACTATCTCTACCTCATCCCTAGGCACCAGGGCAAAGGCCAGGAAATACACATAGACCTAGAGCTACAAGGAAAGAATAGTTTGTGATTCAATAGGTACAAATAGAGATAAAGACAGAAAGTGCAATGCAAAAGCATAATGTACAAATAGAGATAAAGAAAGAAAATGCAAGCAAAAAAAAAAAAAAAAAGATAAAGATAAAAAGTACAAAGCAAAAAGCATAGTGAACAAATAGAGATAAAGACAGAAAGTGGAAAACATAAAGCATAATGTACAAACACAAACTAAAATTGAAAGTGCAGTGTGTACCTCCCAGGCTCTCCAGCAGCCCCCGACCTTGCTCTCCTTTCTACGGGAACCGGAGCTTATGTAAGCCATACATGGTAGCAAGGCCAGCACCACCCCAATCGTAGAACTGGATCTGAGGCAATAACACCAAGACGCTCAGCACATAAAGGTCTACGATATTCCACCTGTTCATAAACAAGATGGTACCAAGAAGATAAATCAAAAAGCCCCGCATGTATTGCTCGATCTCCTCCAACGTCTCTGGCTGACTCCCGTGGAAGTGGTTGTAAAACTAGCTATATCTGACCAAGGATGGCCTATCCAAGGGAGGGCACGCGCCAAGAAAATGAATCCAAGCGGTCCCGCACTGGCCCATATCTATGTCAAAGGGGATCGGATCACCCCCTACCTGTAGCCCTGTAATCATGAGAAATTATAGGGCGTCATCGTCATCTCCCCGGTGGAGGAGAAGTGAAAGGAGTTAGCGGTGTCCCACCACCTCTCACCCAAAGCCCCGAGTAAGGCCCAGCTGGCCATCAATCGTACAAGCCCTGAATAGAATAGGTCAAAGCCTACCTCATCGACTAGCTCGCAGACCCGAGTAGGGAGCTCCTAGTACCAATCCCTCACCATCACAACCCTGTAGCCTCTCCACACGAGAGCATCACCTTGTGTTGAAAGAGAATAATGTGCCGGATGTGTCAGATACATAATAGAATGAAAGACTATAATGAAATGGCAAAACAAGCAAAGTACATGGCAGAAAAGTTCTTATCTCCACGACATCGTGGGAGCGATGAGAGGTGCTCTCTCACAAAAGAAAATCCTCGGGCATCCCCTTGGCGAAGTCCTCAAACCTCAACATGCCTCCGGGGGCCATTGCATGTGTCAAGGGATGGTAAGTGGCTGGGTCGAATGGCCTCACCCTCAACAGAAGTAACTCAGGCTCAGGCCCTGGCGGGTAGATCTCCTCTGCCTCAATGTCGGCGGTGATATCCTCCATCACTCCACCAACCTCATCTGGTACTAGTACCTCGGAAGGGGCATCGTCATGCGGAATGTCATCCGCCATGAGCAATGTAGTGGGCGGTGAGTGAAAATAAGGGAAAATGAGGGAAATGGGTGAAAAATGCCAAAAGTCAAACCCTAGGAGAGAGAAAAAGAGAGAAAAAATCAAAGCCTCAGAAAAAGTATGAAAACGAAGAAAAACACGAGAGAAATGAGCCCAAAACAATGAGAAACTACAAAACTCAACTAAATCAAATTCCAATCAGTCCAAAATGTAGAGGGCTAAATGGGTTTTACAAAGAAAGTTCGCGTAGGGGGTGGGTAATGCGAGTAAAGTGAAAAACTAAAGAGAGAAAGGGAGAGGGAGAAAGAGCGAGAGAGAGAGAGAGAGAGAGAGAGAGCACTTAGAGAGAAGGGGGATGTTTTCGAATGTGTAGGTACGGGTAAATGAGGCCCTTGTTGTGTTTTAAAGAGCCTTGAAGCCGAAAGGTCAAAACTGCCCCTGAAATTGGTCGGGTGGCCGGCCGACTAAGCAAGTGGCCGGCCATCCCTGTTTTGTGGCTGGCCGACCCTTCTTTTGGTCCAGAGTTGATTTTTGTTATGCTCTTGCCCAACCTGTGTATGGGTGGTCCTGTATTCATCTTGGGAAGGAAAATTGAAGGGTTCGAAGTTGTTTTGGATTCCGAAGATCCCGAGATTGTGTTCCGGTTCACCGTTCCGAATCTCGCTGTTTCTCCGATGCATGAATGTGTTCCGATCACAAGTTGGAGGTTGTATCCTTTTTATAAGTATTCGAGGACCTCTAAATTGTAAGTCGAGGGTGAGATGTGCAGTGTTTTCTAAAACAACACCGCTTTACTTTACTGTTTTAGAGCATTGGTTTTATCTAGTTATCGCACCCATTGCATCATTTTGCATCATGTGTTGCCTTGTACCATCCATCCTTTCATGCCAAGGCGTGTTTAGGATCAGTGCCCTTCGTTCTTTTCTCGGGACATGTGAACCACGTTCTCGAGCGATTTTCTTTTCTCGGGACGTTTGAAACACGTTCTTGCGTGATTTTCTCTCCTCGAGATGCGTGAGACATAATCCCAAGAAATTTCTATCTTAAGATATGTAATAGCATATCCCTGCGCATAGTAGGGTGTTCCCTGCCACTTTCTGTTTGTGGGGTGCTTTCGATGGCACCACTTTTGTGCTTTTTTCTATTACATTGCATGGAACATGCATCGCATTTTATCTCATATCAGTTGCAATCGTTGTTTTGCACCCGTGTGCATCATACTTTTCATTTCACTGTGGTTCCCCTTATCGCGTGAGTGTGATTTGGCTTGTACCCTCCACCCTCTCTGTGCGAAGCATAGTTTGGCATGGAGCTTTTCCCCTATCTGCGCGAAGTGTAGTTTGGCTAGTTCCCTTCCCCTTATCGCGTAAGTGCGATTTGGCTTGCACCATCCACCCTCTTTGCACGAAGCGTAGTTTGGCATAGAGCCTTTCCCCTCTCTACACGAAGTGTCATTTGGCTAGTACCCCTTTCCCTTATTGCATGAGTGCGATTTAGCTTGCACCCTCTACTCTCTTTGCAAGAAGCGCATCTTGGCATGGAGATTTCTTTTTTCTGCATGAAGCGTAGTTTGGCTTGTATCCCTTCTTCACCCTAATCACATAAGTGTGATTTAGCTTGTATGTTTTGTCCCTTCTACGTATTACGTAGTTAGCTCGCCTCTTTCACCTGTTTACAACCTTCCCCTCCGCTTCTCCGTATGCAATGTGGTGAGATGCACCTATTGGTTGCACTGACTTTTCTCCTTTTATGTGAAACATGTTTGGAATTGTTGTTTGGTTACTTCTTTCTGTGTGAGACACGGTTTGATTTGTTTTGATTTAAGCTTAAGGCTTGTTTCATTCATATGTTGTTATCTTGTTATTGTTTATCGCATTGTCTTACATGATCATGGATTTTCAAAAGTAACCGGCTTCACGTAGCATGTAAGTCCAGTTTTCAAAATGCATTCTTTTTGCATATCATTTGCATCTTACTCATGAACTATGCTGGTTTGATTCTTTGCAAAGGGATACGTGACAACTTTCGAGTTCAATTTACATTTTGATTTCTTGGCCAAGTCTTATAACCTTATCAAAATAGGTCATCTTCGAGCTTTGACATTCACTCACGTGATTTCATGACTTCGAGCTCTAAGAAAGAGGGGCAATTATAGACACCCCATTTTTGACCACCCTTAAGACTTGGGCCCCTCAGGTTGAACACTCGATGATGAAATACTACGCTGTACAAACGTTCGATTTCCTCAGCAAGAAGCTTCGGTTTTGAGTTTCAGAACCTAAAACCTTGCACCTCATTTAGACCAAAACTTATTTTTTTCTAGCCTGACCACTCAGAGGCCTACTGGCCAACAGGTGGCTGGCAGACCAATTTTCATTAGCTGGCCGGCCATGTTTCCCAGCAGGCAGATATTTTGTTGCCAACTATTCTCCCATGTGCATGTACTGCACTAGCTAGCTCAATACAGATATTTTCGATAGAGGAACCTGTTTTCTATAAATAGGTGACCATCCCTCATGGTTTTAGGTTAGAAAAATTTCTAAGAGCCCAAAACTTGCCAAACACTCTCCCTCTCTACCTTGCAATATACATACACTATCCATACACTTCCTAAACCAGAAACTTGAGCCCTTTTGCTGAGATTATTGAGCCAAAATTTCAGCTCGTGAGGGTGATCATATTGTGGTTTGTGAACAAATGAGTATCCTCTCTTCAAGAGGTATAACTTTTGCCATCTTCTCCCTTACTTATACCACTCTTTTCTTCTTTTTTTCACACTATTTTGGACTGTTTTTAAGGGCTACAACTTCTGATTTAAAAGCTACCAAAGGTAGAGGGGTTAACCACCCTTCCTTAAACCTTATTACATAGCTTGTATCCTTGTTTTTCCCACTTGTTTCTCAACTTTTAGCTACTGATTTTTAGAGTTTTTAAAGGCTAAAACATGTGCTTTTAAGGTCCAAAAAGTGGAGGGATTAGCCACCATTCCTTAGGCTTGCTTACTAGCTTCATTCTCTTCCTTTATGTTTACTGTTTCCCACTATTTTCAAACTAATTTCAGCACTATTTTTGTGTTTTTTAGGGGCTGTTTAGTGTGTTTATTTAGTTTATGCTTTGAATACTATGCTTGTGTTATGGTAAGTCCTCATAGATTATGGGGGTTTAGGCCTTAGACACCAATCTATTTGAGTTGATAGCTTTTCATTTCTTATTTTTCATGTAAAGAGTCTCACTTTAATAATCATCTTTGCATAATCACCTCTACACTCTCCCTCCTTTCTTTGCTTGCTTTGATTAAGAGTTGTATCCAACACTAGTTTGTTGCTCAAAGCTTGAGAAAGAGACCTACCATGCTTAATGGTTTAATCTCTCCGAAGGTTCATTACCAAGGCATTACATCTCTCTCATGCTAAGCACAACCTTTTCATTGGACACATTTCTTTATCACTTGTTGCACTTAGTGGACGTAGTTGTCACTTTCGGACAAAACAAAAAAGGAATGGAAAGGTAGCATAAAGGGCTAATAAAATTGGAGTAAAAAAGGTGAAAAAAGAGTAATAAAATCAAGTCGGGTTCAATCGGACATTATATTGAACCTATTGCATCTTGACTCATTGCATACTCTTTCGTGATGTTCAGTGGTTCAAGAAGTAATGTCCACCCCTTCCCTTGAGGTAACTCCATGATAGGGAAGAGGTGTCGTTGGTCTTTCATTTCCATTTACTGAGTTTTGTCCTATCAGTTCATAGATCATCACGCAATAACTTTGCAACGATTGACAGTTTGTGAATTGAATCTACCCTTCCCTTGATAAGTTTCATGATAGGAAGAGGCAGAAAGGATAAACATCCCCTGGAAACACTCTGTTTTTGCTCTGTTTCAATTTTGTGGCCACATGGCAATACCTAAAAACAGTGGCCGGTAGGCCACATTTCTGTCCGGCCAACCACTTTCCAAGGCCTGCTTTTTGTACAGGCAGTGTCATTTTGGTGGCAAAATAGAGCAGAAGCTGAGGTAAAAACATATTAATTTTCTGACAACAAACAAAACAATTTTTGGCACCAAAACAAAGAGGTTTTGGGGAGGATGTTCTCATTCATGCAGGTGCAACTCTTCACTTCACGTGGTCCAATTGATGCTTTGATAGTAGTATATATGTAATTAATTAATTAGACTCATTCAAATTTGTAAATAGCTAAGTAAATTTAGTTATTGTAATCGCTAGTTAAATTAGTTCATTTGATGTTGTAATAAGTAGTTTAATTGGACACTCATTTGGACCCTCCCGTGTGAGGACAAACTTGTAATATTATGTATGTCTTCCAACCCCCATTCCTTCTCCCTTTTATTTCCTCGGTTACGATGGTGGTATGTTTCCATGTAATATCATAATTTTAGTTTCATCTCATTGCCATGACTTGCACACATTTTTGCATACATTAGGGATTCAGCTCATCATACTTGATAACCAGATCGATTATTTCTTGATTGAATACATGAGCTACCATATGTCTTGAATTGATCCGTACGTCTTGTTAAGAAGCCGAATCCAATAGTACATGTTTTGTATGTGTCACATTAGTCACTTACGTAGTTAGAGCATGCATTTTTCTAACTATTTTCTTTTATTTTGGCTTGCCTCGATTGAGTACGAGGTGAGCATTTTCACTTTAGCATGTTGCATGAGTTTTGTGTTGTCATATCAAGCATATTACCATGAGACTAAGTGCTTATTTGATATACCTCTTTGAATGCCGGTGGATGAAGGTTGTTTTGCTTAAAATTGGGATGCTTTTGATCGATGTACATATGAGCTCACTTTTTCAAGTGTCACATATCCAAAACACTTTTCAGACAAATATGAAATCAAAGCATTCCAAAGTGAGTGAAATAGTCTATACTTGTATGCCTCACATAGTAAAAATAGCATAATAATCAAAACATAAGCATATACTGTACATAAAAATAACATCATGATTAGTAGAGGCCGATCTTTGATTGGGTGAATGGGGTGCTCAATTCATGACCTTTCCTTCTCATACCTAAGTTCTCGAACTAAGGTAACTTTGGTTACGACAGACAAGTGGCCTTTGACATGAGTCACGGGTTTCCTAAATTTTCTAAAAATACTTAGGTGGCAACTCTAAAATCTGGCAATGCAGTCCATTTTCGGCATCTCCGTTGATAAATGGATTTTCTAAAGATTTGCCAGATTTGGACTCATTTGTGTTTATCTGTTTCATAATACACGTGAAACTAGATTCAAAACCACGGGAGTTCGAACTGTAAGGCTATCGTATCCGAGGAGAATAAACCCCTCCGAGAAGCATGCAAAGCAAGCTACAAGGGGTTTTTCACATGGATTCCTGGAAAAGATTTTTATGTTGGGAATAATGTTGAGTTGGAAAGAAATGGTTAATTTTGATACTTGGGGTTGATTTTAGACCAAAAAAAAAGGAATTTTGCCCTAAATGTTTCAAATATTGATCTTGTACAAATAATGAAATTGATGTTGAAATTATGAAATTGGAATGGTATTGATGAGGGTGGTAGAGTTGGATATGTATTATCAAATAATAATAAGTTGGCCTGTGTGTCTAGGGTAAAAGTCTCAAAAATCATGCGTATACATGGGTGTCAATCCCGCGGACGAAATATCCGTAAAATGGCAATAGTAGTGCTTGTATAGCCTACGTTTACATGGGTGCTGGGTTACGATTTCCCGAGGACGAAATTTCCGTGAAATGTGATTCTTACTTTAGAGATCCCCCGAGATATGATTCACTGCCCTGTGTTTCCATTGAAAGGAGAATGTTTTATGAATTTTGATATTACCTTGGCATTGCATGATTTTGAACTAGATATAAAATGTTTCCGGCACGTGCATTGCATTTGCATCCACGTTATAGCTTTGTTATGATTCATACACTGTTCTAGATCATTTTTACTGAGCTTTGGCTCACCCTATGTGGAAAAAAACATTTCAGGTGCTGATGATATGCCTCCGCCAAGACAATAGCTTGGGAAGACTCAGAGCGAGAGCTTCTTTTATGTATTTACTGTATTTGTTTTTGTACAAGCCAAGGGCTTTAACTGTATTAGGCTTAAATCCACTTTTGTTGTAACCAAGCTCTGCCTTGGAAAGTTGTAAGCCTTTAGGGCATTTATTATCCATTTTCTTTTTGTATCTTATCTCTTGCTGTGACATATGCTATAGATTCAAGGATAGGCTTATGAATGTATATCTGCATATGTCACTCCTTTGTAAACTCAATTGGAATCAATGAAAGATAATTACTCATGTCGGTGTAGTTATTTAATGTATATAATGGTTAGTCTATTGCCTATTATTTCGGGCCATTACAACTTGGTATTAGAGCGTACTGGGTTTGAATAATTTGGGTACGTAGGAAGTGGTTCTTACCACTATGGGTTTATCTCGTTTGATAGAGATATTTGTATGTATGGTATGCCAGATGATAACATGCTTATGTGATTATTTGAGTATGGATTTAATTTCCAAGATATTGATTGGGTTTATGAGTTTCTATAAGTCCTATTAGAAGAGCACTTGATCACTGCTATTTCTAATTAGAACTCTGGCAACGTCACAGGACGATCATTATCTAGAAAGGAAATTCATATGTGTTTATGTGATTTTGTGTGTATATGGAGTGAATTAATTATTGTCCATTGCATTAGGACGTGAGTGAGTTAGCTTCGGCACATTTGTAAATGTGCTAATCTCATTTATTTCCTTCATTAGGATGTCAGGACATGGACGTGGGCGTGGTCGTGGTAGGCATGGTAGGCCTAGGCAGCAAGAGGTGCCGTTACCAGATGACATTTCGGCACAAGAAGAAGGAGGTGGTCAGGCCAATGTGGCTGAACTAGTTGGTCAGCAGGCCATGGGCGCTTTGGCCCATGAAATGGCCAAAGCTTTGCAGGAATCCATAGACATTCTCAGGGATGAGAATCAAGTCCAAGCCCAAGTTGCTGAGGCAGAGCTGTCATTCTTAAAGAGGGAGTTCTTTCGATCTAATCCGGACGAGTTTTTGGGTGATCCTAAGGAACCATTGAAGGGGGATGAGTGGTAAGAGCAGATGGTGAAGATGTTTGAGATGCTTAACATCGAAGACGTTGGGTTGAGAGTGACCTTGGCATCCTTGCAACTGAGGGGTGATGAGGGTCAATGGTGGAAGTATGCACGTGGGTGCATTGGGGTGACTTGGGAGGCTTTTGTCAATGCCTTCCAGGACATTCTTGCCTTCCACTGCTAGGGAGAAGTCGAGAGATCAGTTTCTCAAGCTCAAGTAAGTTAGCTTGCCAGTAGCCAAGTTTGAGGCAGCTTTCATAAGCTTCTCTAGATTTGCACTGGAACTCATGGCGATAGAGGAATGCCGTTGTATCAAGTTTGAGAAGAGATTGAGATCGGGCTTCTTTTCTTGTTTCAAATGTGGCCAGTTGGGTCACAAGTCCCCAGTTTGCCCATAAAGACAAGGAGGGCAGCAATTCACACCGTCAGCAGCTTGTTCTCAGAGCTAGAGTCAAGAGAGAGGGCAACCACCTACTTGTTACCAGTGTGGGCAGTTAGGGCATGTGAGAAGGTTTTTTCCCCAGTCAAGTGGCACACCTAGTGCGTCTGGTTGAGGCAGACACAAAGCCACTAGCTCGCACAATCAGCACACGCCTCAAGAGCCAATCAAGAAGCCTCTTCGACTCAGTCAATGCATCAGACTTATGCTCCGAGGGGTGAGCAGGTCGAGCAGAGACCTACAGAGCTTGTGTATGTTGTTGCCACGCCAGACTTAGTGCTAGCACCTTCAGTTGTGAGAGGTACTTTCTTGTTATACAATTTTATTGCCAATGTGTTGATTGATACGGGTGCATCCCATTCTTTTATTTCGTTTACATTTGCATCAGCATTGAGGTTAGAATTGGCGAGGTTAGCATCTCTACTCAGTGTAGAGTCACCTATTGGTGGTGAGATTGTTTTGGAACAAAGGTGTCAGGGTTGTGAGATAGAGGTTATCGATCGCTGACTTCTTTTTGCATTTGTGTTTATTGACATGTCAAGTTTTGATGTTATATTAGGTATGGACTAGTTGTCATCATATCAGGCTGTCATAGATTGTTACCGTCAGAGGGTTACTGCATGTACCTTGAGCGGTGATTGTTTTTATTTCATGGGAGATATAACTGATAGAGCTTCATCACTAGTATGTGATCCGCGTGATCGGAGTGAGCTTAGTTGTCTTCTTGCAAACTTTTTGGGTAGTAAGTGTGATGATGTATGAGTCGATCTACCAAGGGTAGTTAGCGAATACCCAGATGTTTTTCCTAAGGATCTCACTAGTTTACCACGTCATCGTGAGATTGAGTTCTCTATTGACCTAGTGCCTGGCATGGTAGCGATTTCTATGGCACCATATATATTTGCACCCACCGAGTTGAGTGAGTTGAAGATCCAACTCCAAGAATTACTAGATAAGGGTTTTATCCATCCAAGTACATCGCCTTAGGGAGCACCGGCTCTCTTCGCCAAGAAGAAGGATGGCATGTTGCGACTTTGTATAGATTATTGGAAATTAAACCGGGTGACTAGTAAGAACAAATACCTAATGCCTTGTATAGATGATTTGTTTAACCAGTTGAAGGGATCTTGTTGCTTTTCAAGGATAGACCTGAGATCGGGTTATCATAAATTGAGGGTGAAGGAGGAGGATATTTAGAAGATGACATTTTGTACGCGGTATTGCCATTATGAATTCCTAGTGATGCCTTTTGAACTAACCAATGCACCAGCCATGTTTATGGATTTGATGAACCAAATCTTCCATGAGTTCTTAGACTGCTTTGTAGTCATCTTTGTGGACAGCATCTGGATTTACTCACCTTTTGAGAAGGAGCCTGAGGAACACTCATGAGTTGTGCTTGAGTTTCTTAGAGCCCACGAGTTATATGCTAAGTTTGGGAAGTGTGAATTCTAGTTGAACATAGTTAAGTTTTTAGGCCACGTAGTATCCGGGAAAGGAGTAACCATAGACTCTTCTAAGATAGAAGCAGTGCAAGATTGGGAATAACCAAAGAATGCCTTTGAGATCCATAGTTTCTTGGGGTTAGCCAGGTATTAATGTCGGTTTGTGAAGGATTTCTCTAAGTTAGCCTCACCTTTAACTAGACTAATGAAAAAGGGAATCAAGTTTACATGGAATGAGATTTGTGAGAAGTCTTTTCAAGAGCTTAAAGTTAGACTTACCACTGCTCCAGTGTTGATTATTCCGGAGAGGGGTTTGGGCTATTCTATGTATTACGATGCTTCATGGGAAGGTTTGTGTCATGTTTTGATGCAAGAGGGAAAGATAGTAGCCTATGACTCATGTCAGTTGAAAACACATGAGAGGAACTATCCTACTCATGACCTAGAACTAGCAGCTATGATCTTTGCCTTGAAGATTTAGAGGCATTTGGTGAGAAGTTTGAGGTATTTTCTAATCACAAGAGTCTGAAGTACCTATTTTCACAAAAAGATCTAAATTTGAGGCAGAGGAGGTGGATGGAGGTTATGGAAGACTATAATTTTGAGTTACACTATCAATTGGGAAAGGCTAATGTAGTGACCGATGCCTTGAGTAGGAAATCCATTAACAGTGTAGCTTGTATTGCCATCAGAGAATGGGAGATGTTGGGTGCTATTGGTGAGTTTGACTTGCGTCTTGGCGAGTTTGTTGAGTCGGCAGCTTCATTTTCGATAGTTGCACAACCTACACTTGTGAGCCGCGTTATAGAAACGCAGAGGAGTGACCTTGAGGTAGAAACCCTCTGGGAGAAGATCTCTAGTGGAAAGGTAGAGAAGGGCTTGAACGTATATTCTGACTGGAGTGTTAGATACCTTGACCGTCTTTTCATGTCGAAGTCTTGTTGAGAGGAGGTACTTCGAGAGTTTCAGCATTCACGCCTTGCGGTGCACCCAGGAGGCACAAAGATGTATCACGATCTTAGTCGTCAGTTTTGGTGGAAAGGGATGAAGAAAGACGTAGCCGTGTTTGTAGCAAAGTGCCTTACTTATCAACAAGTGAAAGCTGAGCATTAGAGGCCAGCGGGTTTGTTACAACCCTTGTCTATAGCCGAGTGGAAGTGGGAACATGTCACAATAGATTTTGTTGTGGGTCTTCTGAGGACCCAACGGGGTAATGATGCCATTTGGGTGGTAGTTGACCGATTGACCAAGTCAGCGCACTTTGTACCTATGCGTACGAGTGACTTGGTACATTATCTAGTCAACCTTTATATTAGGGACATTTTTCGACTCCATGGATTCCCTGTGACTATTGTTTCATATAGAGATCCACGTTTATGGCTTGGTTGTGGCAGAGCCTGCAAAATGCCTTGGGCACTAGGTTGACTTTTAGTACCGCCTATCATCATTAGACTGACAGGTAGTCTGAGCGTACTATTCAGATCCTTGAGGATATGCTTCGTTGTTGTGTCCTTGACTTTAAAAGGTCATGGGAGATGCACTTGCCCTTAGTGGAGTTTACCTATAACAAGATCTTCCAGTCGAGTATTGGAATGGCACCGTTTGCGACCTTGTATGGTTGACCATGTAAATCTCCTGTGTGTTAGGCCGAAATGGGTGATGCACCTATGTTGGGTCCAGAGTTAGTCCGAGAAATGATGGAGAAAGTTGCCTTTATCCGTAAGAGGTTGGTCACGGCTTAGAGTCGTTAGAAGAGCCATGCCGACTGTAGGAGGAAACCGTTATTCTTTGAGGTAGGAGATCACGTCTTCTTGAAAAGATCACCTAGACGGGGTTTTGATGAGATTTGGAAAGAGTGGAAAGTTGTCTCCTAGATTTATTGAACCTTTTGAGATCCTAGAGCCGATTGAAAAGGTAGCTTATCATTTGGTCTTACCGCCACAACTTTCCAAGGTTCATGACGTGTTCCATATCTGTATGCTTTGGAAGTATAAGCCAGATCCATCACACGTGTTGGATTAGACATAGTTAGAGGTAAACGAGGATGCCTCGTACGAGGAGAGGCCGATTAGAGTTTTAGATACTCGAGACCCAATCTTGCGAGGCAAGACGATTCTGTTGGTAAAAGTGTTGTGGCGACACCACGGGGTTAAGGAGGCCACTTAGAAGCGCGAAGTGGAAGTCCATGAGAAATATCCAGACCTATTTGTTGATGTTTGAGCATGTATTGAAAACTTTGTTATGTTAATGTAATATAAACATTGTATATGCTTTGGAAATGTGAATTGTATATTCAGTGTTGAAAACTCGTTTATCATGTTGATGGGAATAGATGACCGGTGGATAGGTCATGGTGATGAATTTAAATTACTACCATTGTTGTAATTGGTTTAAACTTGGTTTTAATGTTTGATTCAAATTTTGGGGACGAAATTCCTAAAGGGAGAAAGATTATAGCGATTCTAGTTTGAACCCGACCCATTTGATGTTTTAGATCTGGGTTTCGTTGTCATGTATAGTTAGTCATGTCTTGTTTCCCCTTACCTCTCTTTGAGTTTGGCTTTTGGGATATGTTGATTGCGTTTGGAACAGGTTGGTAGCTTGTTTTTCAAACTTTTGTTGCCTAGAATTTTGTTCCTTCGCCCGAGCGTCACTGCTTGTACTCAAGCGGTCTTTATGAACTCTCTGTACTTTTGCAAATCTACAAAAGTACTAGGAAGTGTTATTCTGCGCTCAAGCGATGTTTCTTGCGCTCGAGCAGTGTCGGCTCGAGCGAGCAATGGTCTTCTGTCTCTAAAACTTCTGGGAGTTTGTATTATGCACTCAAGTGAAGCTTCTTGTACTTGAGCAGTCACATCTTTTGTGTCTAGACGCTCAAGCGACATTTCCTACACTCGAACGGTCTACGCGTATATCAGTCCGTAAAAGTTGCTTTTTACATCACTTTTTCATCTCTCTATCCCTCTAAACATTTTAAAACCCTAAGTGGAGACCATTTCTCTCTCTAAAACTCATATTCCCTCTAGAAATACACCTATATCCATTAAGTTCTTCACCCGTATCCCTTTGTTAAAAAGATAGAACTTGGCGAGGGCTTCATTCTAATCAGAGAAAAGTTGGGTTTCAGCGTCTTTGAAGTATTTGTCTTCTCTCTCTCCTCTCCTAAGCTTGAGGTAGGGATGTCTCCACTCTTTCTATGAGCTTTAACTTAGCTATTTGTTATTTCTAATCAATATTGAGATTTTTGGAAGATTTGGAGCAAATCTAGGGTTTTGGGTAAAAATCAAAATGAGGGGTTTTTCACATGGATTCTTGGAAATGATTTTTATTTTGGGAATAATGTTGACTTGGGAAGAAATTGTTAAATTTGATACTTGGGGTTGATTGTGGAAAGAAAATAAATTTTGCCATAAATGTCTCAAATATTAATCTTATACAAATTTTGCCGTTACAGTTGGTTCCCTTACCACCTCCGCCTTCCGTGCGAGCCACAGAGAGTCTCTCCTCAGAAGATTATTGACTTTATATGGGGTGCAGATGCAAACCTCTTCATTAGGGAGGGGGACTATACGACTTACATCTAGACGTACCTTATGCCTCCTTTGACAGGTATTCACGGTCATACAGGGAGGGAGGCTGATGTCCCTTCATCGAGCAAGGCCCGAGCAGCAGATGCTCCTTCGATGAGCAGGGCCCGAGCACCGAGGGGCAGGGCTAGAGGGATACCCCCCGCTAGGCAGAGTGTTAGATGGCCAGATCTTCCGACTGAGCTAACGGGTTGGCGGTACTCTGGAGAGCCTTATCAAATCCTGATTAAGCCTCCGTTGCCTGGTCATCGATATGTCAGGACACCCGATTCACCACCGGTATGTACTTACAGTTTTCATTTATCGCTCAGATACTTAGACATTCATTCATTCACTGATCATTTCAACTTGCATTTGCAGCCCTCCACCGGGTACGTCGTGGGGTTACTCGAGATATTAGCCTCCTTCGAGGTCATGATCTTGAGAAGGGAGTCGATCATTGGCTCCAACGGCATTCAGGTAATTTTTTAGCTTTCTTGCATTTCGGTTATCATATTTCTGCTGATATACTGAAACTAACATCTCAACTGCACACTTTACACACACTGCACTGATACACTGCATATACAGATCACATCTAACGCATTGCATTCACATACCATATCTGACTTCTGCATGTACCCACTCTGCACAAGATACTTGCATCTGATACATATACTATGGCTGATATATTCACACTACCTTTTTAGGTCACACCTTTATAGACAAGACCATCAGTGCCCTCTCCAGCAGCAGGGAGAGAGAGAGAGGTTCCGGCACGCGGCTGGGGAGGCGTCGAGAGCCCATCACGCGCGATGACAATGATGAGACCAGTGAGGCCAAGACCGAGGAGGGCCGACGATCAGCACACCGAGTCATCCGAGAGTGGAGATGATGATGCCGGCTCGGGTTCCGCTAGTGGAGACGAGGCTGAGCCAGGTTCAGATGCAGAGAATGATGACTCTGGTTCCTGTTCTGCATCGGATTCAGACAATGGCATAGATGGAGATAGCTCTGCAGAGTATGCTCTGTCGAGGAACAGGACGAAGAGGGCCTCTAGAGCTTAAAATAGCCAGCGCTGATTCATGTGTTTTTGCTTTGTTTCTTTTTACTAGTAGTGTTAGCACATTGTATAGCCTTAGGCAGTTTTATTTTCTTAAAATCTTGTACTCTTTGTAAAAGAAACCATGATTGGAAAGAAAACAGCTTTTTTGATGAAAACGTGTTACATTTTATATTTTGAGCATCTCATTGCACCATTTTACACAAAAACAGGCTTGATGGAAATTGAATATTGTACATTGTCTTGACAATTGCTTAGTCAGGTAGTGAACCAACCAAAGCATAACAAACAGAGTAAAACAACTCAAACTAATGTAATAAATCGACAAACAACAACAACCTGATAAACAAAACAAATGCAACTTAACAAAACAACTCGATAAACAAATTATAACAACTCGATAAACAAATTGAAACAAACTTGAGAAAGACTCAACAAAGCCATAGCAAAATGCATCCAGGGTAGAACAAAACACAGGTTCTCAACATTCTCAACACACAGGAAGACCAAAGGCATTCTACTGGACACAAACAGTGGTTGTCAGCCACTAAAGTGGCCGGTCAACTGCCTTAATTGGCCGGTCGGCCAGTGATGCAGGGAGTCTCCAGATTGCTGCCACCTGTCTTCCACTCAGTGCTTTATCTTCTACAAAAGTTGGGACTTCATAGTTTCTTCATTCCAGCTCTGTTTTTGCCACAAATGGAGCCATTCTTCACCGAAAAAGTCTTCGATTGGATTGCAAATTTAAATGGATCGGAAATGCTGAATTTCTGGGGTTTCAGGATAAATGCACTATTCCCGCTAAGTCGTACTCCACTGTGTTTTCCATTCCTCCATGCTGCGGCCAGATGTTGGAATCCGGTTACACATGTTTTTAGCTTTGGGGGACAAGAGATATGGCCCACAATCAAAGAGTTCCAAGCTTTGATGGAGTCCCAGCGTGACGAGGAGATCTTGCCCCAGTCCCGTTTTGGCCATATCCATGCTTAGGACGAATGTGTGGGCTCACTTTACATGATGTCTGATCTTTGGTTCGCAACAGAGAGTTGGATATTCCGCAACCTCATTCATCGGTTTTCTGATGCCGGCGACCACAGTGACCGTCTTTGCCAAAGTTTTTGGCAAACATGCCCTCTGCTTGTGCATGTTGGCTCATTTTCTGCTTGCCCCCGGCTTCGAAGTGTCTAGCATTCGCTTGATCGAAGTGGCCCAAGGCTTGAAAGAGAGCAAGAGTTGCATTATCTTGACACTAGCCGAGACTTTGATGGGCTTGGATGCTTTCTATCACCTGGAGACAACCAAGTTTGCAGGAAGTCCACTACTCGTGTAGGTAATGTTTCCCACCCCTTCTCACATGTGTTTCTCACATCACTTGGCCCTCAGGCTCTATTTTTCTCATCAAAACCCCTTTCTCACTTTTCTCTCCACATACACCTCTCTATTCTTTAATCTCTCTTATTTTTCATCCCTCCCCAGGTATGGCTCATGGACAGGTTGAAAGCAGTGGACTCTTACCCTGCGTATTCAGCGCGCGGCTATTTTCTTCGCCCATGGCTAGTTGATTTCCAAATGAGGGGTGGTGGTGCCACTGGATGTGCAACAAATCCGCTGTTGACATTGCTTGCCATTGCCCCTGGTTTGATCTGCCTGAGATGAGCTACATCGTGTCTCGCCAACCTGGCATTCAGTTGGTTGGTTTGACGCATTGTGTTTTTTATTTTCCATTCCGGTTCAGGCGTCAGTTCGGGACACGACCAAACTTGCCCAGAAGAGAGGGAGAGTACCCAGCTTCATTTCCAATCCGAGGTTCACAACTAGCTCGATATCCCACTTCATAGAGGACCCCACTTCATAGAGGACGAGAGAACTTCTGGCTTCTGCTCCTAATTTCAATTGCGCCCTTTCTGGCGAATGCATCGCTTGAAGATAAGGCACAAACCGGGCCTACTTTGGCTTGAAGATAAGACACAAACCGGGCCTACTTTGGCATCTGAAGCTTCCATAAGCTCTGGGAGGGGACGCAGGAACACCTGACTCAACTATGCCCCAAGTTTATTGCTTTAATCTGTACTTTCAAGTTTTTCTTTTGAATGTAATAAAAAAGCAACTTCGGTTTGTATCAAGAGTCGGAGAACTCTGTATTGAAATCAATGAAATTGAAGGTTGTGGGTACTAAAAATTTTCCTTTTGGTCCAAAGATGGTCTAAGTTGTAAAAAGATTAATTTGAACAAAATCAACTTTTATTAAAACTTTTCAAAACCATTTTCAATAAGGATCATAACTAGACACACCCAGAATTTATCCTTGAGATGTACAACTCCAAACCCAATAACTTGAAAGTTGCCCCTTGTTTGAAGAGCACTGCATTGTACTGTAACTAGCTCTCATAGTGAAGATTACAACCAAACTCTTGGTTGTAGAAAAGACAAAGATGACCAGAACAATCTCATGGACATAGTTGATTTGAAAGTGTTTATGGCTGGACTTCAGAATGAAGTTGCCTACGTATCCCAAAGATAGGAATCAAGCCTTACATAGTTCGGTTCAGGTTCACTCGAGTATTAACACTCTCCTTTTGCGCTCTAACTTTTGCCAAGGCCGCCCTTTCTGGGTTTTCAACCTTGCAAGCTCATTTTTTTATTTTTTCTAATTTTTGTGCTCTAACTTTTGCCTAGGTCGCCCTTTCGGGTTTTCAGCCTAGCGAGTCTCTCAAGGATAGTATTTCTTCAACTTGTCCATGTTGATTGGCTGGGAGAATTCGAGGCCATCTAAGTCCATAAGAATGACAGCTCCACCTAACCAGATAGATTTGATGATGTAAGGACCAGTCCAATTAGGTCTGAACTTGCCCCCCGGGTCATGGATGGGAGCTCGGTTGTCTTTGACAACCAAATCCCCTTCTTTCAGATTCCTAGACTTAACTTTCTTGTTGAAAGCCCTGGCAATCCTGCGTTGATAACCTTGGACATGGTACAGTGCTTTCAGTCTTCTCTCATCGAATAGCATTAGTTCCTCGAACCTGCTCTGCTACCAATCCACTTTTGCTATCCGGTACTCAACCATAACCCGTAGCGAAGGAACTTCAACTTCAATCGGCAGAACAGCCTCCATCCCATAAACCAGAGAATATGGAGTTCCCTAGTAGATGTGCAAATTGATGTTCTGTAGCCCCAAAGAGCAAATGGCAGCTTATTTGGCCAGTCTTTGTAGGTTTCCACCATCTTTTGCAGAATGTGTTTGATGTTCTTGTTGGCGGCCTCAATAGTTGCGTTGGTTTGCGGCCGATATGTGGATGACTTATGAAAATTCACGTTGTATTTCACCAACAAGTCGATCACTTCTTTCTTAAAGTGGGAACCGTTGTCCGAGATGATTTCATTCAGAACCCCATAACGGCAGATGATGTTATTCCTAATGAACTTGGCTACGTGTGACGCTTTCAGCACTGCGTAGGATTGGGCCTCGACCCACTTTGTAAAGTAGTCTATTGCTACCAGGATGTACTCATGCCCGTTTGACCCCTTCGGAGTAACTGCCCCAATAACATCAATTCCCCAGACTGAAAATGGCCACGGTGAAGTCATGTTGTATAGCTTCGACGACGGGATGTTCATGCGATTTGCATGGATCTGACATTTGTGGCATCGCCGAACAAAACCAATACAATCCTTCTCCATGGTTGACCAGTAGTAACCCTGTCTGAGAATTTTTTAAGCTAGCATCACTCCGCTCAAGTGCGAACCACATTCTCCTCCGTGGATGGCCTCCATTAGGCACTTCGACTCTTCTGCATCAACACATAGCTTGTGCATTCCCAGATGGCCTCATTTGTACAATTTTCCCCCACAGATGATAAACTGAGCAACCATTCATTGTATTGCCCTTTTATTTTTGGCATTCGCCCCTAGTGGATAAGCCTCCTTCTCCAAGAAGTTCCAGATGTCATGATACCAGGGGTTCGAATCTTGTACTTCATCTATTGCGGTGATTAACTCATAAGCCGGCACATATCTCTATTCAATAATGATTGGACCCATCCAAACTCCCAAAGGGATGTCTATCATAGAAAATAGAGTTGATAAGGAGTCAGCGAACCTATTGCTCTCTCTTAACAGGTGCGTGAAGGTTAGCTTCTCAAATCTGGGAATCAGAGCATCCAAGGTTTGGTGATAGATCTTCATTCTTTCTTCCTTAACCTTCCAGTCTCCTTTTGCTTGAGACACAACCAGGTTCGAGTCTCTAATGACGTCCAAACCGTTTTGTCCCTAGTTCCAAGGCGACTTCCAAGCCAGCGATACATGCCTCGTATTCTGCTTCATTGTTAGATACCTTGAACCGGAGTTTGAAAGCTACAGGTATGTGGGAAGAAAGAAGAAGCAACCAACGGGCTAGCCTACCCGTAAGCATTGGTTTCTCGAAGAGATATTTGATGGGATCCAATCTCAAAACCAGAATTATAGAGTGAGCTAACAGGTAGTGCCTCAACTTCCTGGTAACCCATACCAAAGCCAAGCAAGCCTTCTCCAGCGGAATGTAACGGGCCTCATATTCCAGCATCTTCTTGCTCAGGTAATAGATGGCCTTATCCACTCTATCCTCAGATTCCTGCGCAAGCATGCAGCCCATTGTCGTGTCGGTTACTGACAAAATCAACGGCTTCCCCGGCTCTGGCAGCGACAACACAGGTGGGTTCTATAGATACTGCTTAATCTGCTCAAAAGCAACCTAGTATCGGTCATCCCACTGGAATTTCTTTCCTTTCTTCAGGAGACCAAATAGTGATTCACAAGTCAAGGTTAATTTTGCAATAAACCGTCTTATGAATTGCACTTTACCAAAAAGCCTCGCACCTCCTTTTCAATCCTTGGTGGTGGCATTTCTAGTATAGCCTTGATTTTGGAATGATCGACTTCGATGCCCCTTTGTGTAATCAAGAACCCCAGCATTTTCCCTGCTGTGACACCAAAAGTACATTTCGAAGGATTCAGTCGCAACCGATATTCTCTGATCCGTTGGAAAAATTTCTTCAAGGCAGTGTAGTGGCCCTTTCTTTCCTTAGACTTGACAATCATGCCATCCACATACACCTCCACCTCTTTGTGGATCATATCATGCAAGATCGTGGTTGCAGCCCGTTGATAAGTAGCCCCAGCATTCTTCAAACTGAACGGCATCATCCTATAGCAGTAGCTTCCCCACGGCGTGGTGAAGGCAGTCTTCTCCCTATCCTCGGGTGCCATCAAGATCTGGTTTTACCCGGAAAATCCATCCATAAAGGAGAGCAACGCATGGCCTGCGGTGAAGTCCACCAATTCGTCGATGTGCGGTAGAGGAAAGTAGTCCTTCGGACTAGCTTTGTTCAAATCTCTGAAATCCACACACACCCCGAATTCTGCCATTTTTCTTCGGCACCAGAACAATGTTGGCCAACCAAGTAGAATACTCAGATACTAGCAAGAACCCTGCATCTATCTGCTTGGTGACCACTTCCTTGATTTTTAGAGCCCAATCCAGGCATATTCTCCAAAGCTTTTACTTGACGGGTCGGGCCTCAAGGTTAAGAGGAATCCGATGCTGTACAATCTCAGAATCGATTCCAGGCATGTCTTCGTAGGACCACGCGAAAACATCTTTGAAATCTTTTAACAAAGCGACTAAGCGCTCGCGTTCCTCCAAAGACAACATGGACTCGATCTGGACTAGCCACGGATCCTTCTCAGTACCCACATTAATTAAAGTGATTTCATCAACCAAAGGTTTTACAAACCTCTCCTCTTCTCGATCAATCAAATGTTTCAAAACCGGAGGAATTTCTTCCTCGTCGTTTTTATCAAAGTTTTGAAAGTCCTGATTAATGCAATAAACAAGTGGCACCGAAAAGTACTCAGAAACAGCAGTGGTACCATTCTCATTCACAACTTCCAATTCATCCAATTCCTCGGTTACAACCGACTCAAAAGAAAAGGAAAAAGACGACCTAGACAAAACAACGACATTCGGGTTATCAACCCAAGGAATACCGGACTCTGACTCCGAAGAACTAGAATCTTATTCCGACTCCACAAAATCTGTGGAATTAGATTCCAGTTCACTACCTGACTCAGAACTGCTAGACAAAAAGCCCTCCTCGAATTGCCAAACGAGGGAGGGTGGGATAGATGCATCCAGAATGCCGGAAGAAGGGCCCACAGCCGATTGATCTCCAATCATGGAAACAGAGAAGTCAGCCCCCAAGCTCTCTAGTGTGATCTGAGGATTCAAGAGGAGACAAGCCAGCTCTGCTCCTATCTCAAGTTCTGTGACATCGGACTCATTCTCTATGCACTGTTCAGCCTCAGCTGGTAGGTCAGTCTGCTCTTCTGCAACTTCATCCCCTTGCAACTGTAGGTCAAAAAATATCTCGAAGCTGGGCAAACGCCACTTCTCAGAGTTCAGCCATGGCTCAGGAAAGCCACAGAATGGAAAATCTTCCCCCTCCTAGACAAAGCGGCCGTTCAGGGTTCCTTGAATAGGTCTATGCACCAACTCATAGTGCTTCCCAGCTTGCTTAGCTTTGGCCTATCCTGCCATTTCCTTCCCCTTTCTTATCCAGTCCTCTTTGGTAGGCGTGCAACCTAGACCAAATGTATAAGGGTTGTGTGGCACTTCGGCCAACGCAACGATACCCTTCCGGCCGCTCCTTCCCAATCCCATTCCGGGTACATGTTGCAGCTTATTCATGAAGTAGACGGATTGACCACTGACATATAACCCCTCATCAAGAGCCAAAATATCTTGCACTACCCGGGCCTCGGCCAAGGTGAACCCAGTATAAGGGTAGTGTGGCACTTCGGCCAACGCAGCGACGCCCTTCCAACCGCTCCTTC
This sequence comes from Camellia granthamiana, assembly GCA_036172215.1. NCBI lineage: Eukaryota > Viridiplantae > Streptophyta > Magnoliopsida > Ericales > Theaceae > Camellia > Camellia granthamiana. Next base: position 269,154 of record JAXFYN010000197.1, read on the forward strand.
CCAATCCCATTTCGGGTACATGTTGCAGCTTATTCATGAGGTAGATGGATTGGGCACTGACATATAACCCCTCATCAATAGCCAGAATATCTTGCACTACCCAGGTCTCAGCTAAGGTGAACCCAAACAAAAAGACATCCTCCTTGCCGTGTACAATTTCTAGTACCGGTGTAGTGACTTCCGGTGGAGGATCTATGGAAGAGTTCCCAAAAACAATAGCTACCCCCTTCCCATGGGGGTACTTCAGCATCTGATGCAGAATGGAAGAGACAGCTCTTCCTTGGTGCAACCATGGCCGTCCAATGAGTAAATTAAAGGTGGCTGGAATATCCAGGACGTGAAATTCAATGTCCTGTTGTGCCGAGCCAACCTGAGTTCTAATCTGAACTGTCCACATCACTTCTTGACTTGTATTGTCATAAGCCCGAATCACCTGGGCTGTGGGTACAAAGTCTACCAGTTTCAAACCGATAGCATAGGTCGTACGCGATAGACACACATTAATTGCAGACCCAGTATCAACCAAGATGACTGGTATCCATTTCTTTTTATATTCGACAGGGATGTATAGTGGTTTGTTGTGCTCGGAGCCCTCAGGTGGCAATTCTTTATCTGTAAAGGTCAAAGTCGGTGAAGCGCCTCCCGGGAACACCAATCCCACTAACTGTTCGGGAGTTGTGTCGATAGAGAGCTTAGCCTTATCCATTGCTAATAAGACGGCTTGTCTATGCACCTGTGAAGCCATAAGTAATCCCCAAATGGAATTGTCTGCTTGAATCTTTTTTAGCTGCTTCAATACAGCTTCCTCTTCCAACAGTTTATCTTTCTATTTCTCAGCTTCCTTATCCTTCCCTGATGTTTCTGGTTGGTCCAAGTGTGGGGGCTTAAAGTACCGCCCACTCCAAGTCATGTGATCGACTTCCTTGACATACCATGTATCCTCTGGCAGATTCTGTCCCCAATCCTCATCCGTGTGGGCGAGATGCAAATCCTTATCTTTCCACCACATTCCTTCGTCAACCGACAAGCAACTGTCTGGTTCCGTTGTAAGCACTCCTATATCCAAAACACAATAGTCCCCGCAGGGCCTTTGGCTTTTCTAGCCTTCTGATCAATCTTAGTTCTTTCCTGCTCGAACCGCTTCAGCACGGCCTTTTGTTCTGTATCAGCTGTACAAACACTACCCAATTCTTGAGCAAAATTCTTAGTACCGGTGCTCTCCGGCAACTTCCCTTTGTTGTCGACCGTTCCGGCCGTTACAGAAATTTTTGTTTCCAACTGTCCCTGCTTTAGTTGAGACCCCTCATTAATATCTGGCTCATCACTAAGCCACCATGTATTATCCGCTGATCCGTTCATGTCAAACCAGCCAATCTGTATATTTCTCGGATCCTATTCATCAAAGAACTACAGATTACTAATGTCCTCCTCAAGCTCAACTAAGTCATCCAGCCCCTGGCTTGGCCCGTCCTCCCGGACTACATTAACCTCCATTACCTTCGACAATTCTACCCCTGGCCTAGCCTGACTCGTTGGCACAATGTAGCGACAAGGGTTGTATGCTTCCTCAATTGAGCTCACAGAGCCCTCAGGCATGCCTTCTTCTACCACAGCCACCACCACGGGTTCGGGTTGGGATATGGACGCGCTCATCATGCACAAGTCTGTGCTTTCTGGGATGAACAGCACCGGCTTATGTAGGTGGGAGGGAGTGATGTATATGCCGGGGTCATATGGGATGGCCATTGTTTGGATAAGGTTTACTTGCCTGGGTGGTGCGGGTTGGTTATGTGGTGGGAGAGGATTTGTGGTGACATTAGGCTTCTCAGGAGGTGATATTACTTTGTTGTCAATGAGATCCTGAATCTCATGACGGAGTCTAAAGCATAGGTCGGTATCATGACCATGCTGCTGGAGGAAGGCACAATACTTGGCTGAGTTGTGTGTAAGAGGGAGGGGATTAGGCAACGGGCGTGGCTCCAGGGGCTTCAGATGCCCCTTTCTGATCAGGACGCTCAAGGCTGAAGATAGAGTCATGTAGAGTGGGGTGTAAACCCTCTGGCCTCAGGGTGGGTACTTTGCAGGTTGTGAGGTGGTTCCGAATGCACCGGTAAAAGGGGTGGCTATTTTCGGTGTGGTGGTGACCATACCAACATCAGAGGTCCTTGCAGTTGCGTTACTACTCATAGCCGCATTTGAACTGCGTGTAAAAGCCCTTTTAGGCTACTCTTTTTCATGGTCAATTAGACCCTGTTTCATCACATCCTCTATTTGCACCCTTATCTCATGAAGGTCAGCAAATGTAGATAAGGGTAAGACAATCATCTTTTGCAGCAGCTTCGGTTGCAGATTACGAATGACCATTCTTATCTGGTCTTTTTCAGCTGGCCTGGTGGTCATCATGGAGGCCTTGGCCCTCCACCGAGTGACAAAATCGGAGAAGCCCTCCTTCGGCTCTTGATGAGTAGCCTCGAGATCACGAGTTGTGACCTCGATTTGAGTTTTATAAGAATATTGGGTGACAAAGGCCTCAGCCATCTCTTCCCAGCTCCTCTTCACAGAATCCTCCAGTTTAGCATACCAGATAGCTGCGATACCCAACAGGGTCTGGCCAAAGAGGGATAGCTTCTGTAGTCTAGCCAAGCCTATCGGCCGGAGAATATCTGAAAATAGTTACAAGTGGACCATGAGATCACCAGAACCGTCAAAGCAATCTATATATGGCATTTTAAATCTATCCGGCAATGTCATTGCCGAATCTGTATAGCCGGCCTCTATATCTGGGATCGAATTGACACCCTGAGCTCGTTTGAAAAGCTTCTCAAGCTTGCTCACTTACAGAGCAGTATGGTTAACTTCAAACTCAAACGGTGCCTCCGTTGGGTAAGCCAGTGCTTTGGAAGTCTGAGGTGGGATTGGCCCTATTGGAATGTCCGCATTCTCCTGGACATTAGTTGTATCCCCGGGTATCGAAACCCTGACTAGGGGTGGATGGGAAGCAGAAACTGCTGCTTGTTGTGGTTGCTGTTGTTGTTGAAGCCTAGCAATCAATTCAGTCTGCTGGGTTGCAATCTCTATTTGGCGAGTGGTAACTTTCGCTTGGCGAGCAGCGTCCAGCTACATGGCCTTGATAGTTTGTTGAAGTTGACGCATCATATCCTCTATATTGTCTGAGGGTTGCTGATCTATCAAAACCGGTGTATACTCTCTTTCTGAGGTGGAAGCAAAAAACTGGGCCCAACTGCGCACGGGTGACATAGATAATGACCGCTGAATTGGCAACTGTTGAATCGGTGATCTATGCCTGACTGTCCTCCGTCTCGTAACCAGGGGTAGTGAAGCAAACACTGGTTGTCCTCCAATAAGATCCTTAGATCGGTAAATCTTCCTGACTCTGGTCCAAAGTGCTCGGGGGGTAACTGCCTCGTCAGAAGTAATTGTGAAATATTACCTTACAAAAAGAAAATAAAGCAAAAAAAGAAACAACAATCAGCAAACGCACAGCACCTGGACTTAGACAAGGACAATACACAGTTGAAATCATAAGATGGACAATCTATACTCAAACACTGATTTCTGTCCTAAATTTCTGCCTCAAAACTGATACCCTCAAACTGATACCCAGACTTGCAACTGATACATACATTCCTGCAGAGTCACACTCTAAAAGCACATATCAAGCAAGTGAGAGCCAAAACACCCCTATGATGGGGTAGGGTTTCCCTGTCCTAGTTTTGTCATGAATTCAGGATTCGCTACGCAAGCAAGTGGTTTCAAATAAACCTACATTCGGGTGAGCAACCTGTCCTAGTTTGGAATAGTCTCTATGGCTTCCGATATGCAACTAGGTCAATTGGTCAAAAAGGGTGCCTCAGCAAGACCACCTAATATACCTCTTGCTCCTAACATCGAGAAGTGAAAGGAGGATCAAACGGTACAGCGGTAGTCTAGATCCAAGGTTTGTGTTCCCATCGCGGTAGAGCCCGCAACCGGTCAGCCTTATGGTACACTTTTCTAAGCAAGCTCCGGCAAACCACTCAGGAATAGCAAATGGCAAACACTGTGACTTAGGCGCACCAATGCAAATGCAATGTAAAGAAACACATAAGCGTAGATAAAACAATATATCATGAGTTCGAGTCAAGTTCTCTAAATCCCCAGCAGAGTCGCCAGAAACTGTAGCTCGACTTTGTTCATGCCCCCTTTCAGAGAGCTTGAATTAGTCCTATAGTTCGGACTCCTGTCACGATTCTGAATCTAATCTCACAAAGTGCAATGTGAGACTGATAAACACCAAAGAGTCCAATCCGGCAAATCATTTTGGAAAATCGATTCTGAATCAAATAATGCCAAAACTGGACTACTTTGCCAGATTACAGAGTCACCACCTAAATATTTTATTTTTGGGAAATTTAGAAAACCCTGACTGGTGCCAAAGGGCACGTGTCCGTCATCACCAAAGTTGCATCGGCTCGGGAACTTGGGTACGAGAGGGGAAGGTCCTGAAATGAGCACTGCCGCTCGCCTGATCAAAAGATCAGCCTCTACTAATCATGATATGCTTTTTTATAAACCTCATGTGTTCTTGTTCTGACTGTTTAGCTAACTTTATTACGTGACGCACATAAGCAAGTATAGAGTAAGTCGCAAGATTTGGAACGAATTCAACTCATGTTTGTTTTCAAAAATGGTTTGAATTTGCCACTCTCAAGTGGGCTAAAACACAGATTTGCCACCAAACATGATGGGCTTAAAACATGATTTGCCACTTCGCAAAGTGGGCTTAAAACATTCATTCGTTGAACTGTTTCAATTCAAGCAAAAAGCCTTCATCTACAGGCATTCATGCAGTTTATCATTTAAGCAAATAGCCTCATGGCAAGCATGTGAAACATGGCAACACTCACACTCATGCAAGTATGCTAAAACATAAAATTTACCGAGTACTCTAAGCCAAAACAAAAGCTAGTTAGAAACAATGCATGATCCTAACTATGTTAGATGCCTAATGTAACACATGCAATAATGTAATTAATAGGCTCGGCTATTAATATGGCATATGATTCGATTTGATAACATGTGATAAACACGTATTCCAATAGGTATATTGAAAAACAATACAGTTTGAATGATGCGCTGAGCCTCGGTGCATGCAAGACAAATGAATGTTGCAAACATGCAAGCATAAGGTATGCTAATCGAAACATGATCCCTAATCTAACCATCGAAAGTGGATAAATAAAAGGAAGAAAGACGTGGGGTTGGAAGACATACACACACACGCACACTTATTACAACATTATGCCCTCGTGAAGGAGGGTCCAAATGAATAAGCTAAGCTACACTAAGCTAAGCTAACTATTACAAAACAAAACTAATTAACTACTCTAGTTAACTAATTATTACAACACAATTGAATAACTAGCTATGCTAAGCTAATTAAAAATTACAAAATGAATTTGAATAATTAGCTACGCTAACTAACTAGCAAAATGATTTAAATGGCCTCGAGGGACGAGGGATGCATACATGCTCGTTTGTTTCACCCGAAAATGCCCTTGCCTTGCTATCGGATGCCTCTGTTTGCACTCATTTGATCTCTGAAAACTGTACCAACTTCCATATTGCATCTGCTCCAACAGAGGAACACATTTGCACAAAAATTCACTGGTGGCCGGTCGGCCACAAAAAGTGGCGGTCGGCCACCTTAACTGGCCGGTCGGCTAGTTTAAGTGGCCGATGGCCACCCCCATTTTTGGACTTCTGCTTTTGCTACAACAAAGATCAACAGAGGCAAAGCAATGCATTTTCAAGAAATGTGTATACTGTTACCCTCCTTATCATCTTTCAAGCTCAAAGGAGTGTAGCTCTTGGCTCTCAAGCCATTAACCAAGCATTTTCATGCATGATGGCCAAAGAACCAACCTTATACAAGCTCAATGAATGCACAAATAAGACTCAAAGGACCACGACCCTATCATGCACGATCAAAGGTGGCGGTGACCAAGAAAAATGACACGTTTCATCACTTTGAGTATGAAACATCCCACTTTTCTTGTGTTTGGATTAACGTCTGATCCAAACACATACAATGCAACACAACATGCTTAACTTGCTCAAGTTTTACTTGTCATGTTTTATTTACACATTTTACATTACCAATTAGTCTTTTAACCGATTAAGTCCAAAGTGAGAGTCCTCTAATTGGAAAGAGGGCTTAAGCCACAAGTACCTTGAGCATGAAAGAGGCCTCATGCTGTTGGTTAGTAGAAACCCTCAAGAGAGGATTAAAACCATTAGGCATGAGAGCCTCAATTCCACACTCAAGCCAACAAGGGGCTCAAGGCCACTTTCAAAACAAAGTAAAAAGTGAAGAATAGAGAGAGGTTGCAGATATTTCAGTGTTGAAATGGCATGCAAAAAGACACTAAATCATGCAAGCAACACATGCAAGACATGCTTAAGAGCCTAAAGCATTAAGCTGGTAAAGATCACAACACCATAGGCATGCAATACAAAGCTCAACTGACCAAACCAGCTCTAGACAGAGTTAATATATGCCAAAACAGTGGCTAAAACATGCTGATATTAAGGCATGAAAGGCTAGAAAAACATGCTTAAATGTTAGCTTGCAAACAAGACTCAAGACACAACTCTCAAAAGTAATGAAGAGTGAAATAAATGAGCATGTGACAGAGCTATATACACTGAAATTACATGTTAAAGGACACTACAACATGCAATCATTCAAAGAAAAACATGTTTAGAGACCTAAAATGCCAAGCTAGTGAAGCCATTTGCACTACAACTATACAAAACAAAGCCCACATGACCAAAGCAGCCCAAAATAGAGCTAAATCATGCCAAATCATAGGCAAACACATGCTGAAAATAAGCTAAGTTAAGGCACAAAAACATGCTATCATGTGATGCTAACTAGGCATGGAAGTGAGACACAAGGAAGGGAGGCTAACCCCTCCATTTTTGGACTTCAAAACATACTTTTTACCATTTAAATAACTATGGATTTCATTGTTTAAAAGGGCCAAAAAGTCTGATTTAAAGGTGGTAAGAAATGACACAAAAGGCTTCACAAGCCAAAGGGCAAAAAATGGGAGACAACCTCCTAACCCACCAAGACCTAAACCACCATTTTTAAACCTTAAAAATAGAGTTTTTTTATAGTTGAAAAAACAAGTCAAAATAGTGTAAAAAGATAGCCAAGCAATTGATTAAAACAAAGTCAACGAGGCAAGTCCTTTACCTCTTGAAGCACAGCACAAAATCAGTCACAATTCTGAGCTTAAACCACCCTTAGGAGCTCAAACTAAGCCTCAAAGATACTCAGCTCCAATATAAAGAAGTTTGGTTAAGGGTCTTAGTACAAAAGTGTAGAGAATTCTAACTATCAAGCACAAAATAAGAAGAGAGAGAGAGAATTCTACGCTCAAAATTGTCTAACCTCTCAAAATGGGAGAGAGACCCCCCCTTATATAGAAAATCAAGCCAAAGGCTTGTATTCATCCCTCCATATGCGTGTATGGAGATGGCATTCAATGAACAACAGCTGGCACAGCTGGCTAAGAAAATATCTGAAAAAAAAGTGATCGGCCACCTCACCTAGCCAACCGACCACTTCAAGTGGTCAACAAAGAGGAAAAGTGGCCGACAAGGCCAAAAAGTAGTCGACAAGGCCTCTCCTCCTTCTAGGCAAAAGGCACCAAGGTTTGGCCCAAAAACAAGCACAAAACAAAAAAGGTTTAGAGGTTCAAAGACAAGGCGTTCCGCTAAGAACTTTGGGCTCTCAAAACAAGCACAAACAAGCATAATCATCGAGTGCACAAATGATGACGTCTAAGTCTTGAGGTCGGTCAAAAATGGGGTGTCTACACATCTGCTCTTCGAATCCCTACCATTGGTATTGGGGCAGGGACTTTCTGTAGTGGCCAAGTTAATTGATTCTTTACCTTTCTCTAGTACTCCTAATAATGAATTAGACTTAACTGGCTTGTGTTGTGTATAATCTTTTCGCTTTCATTTGTACATATAATTTGCTATTTGATCTTGTAATTTATTTTCAAGTGCTAAAATGGGCATTTTAATGATATCATCTGTTCATATATTGAGTTTACTCATATAAAAAACTTTGAATTTGCTCTCTCTCTCTCTCTCTCTCTCTCTCTCTCTCTATATATACTAAAAATAATCTTCTATGACATATAAAATTATGTCATGAAAAGTGTAATGATTTCTGACATGCAAGAAAATGTTGTAAAAGATTATATATGGCATACAAAGTATGTCATAAATATATTAAAAATGACCTTTTACGACATACAAAATTATGTCGTGAAAAGTGATAATTTATGACATGCAAAAAAATGTCATAAAATATTATATATGACATACAAAGTATGCCATAAATATATTAAAAATAACCTTCTACGGCATGCAAAATTATGCCATGGAAAGTATGATAATTTATGACATGACAAAAATGTCAGAAAAAATTGTATACGGCATACAAAGTATGTCATTAATGTTTAATTTATTACTTTTTACAACTTTACCTGCATGCCATAATTGATACTCAACTTTCTACGGCATGTCATATAACGGCATTTGTGTGCATGCCGTGAAAGAGTTTTTACGGCATGCATTGCAAGCTATAAAAATTTAATTTTGTTGTAGTGTATACAAAAGGATAGTGTAATCTTAACTGGGACAATTGACTACTCTTTGCTTCTTTGGGGGGCCAATTCCTAATAGCACCCAAATTTAAGTGTCACGTGTAATAGAACTATAAACAAAATTTCACTACAACAAAATAACTATTTACGGCTTCAACTTTACGGCATACATTAAATGCATGTCGTAATTAATAGATTCTAAGACTTTTTTTTTTTTTTTGCAAGCCATTAATGGTTTTTCAATAACAACATACATACCATGTAAGTCGTTAATTCATATATTTATGGCATATAAAAGTATGCCATAAAAAATATATATTTTCATGACTTAAAAAATATGTCGTAAAATATTTGTACTTAAAACGACATACATTTTATGCTGTAAAATATTATAACTTTACACGGCATGCACTAACAGGTTGTGAAAACTTCTGCACACACACAAAACAAAACAAAAAAAAAATCAATTCAAATTTTTTTTTTTTTTTTTTTTGGGCATGCAAAAGCATGCCATAAAAATACATATTTTCACGGTATACAAAAATATGTCGTAAAATATTTGCACTTGAGACGACATATAATTCATGCTGTAAAATATTATGGCCTTGTTCGGTTTGACTTTGGGAGATAAGTTTTCAAAAAATATTTTGGGAAGAGAGTTTAGAAATTTTTGTAGTTTGTTTGGTTGTATATTTTGAAAATAGTTTGGAGTTTGGGAGTTTGGGATAATTTGATATTTTGCTGTAATTAAGTAGATGTATGTGAGAGAAAAAATGATTGATTGATGTGTAGGAGAGACAAAGTGATTTTGAAAAATTTTTTAGAAAAATTACAAACCAAACAAAATTTTCAAAAATTTTCTCCAAATTCTTTTTCCCAAAGTCAAACCAAACAAGGCCTATAACTTTACACAGTATGTATTAGCATGTCATGAAAACTTTATCAGAGAAAATTTCAATCCGATTTTTTTTTTTTTTTTTTAAAAAAGGGTAACAATTTCCAATCAAGCTTCTTACTTTAAATTTTCCTAATTGAGGACAACGTAAAAAATAATTTATACATTATTTTATAATTTAGTGTCTCTTTTAAGGGATAATTGCACCCAATGGAATTTTGGGAAAAAAATTACATATTCATAAAAAAGTTTATAATTTTAATGATTAATATTTATATGGCTTCTCACTAATTTGTAATTTTTTTTTTTAAATTACCTTAATTTGATATTTCCCCTTCTTTTAATAATTTATTTATTTTTTACTTTTTAAATGTGCCCAATCTAAATACAACTAAAAAGTAAAATATTTGTAAAAAAAATATAATATATATAAAATGTATTAAGTTTTATATTTTTTTGAATTGAGTGATTTTTTAAAAAAATTAAAAAATATTTTTCTTTTAAATATATGTAAATTATTTGAATTTAAAAGTAAAAAAAAATATTTAAAATATTTAAAAACTTACAATAACTATATATATAAAAAAAAAAACTCAAAAACATTATTTTAGCCCTGTTCACTACTCTCCCAGACTCCTCTCATTCTATCTGCACATATTTTTGCCCCAAGCCCCTCTCTCTCTCTCTCTCTCTCTCTCTCTCTGCATGCGAGCTCTCTTCGAGCATTGCCTTGATCGATCGCGTGACTTCACATGGCCTCACAATGTATGTCATTCACTTTTTCTTCCAATCGATCAATTTTTCTCTGTCTCTCAATCATTTTTTCCCAAAAGCTTCGAATTCATCATTTTATTTGAAGTTAGGGTTTGGTGAGAGCCATGGAAATGTAGACTACGAAGCCAAATGCATTCTTAATCAATTGATCTCAAACCCTAACTGATCTCTACACACTCCTCTATATCGATTGATTCAGTGAGTTTGAAACTCGTCATACTTCGTATTTTCTCTTGTGTGTGTTTATTGGATCAATTGAAGTTTGTATTGATAATTCGGTTTTTTTGGAGGTCTAGTAGATCAATAGGCAAGTTGATTTCAACGCTTCAGGTGGAGCTAGCTGCTACTCGAAGTTCTTAAGAGATAAGGAGATCTGATGAGTTCACTCACATCTTTGAATTGACTCATGAGGGCTTGCCCAGGAAGAAGGCTTTCATAGTTATTGGAATTAATACTGCTTTTAGTATTAGGAAGAGGCGTGATTCGATTAGATAAACTTGGATGCCTCAAGGTGATAATTTGATATTGTCGTTGTGTGTATGTCCTACTATATCTTAATTTCATGGCTTTTCCTAACTAGCTTTTTGGGTTTGATTAGGAGAGAGACTTCTTCAATTGGAACAAGAGAAGGGAATTATCATCCGGTTCATGATCGGCCATAGGTAAATCTCTTGTCTGCATTTTCTCACAAGTTGGTTAGTTTAGTATTATTTGAAAACAATAGGAATTCTTCGGGCAATATGATCTCATTATTAATTTTTTGAAGTTGGATCCATTGCTTTTCCTTGATATGGATTTGTCAAAAGTCAGCTCCTGTTTGTGTAACAATAGACATTGTTAAGCAAATAATTGTATCATTATCACATGAATTGCCTTTAAAAATTAAAATAGAATATCCAGGAAGTTTTGAGATGTTCACTTGTTATGAGAATGAACAAGTTTTAGATTATTCTTTGTTTACTGTATTTCCATTCCATTGGTGGTCAACAACCATAGTCATAGCACAAGCACAAATAATCTTTACCACTCACTTTCACATTATGTTTTGGCTAGTGAAAAATATGAGTATGCTGCAAGGTAATTTACTTTTACATTCTGTGATGTTCTTTGATGAGACTAGAAAAAGACAAACTAAATTACCATGAAGATGTTTGTTGGTATATCTAAGAACTGTAGAACTATTTGACCAATGAATCAATTGGTCAGGTGAACTAAGGGGTGGTCTGGGATGATTTAACTAAGTGCGCTTTTTGACTTTTTATGAAATATGGGTTGGATATGGGTTGAGTTTGAAGTGATGTGACTTAAATATAATAGTGACTTTTTGACTTTTTTAGGTTATAACAAACAAGGCCTAAATCTTAATTAATCTGCATTCCACGTTGGTGTTGGTGGACAAGTACAAGAAGCACTCTCCTGTGGACTTTGATGTCAAATTTATGTAAAGCTACACTAGGAAGGAAACTTTGATCACTGCACCATATGGTTGAAATCATGGTTAGTTTGAATAAGGTGAACTTGTAGTTCTAGGATTTAAGAAGGTTAGGGAAAGTTTGGAGGTTTTTGCAGACAGAAACGAGTTGGAATTAACTTGATTTTTAGAATTATAAGCTGTAGAAACTTAAAAGTGTAATAAAATTTATAGGCAGCAATTATTTTGTCGTATGTAGATGTTGTAAATTATAGTCCATGAAAATTAATTAAAACATACTTGACCAAACAAGGTTCCAAGGGTTGCTTCGTTTAAAATTCTAAATTTGTCTCCTCTCTTCTGATTGTGTTCCGCATCTGTTTCTTAACTAGTATGTAGATGTTGTAAATTATTGTCTTGGGAGCCTTAGCATAATCATGTGTAAGAAGACAGTAGTTGAAGAGGATTTTCTCAAGGGTATGAGGTGGACAGTTAAAGTTTGATTTTGCACCTTAAGGGAGGATATTCCCCAGGATTTTAGGTAGATAGTTAAAGTTTGATTTTCACCTTAAGAGCTTTAGTAATGATAAAAGCTGCAAATTTAAAGAGAATTTATACTTACCAAAAAACAAGAAAATTTATGTTGAATAGTGACAGAATGACCTAAATGCCATACAGCAAATGTTGGAAAGCCAAGAAACATTGGTGTTAGACGAGATATAATGAAATGAGTTGTAGCCAAAAGAGAATAAAAAATGGAAAAGAGTGAAAGGGATTTATGAGGATATTTGATTGAATGAGAATAAAAAAAATTGGAAAGACTAAAATCAACATGGGTACTTCTATAAAAATATTGGAGTAGCTTAATGGGTGATACGTTGATTGAAAAAATTCATGCATGATCATGCCCTATAGAAACTTTGATTATTGAACATAATTTATCATGTGACTTTTTGAGTAACTGCTACGAGGAAAAGACACAATTGGGACCAATATATTCTTTTTAGACAATGAAAGCTTCAATGTGTGAATAATAGACTACTATTGTCTTACTACCATGCTTTAAATAATGTTATTAGATCTTTTATAGAGTCGTTATTAGTTCTAAAATATTTTAGTTGGTTAAAAAGTTTTAATTTCCAAATTTTGAAGTCATTGTTTTTTGTAGAATTTGGAGAATGTAGCATCCTATGGATTTGCAAATAATCTTCAGTTTTTAGTAGAGAGTTGAGTTATGAGGATTTGAGGTTGTGGTTGTATGAATTTCCCTAAACCCTGTGATAAAGGTGAGACACTTCTTCCCCCTTTCTTCTCATCCTCTGTCTGAATTACCCCAAGTACTATTTTCTGGTTATTGTTCATAATGCCCTCAAATTGCACATTTTAGCCCCCAAAGCCTACCAAACTAAGTTTAAATTAACCTTAACCCTTTATCCTAAGTATTGGTTTTCAATCTAACCATTAATACCCAAAAATTATTTGTTTTCTAGATTTCAAATAGTCTAATTCATTTGAGAAATAGAGGTCTTTTTAATTTGGGGTTTAGAAAAAGCAGGTCCTAACTCAAACCAACGTAGATCCATTCAAATAGGATAATATTACTAAATGGAAGGTACATACCTTTTGCTCTTGCTACAATATATTTGCATCATATAGGGCACCTGTGTGTATAATTGAGAATTATGATGAATGCCAATTGTTTTGATTAGTGTAGTGCAACATCTAACAACATACTAGATCGAGCTATTGATTCAGAAGATTCTCAACATAAGGACTTCCTCAGGCTGGTAAGGATGCACAGAGCTTGTATGTACAAAAAATATTGTGGACAATCCACAATTTTTTTTCTCAATCTTATTGCTCATGAGTCATGTTGTCTTGTAGGAGCATGTTGAAGGGTATCATGAATTGTTTGCAAAAACCAAAATTTTCTTCTCCACTGTTGTTGCAAAATGGGATGATGATTTCTATGTCAAAGTGGATGATGATGTCCATGTCAATTTGGGTATACACTGTCTCTTTTCATTTTCTTTTCTTGTTATATTCTTTCTTCCTTTTTTTTCCAATTTTGGGAATTTTGAATTTGCTGAGTGATGCAGAGTGCATAAAACTGTTATGACCCTACCACTATTATATATTTTCCAAAAAAATTCATAAATTGGCAAGCTTTGAAGAAGAGATTTCCTCTTAAGATGGATTTATTTTTCTATAGGTTTTTGAGTTTGCCCTAGCTTTGCAGGAAGCTGGGTGCTTTTCTGTTATTGTGGAATGTGTGCTTGCACCTGTTGCTACTACTGCAACATTTGCTCTTCGAATCCTTACGATTGGTATTGAGGCAGGGCCTTTCTGTATTGGCTAAGCTAATTGATTCTTTAGCTCTCTCTACTGCTCCTAATAATGAATTAGACTTGACTGGCTTGTGTTGTATATGATTTTTTTGCTTTCATTTGTACATATAATTTGCTATATGATCTTGTAATTTGCTTTTCAAGTACTAAAGTGGGCATTTTAGTGATATCATGTGTTCATATATTGAGTTTACTCATATAATGAACTTTGAATTTGCTTTTCTTCTCTCTCTCTCTCTCTCTCTCTTTCTCTATATATATATCTTAAAAATAACCTTCTACGGCATACAAAATTATGTTGTGAAAAGTGTAATAATTTATGACATGCAAGAAAATATTGTAAAAAATTATATACGGCATACAAAGTATGTCAGAAATATACTAAAAATAATCTTTTACGGCATACAAATTATGTCGTAAAAAGTGTAATGATTTATGACATGTAAGAAAATGTCGTAAAAGATTATATACAGCATACATAATATGCCATAAATATATTAAAAATAACATTCAACGGCATGCAAAATTATGCCATAAGAAGTATGATGATTTATGGCATGACAAAAATGTTGTAAAAAATATGTACAACATACAAAGTATGTCATTAATGTTTAATTTATTATTTTTTACAACTTTACCTGCATGCCATAATGACGCTCAACTTTTTACGGCATGTCATATAATAGCATTTGTGTGCATGCCGTGAAAGAGTTTTTACGGCATGCATTGCAAGCTATAAAAATTCAATTTTGTTGTAGTGTGTATTTGTTTTTGTACAAGCCAAGGACTTTAGCTGTATTAGGCTTAAGTCCACTTTTGTTGTAACCAAGCTCTGTCTTGGAAAGTTGTAAGCCTTTATGGCATTTATTATCCATTTTGTTTTCGTATCTTATCTCTTGCTGTGACATACGCTATAAATTCAATGATAGGCTTATGAATGTATATATACATATGTCACTCCTTTATAAACTCAATTGGAATCAATGAAAGATAATTACTCATATCAGTGTAGTTAGATAATGTATATAATGGTTGATCTATTGCCTAATATTTCGGGGCATTACAAAAAATAATAACAATTAAATAAAACAGTTGTGCTTTAAAGTTGTTGCGCTTCTCATGAGATTGATACTGGTCAATTTTGATGGTTTAAACTATTTATATTATTAAAAAAAAAACCCTTATTATGTATGGAATCTAAAAAAATTAATAAAAACAATTTATATAAAAAATTAGTAAAATATTTTTATATAAAATAATATAAATAATTAGATATTTTGTATGTAAATGATGAAAACATAAAAATATTGAAATTTACAATTTAAGTTTCGCAATTTTTTTCCAATTTATGTAATTTATGTATCAATTTTTTATTTGTCATAATTTCAATTCTGTAACTTTCAACCCCCTTTACTAAAGTCGTAAATTTGGGCAAGTTCAACCAATCAGCTTGAGTCAAGTATGGAATTTTTTAAGATTGGGCAACATAATTTTTAATTCGATGAAAACTTATGTAAAATTTAAAAAAAAATTAAATAAATTTGAGTGGACTTGGACAGAGGTACCAAATAACCTAAGCAATCGAAGCAAAATTGTATATATAAATATATAAAATTATTTGCTAATTTATTTTTTTAATGATAAAAAGGATTATTTAAAAATTTAATATTAATAAACAAAAGTAAAAGCAATATGCTTAAGTTTTTTCAATAGAATATTTTTTATTATATTTAAAAAAATACACCTTTATAAAGGGACCATCGAATAAGTTGATATTAAAAAAATTAAATTTTATTATGGCATAAAATAATTTGAATATGTTTTTTCAGAAATTATTTTTAATTTAAAGATTACAATAAAATAATTAAATATTATAAAATTAAATTGCTTACAAAATAAAAGTCTTTGGATAAAAAAAATAAAAAATAAGAAGAAAATTTAGAATGGCATTTTCATTTGATCTGAAAATAATTTTAGATGACCAATAATTATCATCTATAACCCTCGTTTTTTTAATTAAAAAAAATATTTCATGAACCATCACTTTTAATAGAAAAATAATATTTATTTCTATTTGTTTTTAGAAAAAGTCACCTTTTAACAATTTAAGCCAAATTTTTTTTATTTTTTACTTTGGCTTGTTTAATTGACAATTGAGATTAAAAACATTAATAGAATCCATCATGTTTCGCAAGTGTTACAAAAGTCCAGATGAATAATAAGAAAAATATTTTTGACTCACAAAAAACACCAGCAATTGTACCCACAATGATGTAATATCATATTTGTCAACTCTTGATTTGCTATACACTCAATGACATGGAGCCTAACTCCATTACCATATAGAAGTGTGAGTCTGTAGCATTGCTGGAATAATAAATTATCACATGTAACTTTCATTTTTTTATTATATATAAAAAATAAGTTTCACCAACCATCACTTTTAATAGAAAAATAATGTTTATTTTTATTTGGTTTCAGCAAAAGTCACTTCTTAACTATTTAAATAAAAAAATTTATTTTTATTTTATTTTGTTTAATTGACAATTGAGATAATAAAAAAAAATAACAAAATCAACCATATTTGGAAAGTGTTAAAAAAATCATTCATTTTTTTAGGCTCCATTTGTTTTGACAGAAAATAGTTTACAGAAAAAAATAATTTTATTTTTATTTTTTAGGGTTTGGTTAACACTTGAAACAAAAATATTTTATTATCTAAAAGAGAAATTTTGATTTAATAAAGTATCATTTATGACTTTTTAGTAAGTTACAATACTTACTTGAAAATGCTAAATGTGTTGAAAAAGTAGTGAGTGAGACTCAATTTGAAAAATTAACTTATAAAAATTTTAAAAGTAAGTTATTTTTTGAAAAATGATACAAAAATATTTTCCTTAAAAAAAAAAAATTACTTACTTTTTGTTCAACTGAACAACAAAAAATGAGTACATCAAAACAAATGAATTGTTTGGTTTATGTTTTGAGATATTATATAAAAAATAATTTTCTAGAGAGAGTTTAGAAAATTTGAAAATTTGTTTGGTTGTATATTTTGAAAATAGTTTTGGAGTTTTGGATGATTTTATTTTATTTTATTTTTTTATAGTTGAATAGATGGGTGTAAGAAAAAAAAATGATCGAGAATGAGAGAGGAAAAAAAAGCGATTAATTGATGTGTAGTAGAGAGAAAAGTGATTTTGGATTTTTTTTTTTTTTTTTTTTTTTTTTTTTTTTTTTTTTCAACTAAGCATGTTCTTGGAATTTTTTTTCTAAAAATATGTTTTGAGAGACAAACCAAACATTCCAATGTTTTTGTCTTTTGCTTAAAAAAATATTTGTATTAAAAAAAAATTATTGTTCAATTCCTTGTAATTTAGAAAGTTTAGAAGGATTTATAAAATTTAAAACCAAAAATGATAAAAATAAGAATAAAAACTTTTAATAGCGATTAATAATTTGAACATGTGTATTTAATAACATATTATGTTTAGACCAATAATATTATGACACATGTGAATATTGATCTCATTCTAATTGTAGTAACGTAATTTAAAGGAGATTTTAAATTTTAAATTTTAAATTTTATTTTATAATTTAATAAATGATGCATAAATTAAGGAACAAATATTAATTTTGTTCCAATTATAGTAACATAATTTGAGGAAGATCTAAATCTAAAATTTTAGTTTAAGAATATAAAATGAAATTATAGATCAATCATATTGTGACACATATTAACAAAAATTAAACAAAATCAAAAAATGAGAAAAAAGAATTGTAACTTTCAGCTTTAATAAAATGACAATGTTTTACAATTATAATAGTATGTAGATTACATAACTCGTCAATTAGATTATTTATTAAAAAAAATTAATTGAATATTTATAACTACATAAAAATAAATAATAAACATAAATTTCGATGGGCATGGCATAGGAAGGCCTGACCCATGGTTGCCTTGAGCTAGCCAGATAATTACTTAGTTAGCTACCATTATAAAGCCTAGCAACCTATAGTGGTCCAAGCCCAGTCACAACTAGACACGTGCCAAGTAGAGAATTAGCCACCTAGCAAACAAAAATTTTGCAGAGTCATTGAGCCCACGCGCCAAATATTAAATGTGACCATTAAAGCATTAAATACAACACGATCTCTCGCTCTGGGACATGATGAAGCCACCATGGCCAACGGCAAGTAGATTGCAGGCTTTTGGCCAATGAAACAGCATGAATGGACGATGAAATGATTAATAAAAGATATAAGCAAGCTTCTAAGGATCATTTTGGTAACAAGTTAATCACTCTCTGTCTTTCTACTCCAAACTTTCTTTCTAAACTCTTACTATACTTAGCTAACTTGATCATCAGAGAGCCCATAGGAAGGAACCACCTCCACCCCAGAGCCTTCCTATTGGACTTGTTGTAGGTGTTGCTAGGAAGACGGTGATTAGCTAATCCGTGAAGTACTTGAATCAGTTCGACCCATCCATTACCGACCAAGCTCCATTATCAAATTTAATAATATATTATTTGTTTTTTAGATCCTAATGATGCGATTAAAAATATCTAATTAATTTAATTTTTATCATAAATACTATATTCCATGACGAATCATTCAGGCCTATATTTTGACAACTAAGAAAAAAGCCAATTTATTAATTTATTAACTTATTTAAATTATATTACCTCTTTACTTTTTACGTATTATTTTAAAAAATAATAATAATAAATTAATAAATTAACCTTTTTGGGTAAAACACCAATAAATTCTAAAGAGTGATTTTATTAACGATTTGGTCCTTCATTTTTTCTTATGAATCCAAAGGTCCCATTCTACCGTAAATTACATAAATGGTCAAAATATGGGTTTTCTCAAAATATTAAAATTACTAAACATAACACTTAAAAAAAAAACTCTTTAGTGTACTTTTTTCAAACGTTACATGTAACACTTAAAAAAACGTGACACTCCAATGTAACAAACTAAAAAAAATTTAGTCTACTTTTTTCAAACTTAACACTTCAATCAATGTAACACATAAAAACTTCTTACTCAAACGTAATACTCTGATGTAACACACTAAAAAAACTTTTTATTGCTCTTTTTTCAAACGTAACACTCCAATCAATTTAATACTAAAAAACTCCTTAATATACTTTTCTCAAACGTAATAACGTAATATTCTAAAAAAATTCCTTAGTGTATTTTTTCCAAATGTAATATTCCAATCAATGTAACACATAAAAACTCCTTAGTGTATTTTTTTTAAACATAACACTCTAATGTAATACATTAAAAAATTCGTTAGTGTACTTTTTCGAAACGTAACAATGTAATATTCTAAAAAAACTCCTCAGTGTATTTTTTTTCCAAACGTAACACTCTAATCAATGTAACACACAAAAATTTCATAATGCAATTTTTTCGAATATAATACTTTAATGTAACATTCCAATATAATATTAGAAAATCACACTACAAAAATATAGATTTTTATGCTCGACAACCAATACTGCAACTAACAATTCTTTAAAAAAGAATTTTCTACACCTCACATTTCTATTCTCATTTCAAAAATAAATTTAAAAAATAAATGATAAAAAGATATTTATTTAAAGTCAAACGGCACTCAATTAAATAATTATAACTTTTTAAAACAAAAAAAAAAACTAATTAATTTATAAAAAAAATTTAAAACTAAATGGATCAATGTTACTCCAGATAAAATTTATAAATAATTTTTTCTAACTTTTTTTCCTAATTTCAAAAACATGCCTAAAATAAATTCGATACCGCCCTTAATAAATTCGATATATTGACCCATAAAGGGATATGGCCGCCTGAGGCAGGGGCGCATTTCCATTCCCTATAAATCAAGAGAGAAGAGTCAAGAGTGGCGTCCAGACAGCTGGTCAATGATGACTTGTCCTCTCCCACGTGAATGGAAAAATTATTAGTTGATTTTCAAGCGATAATAAGGAATTGTTTGAGATGTCTTAAATAAGTGTATTTTTTTTATTTTTTTAGATTAAAAGGTTGAAAAAAAATATAAATATTTGGGTTAATTTTTTAACTTTTTATGAAAAAATATGTATTAAAAAATTGTATAAATTAGTGTGTAAGGAAATATTAGGATTGAGAGTTGTGCAGCTGTACTTTCTGAGAAGTTCAATTGAAACTAAGAAATGATTGGCTACTTTTTGGACATTGCACTAAACGATTTTGTTCGGCCCATGGGGCCATCACGGGTCTTATTTTGATAATCTGAACTATTCCATGTGTAGAACTCGTTGAGTACTATATGTCTATAAAAAATCACGTTCATCGGATATCGATAGCTATCTGATCAGACTTGTTTTTTTTTTAATGGTTAATTATAATATCATCCTTTTTTTATACAAAACTGATTTGATCATGCAATTATCGATATCCGATCAATGTGATTTTTTACAGACATATAGTATTCGACAAGTTCTACACATTCAGCAGTTCAGATTATCAAAACGGGACCCGTGATGGGCCCCTACGGGCCGAACAACAGTATGTGAAAATTGTACCCAAATTGTGCAATTGTTCTTAATAAACGCTGCATAGCGTTAGTTTTGTCATGATTGCTGAGTTATATAGATGTGTCGAAAATTAATTTTTTAATATTTTTTTTAGTAAATAGTGATAACTTTTTAACTTTTTGAGTAACTTTTTGATTTTTTAACTTTTTTGGAAGATGTCAAACTTAGTCTAAAACTTGAGACCTCTAATTAAAGGTGTCACTAATAATGTGACAGTGAATCCTGCCCAATGTCACAGTGTGTACTTTTTTTCTTTTCTTTTTTTTCTTGCTAATGATGAATTTAAAGCCTAATATTTAAAGTTCTGAATCATTATTATTCAAGCAATACGTGGAGTGGGTGATGCTTCAAATCAATCATAACTCTTCGCAATCTATTTCTTTTTTCTTTTTTTTCACAGGAAAATCCTTCTTACCCTTTCTTAAGTTTAAAGAGAAATCACCAAAATATCCTATTAACTACTCTAAGTAAAGTGATTATAATCTAAGAAGTTACTCAAGAGGAAGAGTCAAGAATGGCCTGCTCGTGATGAGACAGTTGGTCAATAATGACTACAAGAAAGCAGTACGTGGAGTGGGTGATGTTTCAAATCAATCAGAACTCTTTGTACTCTACTATGTTCTTTTATTAGACGGAGCTGTTGCAGTGTTCTAATTAGAGTTGTTATAGTACAATTTTAATAAATTGTCTATGAATAAAATAATAATAATAATAATAGTGAAGTAAAAAACAAAAAAAGAGGAAGAAAAAGAAAAATTAAAGCTCCATTAAAACTCTTTTTTTAGAGGTCTAAATCATTTTTCTTTATTAAATAACAGCAAACTAGTGGTAATCGTGCAGTGTGCGGAATTTTATAAATTAAAAAAAATATTATAATTATTTTAAAATAATTTAATATTTTATCCTATAATATATATAAAATTTATAAGTTAATTTTTATATTTATAAATTATTAATTTTAAAAAATTAAATACATATATAGAAGTCTAATTAGTGTAATTTTAATAATTTGTATTTAAGAAAGAATAATATTATATGCATTAATTAATGTATACACTAATGTATCAATAGATGATGTATCATAATTTTAGAAGTTTTTGGTATTTGTAATTTATATAATAAATAGGGTCAGTAATGATATCATAATACAAGTTGGTACATTAGTGTGTACACTAATTGGTACATGTAGCACCATCATTAAAAAAAAGTTAAATCTGATTAAATGAGACAAATATACAATATACAATTTTATTGTTTGGCATACACTATTTTAGTCCATCATTTTATCATTTTATCTTTTTTGAGTCACATCAATTAACATCTCCTCTCTACTTTTCTACACATCTTTTTATAAAAAGTCAAAAAGTACACTTATTTAGAACATCCCAAACCACCCCTAAATGTGAAGTGAAGTGATATTTAACAATAATTATTATGATATTTCGATTATTAATCCAATAATTTAAGTTACATTTCTTTTTATTTCAATTCATAACTAAAAATATAATATGAATATAATACACACATGGATTTTTAGTTTTTAATAATAAGAAGGTTTCAAAATATTTTCAAACTTTCATCATTTTCTTTTAATTTTTTTTAATATAATTTGATTTTAAATTTGAATAAAATTTTTAATTTTATATGCATTACTTTGATTTTTTCATTAATTTTTTTTTATCAATTTTTATCCCTTTAATAATGCCTTTCTCGTAAGCTCTATTCATTAAGATATTCAGACCTTCAGTCACTATATTGAATAGAAAAGGAGAAAAAGAATCACCTTGTTTGAGACCTTTCTGTGGAGAAAACTCCTCCGTTGGTGAGCCATTCACTAAGACAGACAGCCTTGCTGTAGAAATACATTCTCGCATCCAAGATATCCACTTGGATCCAAAACCGAAATTAGATAACATAGAGAATATAAATTCCCAATTGATCAAGGATATCCATATGATCAACAATTTTTTGATGAAAATGAGTTAGTGTTATCTGAATTAAAATCTTAAAATAATCTAATATGATTATGACAAAAATGTAAGACTTCTTGTGTTTTTACCCATGGAAAATTATATGGTACTAGGGCTGGACTTGACCCAGGGCGAGTCAGGCCACCTTGGACTCCCAAACTTCATCAAATCTTAAGGGCCCTAAATACTTTTAATTCCTAAGGTGTTGGTAGGTTGAAAAATAAATGTCCAAACTTCCTACTTTAATTTCACAATCTAAATTAAAGATACTTAGAGCATTCGGAACCCTTCATTACTTTTAAAATCTAATTTGCTAATAAATTTGAGTAAAAAACTTGAGGAAAATTTTACTATACACATCTTTTGAAAGGGATATACCATATGCACCATAGTTATGTCATTTTATTATTTAGTTATGACCAATTTTCTTCTTTAGCTATGACAATATTTTAGTTATTACTCATGAGATTTTTGGTTATATCTAATGTGGTGTTTGGTTATAATTTTATTTTTTATTTTTAATTATGACTCAGAAAGTATGAAATTATGATATTTTATTCTTTAGTTATAAAATGCATATTTGAAGGGTGTGTACCATAATATTTCTCAAAACGTGATTTGATATGTGCTACTCCAACCCTTTCATTAAATTTTTTTATTAAAATCCTTTTAAACATTCTTCTCTTAATCCAAAATTTTCTTTTTATCAAATTTGATAGGGAAAAAAATCATCTATCTTTTTAAATTCAAATTTGATGAATTTTCAATTTGATAAAAAAATATTTCTCACTTAATTTAATAAACATTTGCTAAAATGATTAGAGGGGTTGGTTGTATGGGTGCGAGTAGCAGTAGTAGGGGTACTTTGTATTTTCCGAATCTCTCTCGATGCATGCCATTTTCCTGTACCTTTAATTTCATGTTATTAATGAAATTTTTACTTTGCTGATAAAAAAAAAAATGGTTTCTCTACAAGTGCCAGTAAAAAAAAAAAAAGTATTTACTTACCATTTTACCAACATGTTTTTTTTTATAAAATTTATGAATATGTATACAACAATACTATGTATTCTTAAAAATTAATTCAAAAATATATTTATAAATCTCATCATGATTCGCGCTACAGTAATTTTGAATTTATCGCATACACCTACAAGGTGAAATTTTGGATAAAAAAATATATTTTTAATGCATAAAGGGCTTCAATTTTAAAATTTTGTCTTAGCCCTGAAGAACTAAAGGTCAACCTTATATGTGTAACATATGCACTTTGTTACTTATTTTTGTTGTGTGTTGCGTGTTTTTGTGATGAATATTACATACTTTTTTTTATAAGAGTTACAATAATTTGTGATTGAGAAATAAAATTACTCATTTTGTAGTAATGTTACATATTTTGTGATTAGAAAATATTTGAATAAAAAAATATGTAATACTACTGCAAAATGCAAAATTTTATTTTTAAACCATAAATTAGGATAACTTCTATCATACAAACATGTAACATATACATATGATACACATCTTTTAATGTTTATATCTATTTTTTCTAATATATAAAATGAAGGTTGGTGACGGTGTTTACACATTTGTATTTCATGTATTTGGTGTTTTAGTAAAAGTTATGCAAAGAAGAGGATAAGTCTCGAATCTATGGCCATAGGTTAAATAATGAAGGTTGTTATTACTCGGACCGCACACAATAATGTGTATGCATTTTTGTTTGTAATTATTTTTATAGTTTTATTTTTTTTGAGTTACACATGCCGTGTACGGATTGCTAGTATATATATATTAGTAATGATAGGTATCATAAAAAATCTTTCATGAAAATAATTATGAAAACTTTGTGACATTTGAATTATATTTAGAATAAATCACCACACACTAATCAAGGTAATTCAAGAATCATAAATTTTTCATGATCATTTTCATGACAAAATTATCATGATCCCTAACTTTTCTCTATATATATAAACCACCAACCAATTACCGAATGAAGAGGAGAAAAGACGTTCATGTAGTAGTGTAGAAGAGAAAGAAAACATGGGTTTGCAATTGGTAAGGGTAATCCTCTCCGTCGTCCTACTGCTGCTGCTGCTATGGCTGACAAAAACGTCGGCTCTAGTAAATGCTTCATTAGCGAAAGACGGTTGTAAAGCGAAGTGCGGAAAAATTAGCATTCCGTATCCTTTTGGAATTGGTCCTAATTGTTACTTCGACAACTGGTTCTCTGTAGAATGCAAAAACAACACCAAACCTTACTTGACAAGCATCGGTCTTGAGGTGCTGAAAATTTCAATAGATTACATGGACAGCTATGTTCAAGTCAACAGTCCAGTAATATCTGCCAACTGTCCCGAATCCGATACTACTGTTAACAACAACGGAAGCACAGCCACAGACACAGCGACAATCATGATGGTGAACATGACAAATAGCCCTTTTGTCTTGTCAACAACCGCCAATATATTCATGGCCTTCGGGTGCAACAGCCGTGCCCTAATGACGTATGTGAATGACAGCACCATTGCCGGCTGCCTTTCTATTTGCAACAGTAGTACTCGTACCAGCGGTGGAGGAGGCGGCGACCTAACTAATAGCTGCTTTGGTATCAACTGCTGCCAGTCCCCAATCACAAGGCTGGATCTCCAGGCCTTCAAGGTAAATTTGCAAAGCGTAGGTCAAGCTCGTTGTGGTGTTAGTCTTCAACCATCATCATGTATTAACGCTTTGTTGGTCGATCAAAAGTGGCTCACTGCTTCTTTAACTGACCCATTTGCTGTCCAAAACATGAGTCATGTCCCTGCTGTGCTCAATTGGGATTTGTATCTTAGTGCTGAGAACTACACATCCTATCATAGTTTTTATGATGCACTTGGAATCATCAACCCATATAGAACCTTCTGTTACGATTCGGGGACGATGCTTCCCATTTCTAACAGGACTTCCATTCGTTTCAAGTGCTCTTGCGACTACAGCAGCCAAGAAAATCCTTATCTTCCCTTTGGATGCCAAGGTATGTACTTTATTTATTTATTTATTTATTTTAAAGGAGCAAATAATAATAATAGTAAGATTAATGCTATACATAATTTTATTTCTTATTCGTGACTCTCAGTGGTGGTTGTGTGAGGTGATTGGAGAAGAGGCTGTATTTTCGTCATATTTTAATTATATTTTAATATTTATCGTTAATAAATAAAAACATTTTAGCTTATCTTTTTAACAAGAAAAATTGAGATTCACTAAAAACCCCTAAAAAGAATCATAATAAAAAAAATCTCATCTCAATTAGGCTTGCATGTACTAATATACAAACTCATTGTGTAAACTCACTTTCTAAACCGGGTGATCTGAAAGTGATATCTAATTAATTAGAGAATATATGAGAGTGAGTGTTATTTTTAATATTTAATTAATTATCATAACACTAGGTTTGAAAATTAAGTCTAATTTTTTTATTTTGAATAAGGCCTTGTTTGGGAAGACTAAATAAGTGCACTTTTTGTCTTTTTGGACAAAAAAATTGAGGTTGCAAATATGGATGTTTGGGTTAACTTTTTGACTTTTTATGGAAAAATGTGTAATAAAAAATTGTGAAAATTGATTTTTAGAGGAAAATTTGAATTGAGAGTTGTGCAGCCGTAATTGTTGACTTTTGGTGAATAGTGTTAACTTTTTAACTTTTTGAATAACTTTTTGACTTTTTAGATTATTTGGGAGTACCCAAACTTGGCCTAAGAATGCTCATAATTAAATCTTATTTTGAGTTGCTGGGTGAAGATCTGCAATTCTGATTTGATCTGTTGATTTGCTGGGTGAAGATTTGCAATTCTGATTTGCTGTGTGTTTATGCTGCTGTCTTTTTTTTTTTCTTCGTCTTTCCTCTTGTTGGTTTCTCACCAACCGGAGCTTAGAGCGTCATCTAGCTTTGAACTCCTCTTTATTGATATTTTTTATCTTTTTATTTGATTTCATCAATAAAAATTTATTTTGCCGATCAAAAAAAAATAAAAATAAATTAAATCTTATGCATACCAATTTCTAATTAAAAACAAGTCTTTTGGTTTTAAACCAAACGTTGGAACAATATATATATATATATATATATATTATTTTTTATTTTATTTTGACTTTTATGTAGTATTTGTTTTAATGGGAAAAAAATATAATAGAATACTGCTCTTGTAAAGGTTAAAAAATAATAATTTTATTCTATTTCACTAAATTTAATTGCATTCAGCCTTCATTTCAATTATTCTTCTTAGAATTGAATGGAGTATTAAACAAATCAAATTGTTCATATTGTAGGGTTCGTCAAGTATATCATCTATTAAAAAAAATTCAAATTAATTGGATATGAAGTTCATGCTATTTTTCAATAAGAAGAAGCCTTTTTTATCCAACAATTGAAGAAATTCTCACCATGTAAATGTATTTTTTTAATATATATATATAATACTATGAATTAATACAATAGTAACATATTGGGAAATTCTATAATACAGACCCCATTTTGGGAAGTGTATCATATGCCACAATTATGATGTTTGTGGTCATTTTGGGATGTGTCATATGCCCTAATTATGATATTTGTGATTTTTGTTATGACTTATTATAGTGTTAGTTATGACTTAGTTATATGTCAATACGGTATTAGCTATAACTCATCATAATTATTATTTTTTTATGATAAAAAAATCTTTTAGATATTCGTTATGTGATGTTTAGTTATGGCGTTGTTTTTTGTAATATGATTGAAAAAGTTTTAATTATAATATTTGTAATAATTAACACCATAAATATCATAACTAGGAGGTTGGAGCTTCTTCTAGCTCCAAGCTCCTCTTTATTGATGTATTTCAGTTGTTTTCATTTATGAAGATTTCTTTGCCGATCAAAATAATAATAATAATAATAATAATAATAATTTGTATATAATACACATCATTTTGAGTGTGTGTATTCTCAAATGACCCATAAGATATCATCTCATATTTATCAGTAACAACAAATTACCCCTTTTATCTCATATTTACCATTAGATATCCCTCATTTATATTATATTAAATAGATAAGTACATGGGTAAATTACAATCACATTTTTTGAAATTTGCTTAAATATGAATTGTTTATTGTGGAAATTACATCCTATTTCTATTTCTAATCGCATAAGAAATTATTCTTTTTATTTATAAATCATTAAATCAATTATTACTTTTAATAATCTCATAAATATATTTCAATTAAAAAATTTAGTAATTTTATTATTACATAGGAGACAATAATTTAAAATTCTCAGAAGAGAGATATTTATAATTTCTAGAAAAATAAGAAACAATCTATATTTTAAATAATCCCAGGGTGTATTTACAATTTATTCTAAATACTTTAACTATAGATACAAGACAAAAAAGTATAAAGAACAAAGAAGGGCAAAATTAGAAAATGAAAATACAAGCCTTGCTAAACACTAAGCGGCTGTGATATATCTATCTATATAATTTGCTGCTTGAGGCTTGTGCTTTTTATTCTTATTTTGTCTTTTTATTTTGCATAATTTATTAATGGTGACACATATGTTGACTATCCCATTTTATCATTTTCTTTGATAATATTAATCAGTATTGGTGGTATTAAGGGGGTATTTTGAGAAGATAGTTAAAAGTTAATTTTTTTTAATCTTTTTTACAAAAACGTGTAGAAAATGTGAGAGATGATGTAACTTAAAATAAGTTAAAAACTGACTTTTGACTTTTAACTATGTTTGCCAAATTAGCTTTGAAGGTTTTTTTTTTCGTAATTATTCAAACATTCTTAGTTAATTATGAAACATAAATCTTTTGTTTTTGAGCAAATTACAAATACACCAATAAGGTTTGGGAAATTTTATTTCCACACACTTGATTAGCTTAGGCCTCGTTTGACAAGTGGTGATTTTAGTAAAAAAAAGTCACTAAAAAAATCAAAAAGCCAATAACCTATACCAAAAAGTAAAAAATTCTATTTTCTCTCTACTTTTTGCACATCTTTTTGTAAAAAATTAAAAAATCATCCCAAATATACTACTTTTTTTTTACATCATATTTTAGCCAAAAAGTCAAAAAGTTACTAAAAAAGCATATTCCCAAATGAGGCATCAGTGCACATCTTTTCTCAATACGCACATCTATTAATTAATTTATTTATTTATTAATTTTCTCAATCTACACAAAGAAAATTACAATTATATCCTTCACTCATAACTATTGTACATACACCACTTAACCTTCATTTTCACACACTTTTGATTTACCCAACTTCCGCATTAGCGGAGCCACTCACAGTTAAACCAGTAACTGCCACAGTCACAGTCAGAGTCACAGTCAATGTCATTGCCACTACTATGGCTCAAGTTCTCCAAGCTTCATGGATATTACTTCTCTCTTCTTGCAAAACCCTAATGCCTCAGTTTCTACAACATCAATTTTCTCGCCAACCAAACAGACACATACCAAATGTTCTCGCCCAATCCCAGACCCAAATGTCAACCGACACTCCCAAAAATCACCCTTTGAGTCCAACATCATCAGGATACTCTACAACGAGATCCAATAGCAATCTGAATACGCCCATCCCTGCATGGTACCCTTCCTTATTTTTGTTTGGTTCTCGAGAAAGTAGAATGAGAAGAAAAGAAAATTGTAGAAGATTCATGCTTTTGAGGACCCAATATTATTATTATTTTTTTTTTTTCTGTTTTCCAATTTTGGGTTTCTAAATTTTCTTATTAATTTTGTAACGCCCCAAAATAATTATACTAAAACCATCTACAATATAATTAAATAACAATACCATTCTAAATACAATATCTTTTTCATTTCATCTAATCAGAGTATACAAAAGATGTCACATGCAGTTATACATTCATAGGTTCTAATCCTGAATCTATAGCATATGCCATAAGTTGAAGATGTGAAATAAAGGTCAAACAAATACTAAATACCCTAAAGGTTTACATCTTTCCAAGACAATGATTGGTTACAACAAAAATGGATTTAAATCCAATACAGTTAAAGCCTTTGGCTTGTACAAAATAAATAAAATAAAACACAAAAAGAAGCCTTCAGCTTCAACTCCTTCCAAGCTATTACCTTGGCGAAGACATATCATCAACACTTGAAAATGGTTTTTCCACATAGGGTGAGCTAAAGCCTAGTAGAGATATTACAACACAGTTTATGAATCTTAACAAAGATATATGGTGAATGCATATGCAACGCTCGTGCATAAAACATTTTATATCTCTTTCCAAAAGCATGCAATGCCAAGTTTATAACACAATTTATAAAACCATTTCCTTTATAATAGAAAACAGGGTGGTGAGTACAACATTGTGAATCTTTAGGTATGTGTCTGCAAGTGGACTATACAAGTACTACTAATTTGTCATTTTTATCAGTATTAACCGGAAGGCTCGACACCTATTCGCGCGGATTTTTGGTCTTTCACCAAAGACACACAGGCATCGTGACAACACCCCTAACCAGATTCACCAAGTATTCACCACTTTTTCTCAAAACAATATACATGTTCAATGTGTTAAAGATGCGACAATGCTGCAAAATGGATGATAAATTAGTTCCAATTCACTTAATTTTCATGTAATTTCTACAACAATCATAAAAATCCTCTACCGATAGTCCAATACAAATATCTCTAAACAAATAAATAATTTCCATAAAAATAAACTTTCCGAAAATCTTAAGATGGGAGTGATAATGCATATCCAACTCCGCCATCCTCTTCAACATCAATCCATTTCCGCATTTCCAACATCAATTCCATTTATCATGACAAAATCAACATTTGATATAGTTAGGGCAAAATCCCCTTTCCTTTACAAATCAATTTCAAAGATAAAAAAATCTATCATTTCATCATAACTCAACAATAAATACATTTCCTCAATCATTTCCAACAACCCATTTGAAAATCCCTCTTTTTGATTTCAAGTCAAAACCCTAGATTGTTCAAAAATCCACTATTTCACAATGTTATTTTATAAAAACAAATAGCTAAATTAAAAATCATATGAACAAGCTGAGAAATCTCTACATCAAGCTTAGAAAACGAGAGAGAGAGAGAAAGAGTGGAGGAACCTCAAAGATGCCGAAAATAAACTTTGTTCTATTTAAAAGGAAGCTCTCGGTGTGCTCTACATTTTTATCAAAGGGATTTGGGTGGAGAAATCAATGGATCTAGGTGTATTTGTAGAGAGAATGTGAGTTTTAGAGAGAAGCTCTAGATATAGGACTTTTAGAATGCTTAGCGAGAGAGAGAGGGAGAGAGAGATGAAAAAGTGACTTTTACGAACTGATATACACGTAGACCGCTCAAGCACAAGAAGTGTCGCTTGAGTGTCTAGATACAAAAGATGGGACTGCTCGCGTGAAGAATACAAATTCCTAGAAGTTTTGTAGACAAGGGACAACTGCTCGAGCTCAAGAAGGATTGCTCAAGCTCAGGAAACACCGCTCGAGCGAAGAATGCACCCTCCTAGTAGTTTTGCAGACCTACAAAACTACTCAGAGTTTTCAAAGACCACTTGAGCGTAAGAAGCTTCGCTCGAGTGTAGAGACAAAAATCTAGGCAACAACAGTTTTGAAAAACATGCTATTAACCTGTTCCAAATGCAAGCAAGACACTCCAATAACCAAACTCAAAGAGGAATAAAGAGGAACAAGACGTGAACAATCATATGAGACAATGAAATATGGATCCAAAACATCAACAGGTCGGGTCTAAACCATAATAGCTATAACCTCCCCCTTTAGGGAATTTTGTCCCCGAAATTTTAAATCCAACAACAAAACCATGTTTAAATCAATTACAATAGTGATAGTAAATCAAATTCATCACCATGACCCATCCATCGGTTATTCATTCTCATAACAATGATAAACAAGTTCTTGATACTAAATATACAAATCACATTTCCAAAACATATACAATGTTTTTATTACATTAACATAACAAAATTTTCAATACATGTTCAAACCTCGACAAATAGGTTCGGATACTTCTCATGAACTTCCAACTCACGCTCTCAAGTTGCTTCCTCAACCCCGTGATGTCTCCACAACACCTTTACCAAAGGAATTGTCTTGCCACGCAAGACTTGGTCTCGAGTATCTAAAACTTTAACCGGTCTCTTCTCATATGAGGCATCCTCATCTACCTCTAACTCGGTCTAATCCAACACGTGTAATGGATCCGGTTCATACTTCCGAAGCACACAGATATAAAACACGTCATGAATCCCGGAAAGCTGTGGCAGCAAGGTCAAACGATAAGCTACCTTTCCAATCCGCTCTAGGATTTTGAAAGGTCTAATAAATCTAGGAGACAACTTCCCGTTCTTCCCAAACCTCATCAAACCCTGTCTAAGTGATATTTTCAAGAAGATGTGATCTCCTACCTTAAATAACAATGGTTTCCTTCTGCGGTTAGCGTAGCTCTTTTGGCGAAGTGAGCCGTAACCAACCTCTTACAAATAAGCGCAACCTTCTCCGTCATTTCCCGAACTAACTCAGGACCTATCATAGGTACATCACCCATCTCGGCCCAACACATTGGAGATTTACACAGTCAGCTATACAAGGCCTCAAAGGGTGCCATGCCAATACTCGATTGGAAGTTATTGTTATAAGCAAACTCCACTAAAGGTAAGTGCCTCTCCCATGACCCCTTAAAGTCAAGAACACAACCCCGAAGCATATCCTCTAGGATCTGAATGGTATGCTCTAATTGCCCGTCAGTCTGAGGATGATAGGCGGTGCTAAATGTCAATCTAGTGCCCAAGGCATTCTGTAGGCTCTGCCACAACTGAGCCATGAAACATAGATCTCTATCCAAAACAATAGTCATAGGGACCTTGTGAAGTCAAACTATGTCCCTACCATAAAGTTCGACAAGAAAATCTACCGAGTTACTTGAGCATATAGGTACAAAGTGCATTGACTTGGTTAACCGATCAATTGTCACCCATATGGCATCATTACCCCGTTGAGTCCTTGGAAGACCCACAACAAAATTCATCGTAACATGCTTCTACTTCCACTCGGCTATAGGCAAGGGTTGTAACAAACCTACTGGCCTTTGATGTTTAGCCTTCACTTGTTGACAAGTAAGGCATCTTGATACAAACACGGCTACGTCCTTCTTCATCCCCTTCTACCAAAACTGGCGACTAAGATCGTGATATATCTTCGTGCCTCCCGGGTGCACCGTAAGGCATGAGTGGTGAAACTCTCGGAGCACTTCCTCTCTACAAGAATCCGGTACAAAAAAGACAGTCAAGGTATCTAACGCTCAAGTCAGAATACACATTCAAGCTGTTCTCCACCTTCTCACTAGATATCTTCTCCCGGAGGGTTTCTACCTCGTGATCACCCCTCTATGCTTGTACAATTTGGCTTACAAGTGTAGGTTATGCAACTATGGAAAACAAAGCTACCGACTCGATGGACTCACCAAGTTGCAAGTCAAACTCGCTAATAGCACCTAACATCTCTCATTCCCGGATGGCAATACTAGTTATACCGCTAATGGACTTTTTACTCAAAGCATCGGCCACTATGTTGGCCTTCCTTGAATGATAGTGCAACTCAAAATCACAGTCC